>CM035134.1:65154322-65678711 GCA_020205605.1 Panax ginseng | reverse complement strand
CAGTACCCCTTTTTTAGAAGACAAGATTTCTAATTTGATTGACCATGGCCAGGCAAAGAGCGAAGAGAAGTCCTACTCGGGAATATGGCACTTTCATTCTCCTATCAAGCGCTGGTGCAGCAAATAGTGTCTACGTTCTTCTTGCGGAAAGAACTAAGAAATGGGTTTTCTATAATTCATAGGTACTCTTCTCGGTGGCTGAAATTCAATCTATAAGGAAGAGAAGGCCATGGTCAAAGCAGAAGCATTAACGGAAAGATGCGCTTGGTTGGCTTGGCGACTATTAGGACTTTCATAGTAGCTAAGAGCCTCAGGAAATGATAAGGGTAAATGGATGATGTAGGATAATTTTGAGAAGCATCATTTTATCTTATGCTTAGTTTAAATTACGATTATGTAATGTGAACCCTAATATTTATTTTAGGGTTTGATTGTAAGATGATATTAAGGTTATCGTATCTTGAGACTAGTAACACCTTTTGAATGAACGACATACGTTTATTATATTCCGCATTTTAGTTATCGTATGTTGTTTAGAGGTGGATGTTTGTACTTTATCGTGATGACCGAACTGGGGTCAGAGGACCCGGATTTGGGGGCATCACATGTACTATTGATTCACATGATTTACTATTAGGGGAGTTGGTGCGAGATTGATAATACTTGCATGACTAAATTAAAAATAGAGGTATAGTAGAAGGTACTATACTATAATTAGTTTTTTTCACATGATTATACTATTGAGTCACATTAATGAACTATTAATTCACATGATTTACTATTAGGGGAGGTGGTGCAAGTTTGATAATACTTGAAGGACTAAATTAAATATAAAGAAAAAGAGAGAGAAATTATACTGTAATATTTTGAGCCCCAAAAGGTGCAATTATTGAAACTATATTTTTCTATAAATAGAAGCTCATTCTTTCTTCATTTCTCACCGATTCACTAAGTCTAACAAGAGCAATTATTATAGAGAGAAATTATAGAGAGAAAGAAAACGAGAAGTCTGCTACCTCACTATTTTAGTATCTAGTTTCTTCTAAGGTAAGGGGTATTATTTCTTTCGTATTCATGAAGAGAGTTATTTCTTTCAATATTCGTAAGGGTTGTTATACCATTATTTATTATTCTATTGGAATAACCTGTCTACGCGGACTACCGCATGCATGGTGAATCCTTCTGTTATTCCATTTTTATTATTCTGTTAAAATAACATGTCTATGTGGATTACCGCATGCATGGTGAATGATCCTTCGTATTCATTCCTTATTAAATTGTGAAAATGATCTGTCTATTTGGATTATCGAATGGCGGACGAAAATCCATTTGCAGTTTCATATATTCTATTATACTCAGTTGGTTAAAGTTTTGGCTTCTATGTCAAAATTGTCAACATGATACTTCTTTGTGGAGTAAAATTCAAGAATAATATCCATGTATCAAAAATAATTTGGACAGAAAAGAAATAAAATTTTTTGGTGAATAGTACCCCGTGAATAGTACCCTATGAATAGTACTTCGGGAATAGTACCCCGACATAAAAAGTGCCCCGAATACCCGAGTGAACAATATTTGAGTGAATAGTAATCGGGTGAATAGTAACCCATGAATAGTAACTCGTGAATAGTACCCTGGCATAAAAAGTTCCCCGAATACCCGAGTGAATAATATTCTAGTGAATAGTAACTGGGTGAATAGTAACCCATGAATAGTACCCCGGGTGAAAATATTAATATTTAATAAGAAAGTTCTGATCAATATTCCAATGAAACGATACTGGATGAAGCGCAACACTCAAGGATATTCCACTAATTTTAAGGATTATAGAAGAAATACTTACCATAGTAAGATTAGATTTAAGAATAACGAAAGAAATAATACGCCTTTACTTAATACAAAAGAAATAACACCCTTACCTTAGTAGAAGACCTGGATATCGCAATAATAGTGAAGTAGCAGAATACTCTTCTTCTTGCTCTCTATAGTTTCTCTCTCTATAGTGTCTCTTGTGAATCTCAGTGAATTGGTGAGAATGAAAGAAGAATTAATCTTCTATTTATAGGAGAATGGACTAAATAGTAACTGTTTCATGAATGGTGCAGATTGAGTTACTCTGAGAACGAACGGTTCATATTGATTACTAGTAAAACCACAACCGACGGTCCAGATTGATTTACTTTTAAAACCACCACTTACGGTCCAGATTGATTTGCTTTTCAAACCACCACCGACGGTCCAGATTGATTTACTTTTAAAACTACCAACGATCGATCGTCTCAGATTGATTTACTATTAAAACTACCAATCAATTCGGCCTAGATTGATTTACTATTAAAACCACCATCAATGGTCCAGATTGATTAACTATTAAAACCACCATCAATGGTCCAGATTTGTTATCTATTAAAACAACCATCGACGGTCCATAAAATTAGTAAATCTTCCCATGGAATACTAAGTCAAACTTACAACAAACGCCTCATAACAATCCCTATATTTATATCAAAATTGAATAAATATTTACCACAAATTATTTATCTTTAATAAACACATTTTAATCTATTAACAATTATTCATCATTAATATTATAACTCATAATATTTATCAACCAGATCATTCCTGTGAAAAGACGGGGCTTTCCGATAAGGATTTCTCCCTATTGGCGCGCAATTAGATGACCAAATCTCTCCTCGACAGAACTTTCTAGACATCGTCAATATTGCAAATAATAATATGAAAAACTTTATCATCTCAATTATTGATTAAATAATATAAAATATTAATACTATGACAATAATTAAATCAATAATATGAGAGGTATTATGCAGCAATTACTGTAGCAATAATTGAGTATAACTGAGTGACTTCTCACGTAAGCATCAATAATCAATACCGTGTGCTACTATGCAACCACGCATATTACTGTACTTTTACCAACGGGTAGTTCAACAGTTTAACGGTAAAACTTTCGCCATTATTTTTATAAAAAGATATTTCTATCATTTTCTAACTACGACAATACTTCCGTTGTGGGGTCCACCAATGATTGTGCCGTCATACGAATATTCCCTGTTAAAATGAATATTCCCCGACACAACGAATATTTTATATCAACTTGCTTACTTTGCAAAATTTTCAAATATTATCCACAACTATAACATTATATCATATCCACACCATAATATGCAAAAATATATTTCAAGAAAATTTATTCTTTATTCATAAAAGTTGGGGTCTTACATAGAGGACATCGCAACTGTGCCATCCCTAAGCGTAGCCAGTGCGCAGCTGCGCCATCATGCAGTCAAGTTTAGATTCTATTTCTAATCTGATGTTTAAAGCATGCTTGTAGGTATAGGTTAACTTATCTTATGTGACCAGTGTGCTATCCAACGTGTTAAGAAACATGCTAGATACTAGAGTTAAATATTTAACGAATGATTATAAATTTCAAGAATGAAGTTCAAGAAGGTAATTGCAAGCAATGATTTGAAAAGGAACTATTAGACTTTGTGGTGTCGTACAATCTGAATTGTGCTAGCAGAATGTAGGATATGTGATATAGTATGTATAAAGTTAGACGTTTATGTGTAAAATTGGACTTATAAATGCACATTTATGAAACTAATGAATACCCTATATGTGTAAATATATATTATGCTAGGATTTGAAAGAGGGTATTAAGCTTTACTTCGGTAAACTACTCTTGAGGAAAGTATCTGAAACTCTCTTTTATATTGAGCACGTTTCCTAACTTACACAACTTTGGATTTTGTGCAAGTTCTCAAATTTCATTCAATTCGTATATTGAATGCAAGTACTAGAACCTTACTCTTTACTGAGCATTACTTGAACTTGTGCTGTTATTGATGGTACAAGTAGAACTTTGAAGGAATAATACTTCGTAAGGAAAATTCAAACATTGATTTGAACGAGAATCGTTAATATACATATTGTGAAAGAAACTGTCTAAGCCATTGATTCGGCTAGACGATTGATATTTGAGTAAAATCTATCCAAACCAAATTAACTTGGTGTAGACTTATAACTGAGAAGATCAACCCTCTTAGTAGGGGAATTATATATTATCAGGGAACCAACATCCACACATGAGAAAGACTAAATGTTATGCATGGCATAGGGTACTTTTTGCTGATCACCTATTATACTCGTTTTGTAGAATTATCAGTAGTATCACTGTTAATCCTAGGAGATGTTCATAGTCCTTAATGACTACTCAATATCCAATACTTTGAAATCTTGAATTGATAAATGTTTGAATATTATTGATATTTTTCTCGATAGCGACTGTTGTTGATCATCTTTATTAAGTGATATAAAACATATTATACATGACCTTTAATCACAGTAACACAATTCTTGACAAATCATACCTCGGTTTAAATTTTCGGATTAGGGTTTATTAAAAATTCAGATATAATTAGAGTTTTAATTTAATAATTAGGGTTTCCTAATTATCATATCTTTAAGTAACACATACATAAATCATATAGCACGGATATATAACAGTCGTAAGTTTCCCATTTAAATTGATAAACAGAGTTAAATCAATTAATGCTAGGGTTTGGTCAATATACCATAATTGTCCAACCATCAACAGTACAATTTTTACAGTATATTATTATAGCACTGAAAAATCAAAATATTATAATATTCCGCTCATAGAAATGGTATCGTGAAGTACCGAGTTCGGGTTTCAAGTATCCGGATTCGGGGACTTTACAGTGCCGGTATCGATTGATTATGACCGAGATCCGAGCTTCACATCAAAATTCTGGAAAAGCTTTCAAGAAAGCATGGGAACATAATTAAGGTTAAGTACCGCTTATCATCCGCAGACAGATGGGCAATGTGAGCGAATGATACAAACGCCAGAGGACATGTTTAGAACTTACGTATACATTTTTAATAGTCGTAGGATTGCATTATATCAACAATTACAGACTATATAAAAAAAAAATTCTGGGCTATTTCGCTAGCGGTATATGCGGCCACGATTTATCTTGGGTTGGCAACTTTGTGGAGTGGCGCTGGCGCTTCGGCTCGAGACACAAAGCCGGGAAGTGGGCCATATGATGTGAGATCGGCTATTTATACGCCGATTTTAAGGCCATGACGCTAAGGCTTTGATAGCTGCTGCATGTAATTATTAATTACAAGATGTTGAGTAAAAGAGCAAAAATAAAACTAATTTTTGACTGTTTAATACTTCTAGCACCTAAATTAACACGTATAACTTACGTAAATTACACATAATTGTTACCCATCATACATATACTAATTTAAAACAACTAAACAACAACTTGAAAAATCCTTGAATGTTATGTTTCAACCCAAAACTCCATTGTTGACATTGTTTGATAAAATTAACACGGTAACCATAATTATACACTAAATTGATTCATTCGAACTACGTTTTATCCATTTCTTAACATATTAACATATTCAAGGTTCAATTTATCTATTAGTTCACAATCAAATATCAATTTTAGTACTCCTACAATCCATGTTCATATACTATAAACCATTTTCTTTCTTTTTGAACGTAGATTAGCCTACAAATCAACTATAATCATATATATATGCTAGTAATAATATCACAATTACAATTTCCCATAATTTATTAACCAATCATAAAGAAATTTGGATTACAGACAATTTTGTAAATGGTGAAACTCAAGAACACATGATAGATTTTATGCCATAATATATATATATATATATATATATATATATATATATATATATATATATATATATATATATACGTACATATATATTAAGGTTATAGAAAAATACCTTCAATTGCTTAAGAAATTCTTGTTAACCACAAATAATTGTTTGAAAGCTTAGGAATCCTCTCTTAATTCTCTCTCAAACACTCTGAAACTCCCTCTCTCATCTCTGCAACCTTCTCTTCTATTCTTAGTTAAGCCAAAAGCTTTTTCACACAGGATAAAACAAACGCTCAAAAGCTTTTCAACGTAGGATAAAACAAGCGCTTATAAGCGAATGTAAGTGGTATATAATTACTATTATAATGATTACGCATCAATTATAAGATATTATATATATATATATATTATTTTGATTTATTTTAATTAAAATCAAAATTCAAAATTCAAAAGTCATAAGGCTTTGTTTGGAAAAAACTCTTTAAAATTAAAGATTTAATATCTATAAGCCTTGTTTGGCAAAAACTAAATTAAACTCCTTTAATTTATTTTAATAACCCCTTTATAACATAGTTTATTGTCACACTTTTATTACCAAATTAAATTAAAAATATTATAATAATCCGTTTATTCCCTATCAACTCTTTAATTTAATTATTAAATTAAATTAGAATATTATCTCATAATAATTAATTTCCTTCACTCATTAATTATTTATTTAGCACATAAATAATTAACCAAATCAAATCAAATCAAATTAAACAAATATTTATTCAACAATAAACACATCCGTTAAATATTTCAATTAAATATTTATATAATTCAATAAATATTTAAAATTATAATTTAAGATTCTGGATTGTTACGTCCTTCCCTCCTTACAAGGATTCTGTCCCCAGAATCACAACTCAAACAAATCATTTGTCACATTCTTTCCTCCTTACAAAGTTTTTGTCCCCATAATCGAAGACATAGATCAAACAAATAGCTCAAGGTAATTCTTCATCATTTCAGCTTCGAGTTCCCACGTAGCCTCTTTGACATTGTGGTTTCTCCATATTACCTTAACATAAGGTATCATTTTATTCCTGAGAACTTGTTCTTTCCTGTCAACTATCTGGATAGGAACCTCTTCATAATACAAGTCTTTATTGAACTGTAATGGTTCGTATTCGATCACATGCTTGTAATCAGATTTATACGGTCGTAACACCGAAACATGACAAACATTATGAACGTATTCCAACTCTGGAGGTAGAGCTATCTCATAAGCCACTTCTCCTACTCTTCGCAGCACCTTAAAAGGTCTAATAAAACTCGGGCTCAACTTTCCCTTTTTACCAAAATGGATTTTCCCCCTCCAAGGAGAAACTTTTAAGAACACAAAATTTCCTACATCGAATTCATGATCTTGTATGTGTTGATCAACATACTTCTTCTGTCTGTCTTGAGAAGCTACCAATCTTGTCCTGACGAGTTTAACAACCTCAGTCGATTGCTGTACTAGTTCTGATCCTAACAGTTGACGTTCACCGACTTCATCCCAGCCCAGTGGAGTTCTGCACTTTCTGCCGTACAATGCTTCGTAAGGCGGCATGCCGATGCTTGCGTGGTAATTGTTGTTGTAGGCAAATTCAACCAATGGTAAATATTCATCCCAGCTCCCTTTGAAATCCATGATGCATGCTCTAAGCATATCTTCCAACGTCTGGATTGTTCGTTCGCTTTGGCCATTTGTTTACGGATGATATGTCGTACTCATTCTCAATCGTGTTCCTATGCATTCTTGTAGTCTCTTCCAGAAGTTTGACGTGAATCGCAGATCTCTATCTGACACAATTGATACTGGAACTCCATATCTTGAAATAATTTCTTTAATCTGTGACGCCCCCAATGGTAAATGTGTACAACCCTGTCTTATGATAACACGAAGTCGTCTGTCATTAGACATCTTGTATGATAGTGGCAAAAACGCCCTTCCAAAGTTGGGTTCACCTCACCCTATTCGGTTCACCAAAATTAAATATCAAATGACGTATACAATATGACACACTTATCTAAAGTTCTCAATACAATTATTTCCATACTATTTAGGGAGAACCTCAACAGCTATAGACCACCATTCTATTCCCATGTTATCCTCGCTCGACTCGGCAACACTCTTATTACCTGAAAGGAATTATGAAGAAAAAGGGTGAGCACAACTAGCCCGGTAAGGAATATCATGTCTAAAGATAATTAAATTATCAATAACTTTCGTCAATAATAAATCAGAGATTTAGAAAATATGGTAGATGATAAAACTTTTCAACCATAGTTGCAGCGGAATGAACAATCCATTAAAAGAGTCAAATAGACCATAAGGTCTATTATTTTCTCCATGTTAAAAGCCCACCAACAATGTTTTATCCCTGTAACATCAATTAACAGTTCCTGTCCTCAATCATATGAATAACTCATAATCATAATTGTGATTCTGAATTCCTTTTCGCAGCCAGGACGAAGATAATTCTCATCACCTGAAACATCAAAAATCATGGTTATACCAAATCATAATTCCTGCTCATAATTATACTAATAAATTTATCTTTGCACTACGGCCAAAGATATACAACTGTAAAACCAATAACCAACAGTTCATCTTTGCACTACAGGCCAAAGATATACAACTATAAAACCAATAACCAACAGTCCATCTTTGCACTACAAGCCAAAGATATACAACTGTAAAACCAATAATGCCGAGACTCAGCGTAATAGTATCACTACCCTGAATTATCCATGCACTATGGGCCAAGGATATTCGTGTTTTTAATTACGGTCATGATTATACCGAATAATCCCTGGTCATAATCATGCCAAGTCCATCTATGCACTACGGGCTAAAGATGACTTTTACCACATCATTTGTAACATTACGGTCATGATTATACCGAATAATCCCTGGTCATAATCATACCAAGTCCATCTAAGCACGTAAGACATAGATGACTTACTCAGCTTAATAGTATCACGACCCCGAATTATCCATGCACTACGGGCCAAGGATATTCGTGTTTTCAATTACGGTTATGATTATACCAAATAATCCCTGGTCATAATCATACCAAGTCCATCTATGCACTATGGGCCAAAGATGACTTTTACCACATCATTTGTAATATTATGGTCATGATTATACCGAATAATCCCTGGTCATAATCATACCAAGTCCATCTATGCACGTAAGCCACAGATAACTTTCAACACAATATAAGCATATGAGGATCATGACAATGATATAAAGAATTAATCAAATGAGATAAAGGATAAATATTAAACATTTATCCAGGTTTCAAGAATATCCCAATGTTATCAATCACTTAATAATCTCATACTCTAATATCATTAATATTATAACAATATTTTAATTACTTCTTAAACTTATAAACAATTTATTTTAATTGTTTACACTTTATCAAATAATGCATTTAATCATTCAAAATGCCATAATCATAAGATTTCATCACCAATGATCAAATCGCTCATCAAAAATATGTATATACCTTATATAGGATTTTCAAGCCATAAAATCCTATTTACCAATTTTTCAACTTCACATAACATATTTAACTCATATGTTCGTAACTAAACCATTTTCATGAAAAATTAACAAATCAACTTATTATTTTTCTATCCTTTGTTCAAACATATATACATATATTTCATACACAACAAGTATTTTTTTATAATTTTTCAACTCCGTTAAGTATTTTTCAAAAATCAATTTCTAATTAATTCCTTAAGAAATTAGCTACCTCAAGTTTAACTCCAGAAATTGTAAGACCCCAACTTTTATGAATAAAGAAAAATTTTCTTGAAATATATTTTTGAATATTATGGTGTAGATTTGATATAATGTTATAGTTGTGGGTAATATTTATAAATTTTGCAAAGTAAGCAAGTTGTTATAAAATATTCGATTGGTCGGGGAATATTCGTTTTAACATGGAATATTCGTACGACGACCCAATTATTGGTGGACCCCACAACATAAGTATTGTCGTAGTTAGAAAACCACAGAATTATCTTTTTCTAAAAATAACGGCGAATGTGTTATCGTTAAAACTGTTGAATTACCCGGTAGTAAAAGTACAATAATACGCGTGGTTGCATAGTAGCACACAGTATTGATTATTGATGCTTACGTGAGAAGTCACTCAGTTATACTCAATTATTGCTACATAAGAATTTCACGTGATCATATCTCTCATATTATTGATTCAATTATTGTCACAAAGATTATCATCGCATAATATATATTATTAAATCAATAATTGAGACGACAAAGTTATTCATATTATTATTTGCAATATTGACAATGTCTAGAAGTTCTGTCAAGGAGAGGTTTGGTCACCTAATTGCGCGCCAATAAGGAGAAATCCTTATTGGAAAGCCCCCTCTTTCTTGGAAACGACTTGGTTGTTAAATATTATGAATTATAATATTAATGATGAATAAGTTCGTATTGATTAAAGATGAAATTGATAGTTCCATTGTGATGGAATTATTAGAGTTAGTGAAAATCGACATTTATTTCGATAATAATTGATGTCTGGAGGTTGTATTGACCAATCGGGTAATTAACCTGATAAATGAGCAATTAATTGCTATTAATTCACATGCTTATAACTATGTGTTCACATGTGTGTACTATTGATTCACATGATTTACTATTAGGGGAGTTGGTGCAAGATTGATAATACTTGCATAACTAAATTAAAAATAGAGGTATAGTTGAAGGTACTATACTGTAATTAGTTTTGTTCACATGATTATACTATTGAGTCACATGACTGAACTATTAATTCACATGATTTACTATTAGGGGAGGTGGTGCAAGTTTGATAATACTTTCAAGACTAAATTAAAAATAAAGAAAAAGAGGGAGGTATTATACTGTAATATTTTGAACCCCAAATTGTGCAATTATTGAAACTATATTTTCCTATAAATAAAAGCTCATTCTTCCTTCATTTCTCACCAATTCACTAAGTCTCACAAGAACAATTATTATAGAGAGAAATTATAGACAGAAAGAAGAAGAGAAGTCTGCTACCTCACTATTCCAATATCCAGTTTCTTCTAAGGTAAGGGGTATTATTTCTTTCGTATTCATGAAGAGAGTTATTTCTTTCAATATTCGTAAGGGTTGTTATACCATTCTTTATTATTCTGTTAGAATAACCTGTCTACGCGGACTACAGCATGCATGGTGAATTTTTCTGTTATTCCATTATTTATTATTTTGTTGGAATAACCTATCTATGTGGATTCTAGATGCATGGTGAATGATCCTTCGTATTCATTCCTTATAAATTGTGGAAATGATGCATGCCTACATGGATTCTGGCGCATGGAGCAAAATTCCATTTGTAGTTTCATATATTCTATTATACTCGGTTGGTTAAAGTTTTGGCTTCTATACTCCATGAAATTAGTAGAATATCCACGGATATTTGCGCTTCATCCGAAGATCTTTTCATGGAAATATTCTTCTGAATAGTCTTGAATTTTACTCCACAAAGCAGTATCATGTTGACAATTTGGACGTTATTGATTTCTGGATAAATTAAATTATAAATCTTTAAAATTTATCCTTGAACTTATTTTATTGAATTATTATGTCATTGTCATCATCCTCATGCTTATATTGTGATGAAAGTCATCTTTGGCTTACGTGCATAAATGGACTTGGTATGATTATGACCAGGGATTATTCGGTATAATCATGACTGTAATGTGACGAATGATGTGGTGAAAGTCCTCATTGGCCTGTAGTTCATTGATGGACAGTTGTTGGTATGGTTATGACCAGGGATTATTCGGTATAATCATGACCATTGATGATTACATAATATCCTTGGTCGTGATGCAGGGATGATTCGATTTTATTTATTAAGCTGAGTCTCAGCGATAAAGTTGAGGAAAAACTTTTTAAATCATTGAAGATAGTAGATTTTATGCTCTACTTGACACTTCTAATGGATTGCTTATTCCATTGCAGATTGTTGATCTAAAACTTGTTTGTCTATTATATTCTATCAGTTGTTATATTGTTGAAGGCTAAGGATAATTTATTACGCATTATCTTAGTCATAATATTTCTTATTGGGCTAGTTGAGCTCACCCTTTCTTTCCTTTGTTCTCTTGAAATGAGAATATAGCTGGGACGAGTCTGGGGAACGGATTGACGGTCCAGATGGTTGTTTTAGTAGTCCTTACTATTCTATAAAATAGTGTGATAATAAATATAATGAGGACTCCATTAAGTGTGGATATTGTCTAGATGACAATATTCTTATTAAAACTCTTAGATTATGTTTTGTTGTATTTTACACGACTGTTGTATAATTAAGTTGTCTTTGAATTTTGTACCATGTATTTGGCGACTCAAGATGGGTGATGTATACCTATTTTGGGGGCGCCACAATGATATCTACTATCTTTTATGATTTAAAAAGTTTATCATTAACTTTATCACTGGGACTCAGGTTAATAAATAAATCACATCATCGAATCATCCATGCACTATAGGCCAATTATTCCTGCACTACGGGCTAAGAATATTCGTGTAATCATCAATGGTCAAGATCATACCGAATTATCCCTGGTCATAATCATACCAATCAATAGTCCATCTATGCACGTAAGCCAAGGATGACTTTCATCACAATATAAGTATGAGGACTCCATTGAGTGTGGATATTGTCTAGATGGCAATATTCTTATTAAAACTCTTAGATTATGTTTTGTCGTATTTTATACGACTGTTGTATAATTAAGTTGTATTTGAATTTTGTACCATGTATTTAGCGACTCAAGATGGGTGATGTATACCTATTTTGGGGGCGCCACAGTTGGTATCAAAGCTTAGGGATATGATCCCTGACTAAGATGTGAGACAAGAACTAGGAGGGGAGAGATGGGGAATTCCTTCTCTAGTATGACCTACCAAAGTTTATTTGGTATTTAATTGGTCGGTTAGAGTATAGGGATAATATGTGATATGTTAATTAACCCTTGTTTTATGGCAGTATTTGAAAATGGCATCCGAAAATATTGAGATAAGTAATGAAGCACATGAGACCCTTGAGTCACCACAGATTAATACCCAGGATAATGTGCAACAAGAAGACAATAATCCTCAGGTAAACAACAACGATCAAATGATGAACAATGGGATGTTCAGAAGTTTTATGCAATTTATGCAACATCAGGCGAGGGCGGCTCCTGTCCAAAATGTAAGTGGAAACACTTACAACTCTCGGACGGTCACCGCTAAGTAGTTCAAGGAGCTGGGACCACCAGAGTTTTTTGGAAAGCCAAAACCACTTATGGCGGAGACGTGGATAAAGTAGATCAACAAGATATTTGATGTCTTGGGAGTTGTCTCAGTTTGCGTCCCACTTGGTTGATAATGAGGAGAGAATGACACAGATATTTCTAAGAGGTTTGAAACCCGAGATACGTCAATACCTAATTTCTCACAAACTGTGTTTGTATTTAGATGTTGTGAATAGGGCTCAGTTATTGGAGTGCGATAATGAGTCAAACCAACCAACAGAGAGCAGCCGATAAGTCGATAATACCAGTGGTAGCAGTCATCGATGCGGTGACAACAAGCGTGGAGGGAATCAACATGCCAGAAATGGTAATCACTTCGGCGGTAATCATGGCCATGATAATAAGAGTGGACATTTTAAGAAGAGAAGATTTAACAATGACGAAAAGATGTCAGCACCAACACCTATTGTTAAGGAAGGAGAACGACCGCCGGTCGTTTGTTACAAATGCGGAGGGGAGGGACATATCAGTCCAAACTGCATGATGCAGTCCAAAGCATGTTACAATTGTGTAAGAGAAGGTCACCTAGCCCGATTTTGTCATGCACCAAAGTGAAGTCCAGCTGGGATGGAGGCATCAAAGGCCATCCCAAAAAAGACAAAACCGGTAGTTCAAGGGAGAGTGTTTGTGGTAACCTTCCAAAAAGCGAGGAATCCGAACGAGGTGATCACGGGTAAGCTAATCATAAACTCTAGCGAAGTATATACCTTATTTGATACCGGTTCTACCCATTCTTTTATTTCTCCTACTTGCGCTCAACGTTTAAATTTGACTCTGGAGAAATTAGACTTTGACTTATCTGTTAAAACTCCGTTGGGAGAAACCTTCATTACATCCACTATTTATAAGTTTTGTTTGATTCAAATCGGTAACCGCACGTTACTTGTCGATCTTATTTCTTTAAAAATAACTGCATTTGATGTGATTTTAGGGATTGATTGGTTAACTACTCATCATGCTAAAATCGATTGTTTTATTAAGGTTGTTAGCTTTTATATTCCTAACCAACCTAATATACGAATTCAAGCAACCAAACCACTAAAGTCAATCAATGTCATATCAAGTCATAAAGCTATTCGTTTATTGAAAAATGGATTTAAATAAAAATACGTCAGATTTGAATGATATTTCTATTGTTAATAAATTTCTTGACATATTCTCTGAAGAACTTCCTGGCCTACCCCCAGAGCGTGAAATTGAATTTTGTATCGACCTTGAATCCGGTACAAAACCCATTTCCAAAGCCCCATATCGAATGGCTCCTATTGAACTTCAGGAGTTAAAAACCCAACTACAGGAATTTTTAGACATCGGGTTTCATTCGTCCTAGTACGTCTCCTTGGGGTGCTCATGTTCTATTCGTGAAGAAGAAAGATGGAAGTATGCGACTTTGTATTGATTATCAGGAGTTGAATCATGTCACCATCAAAAATAGGTACCCGTTGCCTCGCATTGATGACCTGTTTGACCAGTTGCAAAGAGCCAAATTCTTTTCAAAGATTGATCTTCATTCAGGATATCATCAGTTGAAGATTAAAACTGATGACATTCCAAAGAATGCTTTCAGAAGTCGGTACGGGCATTATGAATTCCTAGTCATGTCTTTTTGGATTGACTAATGCTCTTCTGCCTTCATGGACATGATGAACTGAGTATTCAAGGAATATTTGGATCACTTTGTGGTCGTCTTTATTGATGACATCCTCATATACTCCAAAACCCATGAAGACCATGAGCAACACTTGAGGCTGATACTCCAAAAGCTTCGTGAAAACAAGCTATATGCCAAGTTGAAGAAATGCGAGTTCATGCTTGAGGAAGTTGCATTCCTTGGGCACGTAATATCAAATCATGGAATATCTGTTGACTCGACAAAGATTGAAGTAATTCAAAGCTGGGAGCAACCTAAGTCGATGGATCAAGTACGTAGCTTTTCGGCTTAAATTTGGTTATTATCGGAGATTCGTAGAAGGGTTTTCTCGAATCGCTACTCCATTAACTCAACTAACTCAAAAAGATACAAAATTCGGTTGGAGCGAGAAATGTGAAAAGAGTTTTCAAGACTCAAGAGGAGACTCATTTCAGCACATGTTCTGACAATACCATCTGGCTCAGAGGGATTTGTCATCTTACAGTGATGCTTCAGGTAAAGGGTTAGGATGTGTTCTCATGTAACATGGGAAAGTCATAGCCTATGCCTCACGACAACTAAAAGAATATGAGAGGAATTGTTCTACTCATGATCTAGAGTTGACAGAAGTCATTTTTGTGCTTAAGATTTGGAGGCATTACCTGCATGGAGAGAAGGTGGAGATTTATACGGATCATAAAAGCCTCAAATATTTCTTCACTCAAAAGGAACTCAACATGCGGCAATGACGATGACTTGAGCTGTTGAAAGATTATGATCATACCATCCAATACGATCCTGGAAAAGCGAACGTGGTAGCTGACGCATTAAGTAGAAGATCATATACGGGTACGAGTGCAATATTATCAACGCAAAGGCCCATTTTGTATGACTTACAAATGATGGAGATAGAGTTAAAGACTCCAGGGACCCATATGATGATGGCAAATATACGAATAGAACCGACTTTAATTGATATAGTTAAAGCTGCTCAAGCTACAGACCTGGAGCTGATGCGTATGAGGAAGAAAGTACAAGAAGATGCTATTCCGGAAGCAAGAATTGATGAAGAAGGAATACTTCGAGTCAACTCCAGACTTTGTGTTCCTAATGATTCTGACTTGAAGTATAAAATCATGATGGAGGCGCACAACACACTATTTGTAATCCATCCTGGGAGTACTAAAATGTATCGTGTTCTTCGACATACATTTTAGTGGAGAAATATGAAGAGAGAGATAGCGGGATTTATCTCAAGGTGTCTAATTTGTCAACGAGTCAAGGTAGAGCATCAAGTGCCAAAAGGTCCATTGCAACCACTTGAAATTCCAGAATGGAAGTGGGAGCACATTACCATGGATTTCGTTACTGGTCTTCCTAAGGTTTCTCAAGGCATAGATAATGCGATTTGGGTCATTGTTGATAGATTAACCAAGTCTGCTCATTTCTTACCGATATTAGAAACTTTTACACTTGAACATCTTGCTAGTATGTACATAAACGAGATTGTAAGATTTCATGGTATGCCAGTATCCATAGTTTCTGATCGAGACCCAAGATTTACTTCAAGATTTTGGGTTAGTTTGCAAAAAGCTATGGGCACGGATTTACGATTTAGTTTGGCATATCATCCTCAAACGGATGGACAGTTGGAAAGGACTATTCAAACTCTTGAAGATTTATTAAGACTCTGTGTCCTTGACTTCAAGGGAAGTTGGGACAAATTCTTACCATTGGTGGAGTTTTCCTACAATAATAGTTATTAAGCAAGTATTGGCATGGCTCCATTTGAGGCGTTGTACGGAAGAAAGTGTCGTTCTCCAGTATGCTGGGATGAGGTGGATGAAGTAACGTTGTTAGGACCGGAGATGGTACGTATGACTACAAAAAAAATTCAAACGATCCGACAACGTATAAAAACCTCACAAGATCGACAAAAGAGTTATGCTAATCTTCATCGAAAGGACGTAGAATTCAATATTGGAGATGATGTATTGTTACGTGTTGCTCCATGGAAAGGAGTTACGAGATTAGGAAAGAGAGGAAACCTCAATCGTCGATTCATTAGCCCATTTATAATCCTCGATAGAGTAGGAACTGTGGCCTATAGACTCGCCTTACCGCCAAGTATATCTCATGTTCATAACGTTTTTTACATATCTATGTTACGTAAATATGTGAAAGACCCGAACCACATTATTGAATTAAAACCAGACGAGATAGAGGAAGATTTAACGTATGAAGAGTTACCTATTAAAATCTTGGATAAGAAGGATCATATTCTACGCACCAAGGTTATACCTCAAGTCAATGTTTTGTGGAGAAACCACGATGTGGAAGAAATGACCTGGGAGTTAGAATCTGAGATGAAGTCAAGATATCCTCACCTCTTCGATATACCAAGTACATACCCTAATTTCGAGGATGAAATTTCATAAGAAGGGGAGGTTGTAAGACCCCAACTTTTATGAATAAAGAATAATTTTCTCAAAATATATTTTTGAATATTACGATGTGGATTTGATATAATGTTATAGTTGTGGGTAATATTTATAAATTTTGCAAAGTAAGCAAGTTGTTATAAAATATTCTATTGGTTGGGGAATATTCGTTTTAACATAGAATATTCGTACGACGACACAATTATTGGTGGACCCCACAACGGAAGTATTTTCGTACTTAGAAAACGACAGAATTATCTTTTTATAAAAATAACGGCAAAAGTGTTATCGTTAAAACTGTTGAACTACCCGATAGTAAAAGTACAGTAATACGCGTGGTTGCATAGTAGCACACGGTATTGATTATTGATGCTTACGTGAGAAGTCACTCAGTTATACTCAATTATTGCTACAATAATTGCTGCATCATATCTCTCATATTATTGTTTCAATTATTGTCACAATATCATCTGCATAATATATATTATTAAATCAATAATTGAGATGGCAAAGTTATTCATATTATTATTTGCAATATTGACAATGTCTAGAAGTTCTGTCAATGAGAGGTTTGGTCACCTAATTGTGCGCCAATAAAGAGAAATCCTTATCGGAAAGCCCCCTCTTTCTTGGGAACGACCTGGTTGTTAAATATTGTGAATTATAATATTAATGATGAATAAGTTCGTCTTGATTAAAGAAGAAATTGATAGTTTCATTGTGTTGGAATTATTAGAGTTAGTGAAAATCGACATTTATTTCGATAATAATTGATGTCTGGAGGTTATATTGACCAATCGGGTAATTAACTGGATAAATGAGCAATTAATTGCTATTAATTCACATGCTTATAACTATGTGTTCACATGTGTGTACTGTAACGTCCATGAATTTTAAACTCCTTATTAATTAATTATGTGATTTAATTTTAATGAGTTAGTTTTGTGAGTTTATTTAAACCTTATGTGGTTATGTGAAATGATTAAAGGGAGTCACTAATACTTAATTAAATTAGTTAACTAACCGTAAGAGTTTGATAACAAGAAATTGATAGGATTATTAAATATTCAATTTATTTGAATATAGTAGCAAGAGTTTATTTAAATTCATTATTTGCAATTATGAGTAATTACTTGATAATGTGTTAATTAATAATTATTATGAATAAATAATAATTAATGTGTAATAGATTAATAGTTTATAAATTGATTATATTTTTACT
The DNA here is from genome assembly GCA_020205605.1 of Panax ginseng. Classification (NCBI taxonomy): domain Eukaryota; kingdom Viridiplantae; phylum Streptophyta; class Magnoliopsida; order Apiales; family Araliaceae; genus Panax; species Panax ginseng. The sequence goes on along the minus strand of CM035134.1, from coordinate 65,660,333 downwards.
TGATTTATTTGTGCAAAGCATGCAATATAGTAAACCTTTATTATGTGTTAGTTAATTGTATATTTTATATAGTACAAGGTGTCACATTAATATGTCTATATATTATATATATAGACTATATAGTAAAAGTTATTTGCATTCATGTGAGTTGCATAATTATATTGATATATGTATGTGCACTACTAGATATCTTGTAATTGGGAAATACATTGTATGCCCTTTTAAATCATTATAACCTATGTTATAGGAAATGAATTGTGTACACCTATTTGATAACCAAAGTTTATATTATGTGTATATATGGTATAAGCTAAATGTTGCATTACATTGTTGCATATCATTGTGCAAATGCTGAGAATTATTTCCTTGTCCCAAAATGATTGTCACCAAGTACATGAACAGTAGCCTACATTTGATACATAACTTTCATGAGGCTAAAACTTAGGCAATGATTTCAAGGCCAATGGCTTATGGGGAGTTGTTGAGCCACTTCTTAGCAACCAATGTGTTCTTCCTTTGTACCTTGAGCTCCAATCTTGTGTAATATCAATGTCTAGTTCATAGTTTCTTCTATAAATGTAAGCTCCGAATTTAGTTTGTGTTGTTTGTTAAGTCTGATATTGGAGGTTCTAAGTTGCTGAACAATTGTAAGAGTATACTCAGTGTGTGAGGGGTTCATTTCAAGCCTAGCAAGGTATAAACTCTAATTGTGTTCTTAGTTGGGTATTGTCAAATTCTTGAGAATTTCTTGAATCCATATGTTAATCAAAGTGAATTAGCATGCTATAATGTGTTTAGGAAGTAGCCTTACATGTTTAAACTCTTAAATGTTGGTATGAAGCATGTTTAATTCAAGGAGAATGGTTATGGGTTAAGGCTATGCAAACAGAGTCGCCATCATCATCGGTATGTGAACGCTGGCAATTGCGCTTCTATTTATACTAAGTGTCTGTGCAATGCACTGTAACCCGAACTTCAGATTTTTTTTCGGGCATGGGCGCAATTGTGTGCCTATTTGTCATTAGGGTCTTAAATAAGTAAACAATGCTGAGACCGCACTGCACACGAGATGTCCTGTTTTGATTCTATTTCATGCTAACTTGTTAATACATGGTAGAGCAAGCTTGTAAACTATTTTAACATGCACACGTAGGCACATGCATGTAGTATGAACAAGTATAGCAATGATGGACGCAATACTTGTGGTCTTGAAATGAGGTTTGTGATTTCAAAAGTGAACCTTGTCATGAACACATCATATGAGCATTTTGACTTTATGAACATGATGATATGGTTTATATTGACAGGAAATGTAAGACTAAAGTGATTGAACACACTAGCATACATGATTGAAAGATTTGATTATTTCAAAGAGATATAACTTAAGGCTTTTCAAAGTGAACTTGACCAAGACTTTGTCTTATAAGATCTGACCATTTGAGCATGCATATGTGGTTTGAATATATGTTGTAAATGAATGAGAGTTATATGTTAAGATGCCTTGTATATGCTATGTTGACTTAGCGTTAAAGGAAGTTAGGATGAGGAAGCTAATGTCATCAAGTAATAAGCATAGTATGTTATGACCATTCTAGCATGTGTATTAGGATTCATTATGCCTATAGACCTATTGACATGATCATAGTTTGATTAATGTATGGTTTTCACTTATGCACGCATAGTCTTAAAGAAAAGGAAATTTCTAGAATATGAACTATATGAGTAATGTATACATGTGTTGTCTATATACAAGCACGACCTACTATGTATTGTATGACCAAGATTGTAAATCATCATGATTACACGACTCTTTATGTTTTAATGACATATAGATGGTAAGTTAAACTTGTGGTAACGAACTCAAGTAGAATCATGTGTTATATGTGAAACTCTAGCATGTATGTATGTTAAAATGTATTTGTGATTAGTGTGTTAGAGTTGGACTGAAGTCAGGAGAACAAAAGCTCAACCTTGAGTGCGGCGAGGACAATAAGTAATGCTGCCTGTAGTTCTAAGTTTGAACCTAAAGGTATACAATTGCTGTGAATCCTGCGATCTTGCCAAAATGATTCTGTTTTTGGTCTGAGGTATTAAGGCATGCCTATATGATTACTTAATTTGTAATGTGTGACCAATATGCCATGTAATGTGTTGAGAAGCATGCTATGTGATAACTTGATTCTTTTAAGTGTAGACTCGTATTAGTTTACACATGCTAATTGAAATGATCGACTTGTTAATGTTAGGTCGTTTCAACGCAAGTTAGTTAAAGCTAGTATTATATTGTAGCTGGCCGGATAGGAAAGTATCTAAACCTTACGCACTACTTTTATTTTGTGCAAACAGGTATATGTTTATGCAAGTTCCTTGAACCCTACATTTTTTAAGCATGAGGGTGATGAGTTGAAATTTAAGATCGATAACACTGGACTGCTAAGATTTGAAGGACGAATTTTGGTACCGTCAGTACCAAAACTGAGAGAAGAGATCTTGCAAGAAATGCACAGTAAGAGATACTAGATACACCCAGGAAGCACGAAGATGTACCAAGATTTGCGTCACCACTTCTGGTGGCCAAACATGAAGAGAGAGGTTGCAGAATGTGTAAGTAGATGCATAACTTGTCAGAGAGTCAAGGCAGAGCACCAACGACCAAGCGGGTTATTACAACCCTTAGAGATTCAAGAGGGGAAATGGGAGCACATCACAATGGACTTCATGGTGGGACTTCCAACAACGGACAAAGGGTACGATGCCATTTGGGTAATTATAGATCGTCTTACTAAGTCAGCTCACTTTTTGCCGATTAGGATTAAGTATACTTTGGACCAGTTAGCCAAACTGTATGTCAAGGAAATTATCTCGAGGCATGGGGTGCCGGTATCTATTATATGAGATAAAGATCCGCAATTCACGTCAAACTTCTAGAAGAGTTTTCAAGAAAGAATGGGGACACAACTACGAATTAGTACCGCGTATCATCCGCAGACCGATAGGCAAAGTGAGAGAACGATTCAGACACTTGAAGACATGCTCTGAGCTTGTGTGATGGACTTCAAGGGTAGTTGGGAGGATCACCTTCCATTAGTAGAGTTCGCGTATAACAATAGTTATCACGCCAGTATTGGGATGCCACCGTACGAAGCACTGCATGGGAGGAAATGTAGAACGCCCTTATCCCAAAGTTAGTTTACACATGCTAATTGAAATGACCGACTTGTTAATGTTAGGTCGTTTCAACGTAAGTTAGTTAAAGCTAGTATTATATTGTAGCTGAGCGAACAGACAAGTATCTAAACCTTACGCACTACTTTTATTTTGTGCAAACAGGTATATGTTTATGCAAGTTCCTTGAACCCTACATTTGTTAAACGAGTTTTCCTAAACTTACTCTAAATTATATTGAGCAAGTATCCGAATTTATTGTGTTGCAACTTTCCTAACTTACACAACTTTGAGTTTGTGCAAGTTTTCCTATCCTTCTCATATTGCATTGAGCGGGATATTGTTGAATTGAAAGTTATTCATTTAAGCTTGAATCTTATTTTCAAGCATGCTATTAAGTGGTTTAATTACTTTACAATTATTCCACATCGATGTTATTAATATTCGCACTTAGTGCACTTGAGTTCACTTGTACATCATTTAAAGTTCAATAATTCTTGAACTATGTCAGATAGAGTCTGAAACTTTGTTCGGTCAGACAAACATATGATATTTTATAAAAGCTATCCAAACCAATTGATGGTAAGGATTCTTAGACTGAAAGAACACCCCTCTTATGATAGGGGAGTACCCTAGGTATCTAATATAAGATACAACATATCAGATTTAAATGTTATGCATATACATAGAGTACGTGAGGCTGATCCCCTCAAGTACTTATTCTGTAGCCAGTAACCAAAGGGTCAATTAGCTATTGATTCCATTGGAGTGTTATAGTTCAAAGTCTACTTGACTAGCAGTTATTATAAAATCAAAACATTATCATTGCTTATGATATTCATATTGTTTAAACCTTCAAATATTCATGTTGTTGAATCCATTTCTAGATATTTTTCCATTCATCATGATATATCCTTATTGTTGTATTTAAACTTGTTGAGCAAATTTGTTGCTCATCCTTGCTATATCATGAATTATATTGCATCTAAGCCCGAAGCCTCAGGAAAGGACAAGGGTAAATGGATGATGTAGGATAATTTCGAGAAGCATCATTTTATCTTATGCTTAGTTTAATTTACGATTATGTAATGTGAACCCTAATATTTATTTTAGGGTATGATTGTAAGATGATATTAAGGTTATCGTATCTTGGGACTAGTAACCTTTTGAATGAACGACATACGTTTATTATATTTCGCATTTTAGTTATCGTATGTTGTTTAGAGGTGGATGTTTGTACTTTATCGTGATGACCGAACTGGGGTCAGAGGACACGGATTTGGGGGCGTCACATGTACTATTGATTCACATGATTTACTATTAGAGGAGTTGGTGCAAGATTGATAATACTTGCATGACTAAATTAAAAATGGAGGTATAGTAGAAGGTACTATACTATAATTAGTTTTTTTCACATGATTATACTATTGAGTCATATGAATGAACTATTAATTCACATGATTTACTATTAGGGGAGGTGGTGCAAGTTTGATAATACTTGCAGGACTAAATTAAAAATAAAGAAAAAGAGAGAGGTATTATACTGTAATATTTCAAGCTCTAAAATGTGCAATTATTGAAACTATATTTTCCTATAAATAGAAGCTCATTCTTCCTTCATTTCTCACCAATTCACTAAGTCTCACAAGAGCAATTATTATAGAGAGAAATTATAGAGAGAAAGAAGAAGAGAAGTCTGCTACCTCACTATTTTAGTATCCAGTTTCTTCTAAGGTAAGGGGTATTATTTCTTTCGTATTCATGAAGAGAGTTATTTCTTTCAATATTCGTAAGGGTTGTTATACCATTCTTTATTATTCATTGGAATAACACGCTTCACGCTGAACATCGTGCATGCATGGTGAATCCTTCTGTTATTCCATTTTTTACTATTCTGTTGAAATAAAATGTCTATGTGGATTACCGCATGCATGGTGAATGATCCTTCGTATTCATTCCTTATTAAATTGTGGAAATGATCTGTCTACTTGGATTACCGCATGGCGGGCGAAAATCCATTTGCAGTTTCATATATTCTATTATACTCAGTTGGTTAAAGTTTTGGCTTCTATACTCCATGAAATTATTAGAATATCTTGGATATTTGCGCTTCATCCAGTATCTTTTCATGAAAATATTCTTCTGAGCATTCTTGAATTTTACTCCACAAAGCAGTATCATGTTTATCATGTTGACAATTTGGACGTTATTGATTATCTGGATAAATTAAATTATGAATCTTTAAAATTTATCCTTGAACTTATTTTATTGAATTATTTTGTCATTGTCATCATCCTCATGCTTATATTGTGATGAAAGTCATCTTTGGCTTATGTGCATAGATGGACTTGGTATGTTTATGACCAGGGATTATTTGGTATAATCATGACCGTAATGTGACGAATGATGTTGTGAAAGTCCTCATTGGCCTGTAGTTCATTGATGGACAGTTGTTGGTATGATTATGATCATGGATTATTCGGTATAATCATGACTATTGATGATTACATGAATATCCTTGGTCGTGATGTAGGGATGATTCAATTTTATTTATTAAGCTGAGTCTCAGCGATAAAGTTGATGAAAACTTTTTAAATCATAGAAGATAGTAAATTTTATGCTCTACTTGACACTTCTAATGGATTGCTTATTCCGCTGCAGTTGTTGATCTAAAACTTATGTAATTGGCGACTCAAGATGGGTGATGTATACCTATTTTGGGTGCGCCACAATGATATCTACTATCTTCTATGATTTAAAAAGTTTATCATTAACTTTATCGCTGGGACTCAACTTAATAAATAAATCACATCATCGAATCATCCATGCACTATAGGCCAATTATTCCTGCACTACGGGCTAAGAATATTCGTGTAATCATCAATGGTTATGATCATACCGAATTATCCTTGTTCATAATCATACCAATCAATAGTCCATCTATGCACGTAAGCCAAGGATGACTTTCATCACAATATAAGTATGAGGATGATGACAATGATATAAAAAAATTCAATTAAAAGAAAGCAAAGGATAAATTTTTAAAGATTTATAATTTAATTTATCCAGAATTCAATAATGTCCAAATTGTCAACATGATACTGCTTTGTGGAGTAAAATTCAAGAATAATATCCATGTATCAAAAATAATTTGGACAGAAAAGAAATAAAATTTTCGGTGAATAGTACCCCGTGAATAGTACCTTGTGAATAGTACTTCGGGAATAGTACCCCGACATGAAAAGTGCCCCGAATACCCGAGTGAACAATATTTGAGTGAATAGTAATCAGGTGAATAGTAACCCATGAATAGTAACTCGCGAATAGTACCCTGGCATAAAAAGTTCCCCGAATACCCGAGTGAATAATATTCTAGTGAATAGTAACTGAGTGAATAGTAACCTATGAATAGTACCCCGGGTGAAAATATTAATATTTAATAAGAAAGTTCTGATCAATATTCCAATGAAACGATACTGGATGAAGCGCAACACTCAAGGATATTCCACTAATTTTAAGGATTATAGAAGCAATACTTACCATAGTAAGATTAGATTTAAGAATAATGAAAGAAATAATACGCCTTACGAATACAAAAGAAATAACACCCCTTACCTTAGTAGAAGATTGGATACTCCAATAGTGAAGTAGCAGAATACTCTTCTTCTTGCTCTCTATAGTTTCTCTCTCTATAGTGTCTCTTGTGAATGTCAGTGAATTGGTGAGAGTGAAAGAAGAATTAATCTTCTATTTATAGGAGAATGGACTAAATAGTAACTATTTCATGAATGGTCCAGATTGAATTACTCTGAGAACGAACGGTTCATATTGATTACTAGTAAAACCACAACCGACGGTCCAAATTGATTTACTTTTAAAACCACCACCTACGGTCCAGATTGATTTTCTTTTCACACCACCACTGACGGTCCAGATTGATTTACTTTTAAAACCACCACTGACTGTCTAGATTGATTTAATATTAAAACTACCACCGACGGTCTAGATTGATTTACTATTAAAACCACCATCAATGGTCCAGATTGATTAACTATTAAAACCACCATCAATGGTCCAGATTTGTTATCTATTAAAACCACCATCGACGGTCCATAAAATTAGTAAATCTTCCCATGGAATACTAAGTCAAACTTACAACAAACGCCTCATAACAATCCCTATATTTATATCAAAAATTGAATAAATATTTACCACAAATTATTTATCTTTAATAAACACATTTTTAATCTATTAACTATTATTCATCATTAATATTATAACTCACAATATTTATCAATCAGATCATTCCTAGGAAAGACGGGGCTTTCCGATAAGGATTTCTCCCTATTGGCGCGCAATTAGGTGACCAAACCTCTGCTCGACAGAACTTTCTAGACATCGTCAATATTGCAAATAATAATATGAATAACTTTGTCATCTCAATTATTGAGTAAATAATATAAAATATTAATACTATGACAATAATTAAATCAATAATATGTGTGACGCCCCCAAAATAGGTCCATTCCATCCAACCCGTTCTGAGTCGCCAAATACATGGTACAGAAATAACTACAACTTTATTATTACAACATATAAACTGTGAGTTTAAATACAGATATTGCCATCTAGACAATATCTACACGCAAATAAATCCCCATCATAATTATTGATACATTATTTTACAAAAATGGTGAGGACTACTAAACAATTCTTTCTAGAACCTTCATTCCATACCCCGACTAGTAATCGCTATATTTTCGTCTCTTGAGAAGAAAAATGGAACAAAAAGGAAAAGGGTGAGCTCAACTAGCCCAGTAAAGAATATTATGAATAAGATAATATACAACAAAATTATCGTTAGTCTTCAACAGGGAAAAATCTAATAGAATACAATAGACAACAAGTTTTAAATCAATATTCGCAGCGGAAATAATAATTCATTAGAAGAGTTAAGTAGAGAATGCAAATTACTATCTTCTATGTATGAATTTTAAAGTTCATCGTCTATCTTTTATCCCTGTAACATCAATCAATATATATCTGGAATCAAATATTCATCTTTGCACTACAGGCCAAAGATATTCATCAGTTGGTCATGTTAATCTAAACACCTGTTCATCTTTGCACTACGGGCCAAAGATATTCATCATAAATCATTCATCTTTGCACTACAGGCCAAAGATATTTAATAATATCATCATTTAAGACTGAGGATGATGAAAAATAAATATATATTTTTAAAAGAAACGAATCCAGTGAAACAAAATGACAAGGATTAAGGATTAAGGATTCGTACTTTGTTTTATCCATATCCAAAAATACCTCAAAATAATCATAGTGGTGTAAAATTCAAGAATGATCAAAACATGGATACAATCAAAGCTAGTATCCAGAATAGATATTTTGGACGAAAAGAAGAAATTTCATTTTCGATGAATAGTTCCGTATTCGGGAATAGTGTCAGATATCGTGAATAGTGCCAGTACACGTGAGCAAAGAATCTACACCAAAAGATAGAAATTTCAAAAAAAAAAACATCTTCACGCTTCGTGAATAGTACTCATGAATAGTAACTCGTGAATAGTAAGTCATGAATAGTAACTCGTGAATCGTAACCCCGACATGAAAAAGTTCCAAATTTGATAAAAAGTTCCAACCAATATTTCAGCATAATGATATTGAAGAAATAATATCATTTGAGAAGAAAATAACATCCCTTACCTCGAAAGACAGTACTTTTAGTTGAAACACCGGATATAGGCTATGACTTGAACTTGCACCGTATAGCCATACTCAAAGTATACTCAAAATACTCACAAGAATACGCTCGATAATATAGAGAGAAAGAGAGAAAACTTAGGTTTCGTGTGATTTTCAATTCTAACCTAAGCACCCTATTTATAGGAAAATGCTTAGAACACCAAAGCGAAAATTTAATATAATAATAATATATATATTAAAATTTTCACGCACACCTTCTAAGATCTGAACTCGACCATCTTGCACATGCTAATGATGCCAACTAAGTATAAAAAACGTTTTTATTATTTAAAATAATTTAAACTTCAAAAATCAATTATTTTGAGCTTTGAACTTCAATAATTCACAATAAATAGCCCTTTTGTCGGAAAATTTAAATCTCGCAAGTTTTTATAGGAAATTCAATTCTCTACAACTTTGCGAAGAAAGTTTTTCCAAATTCCAAATGTAAATCAACCAAATCCACAAACGGGTGATTTTACTGTTTATAATCAAATTTCAAATCAATAATTGTGTCCACCAATACACAAAATATGTATTAAACATTTAATGCCACAAAATACTCTTCCTCCTCATATACTCATATATCCCACATTCATTATAAAAATATCACAGATTAATATATTATTAAAATAATATATTTAAATGAATTATTTTATCGTAAAAGATAAAATATTAATTTTTAACAATTGTCACATTAAAAATTTTCTCCATCTATATCCACATAAAATCAATATTTTCCTCATCATATAAATCAATAATTAATTATTCACAAATAATATTACGTAATCACAAGATCGGGCAACCGTGTAGTTCTCTCAGGAAAGAGGGGCTTTCAATAAGAATTTCTCCTCATTGGTGCCGCAATTAGGTGACCAAACCTCTCCTTAGAGCGTAACTTTCTAGACATTGCCAACAATGTTATCTAATCATATTATTCAGGATAATATGAATTATTGCTTCGATAATGAAAAATCTTTGTGTAATGACAATTATTGAAACAACAAGTAATATAAAATATCAATGCAAAGAATTATTGAATCAATAAAATAAAATCTTTGAGCAAGTAATTATCGTAACAATTATTGAGGATGCCTTTTACGTAAGAATCAATAATTGATGCAATACCGTGTGCTTCTTGTCTGCAACAATGCGTGACATCGTGTTTTAACCTTTGGGTATTCAACAAGATAATTCAGTAATAACCGCACTGATTATTTATAAACAACTTATTCTTATCGTTTTCTTCCACCAATCGCTTTCCGTTATGGGCCCCATGGGTCAGCGCTACTGGCCGCATTTAATATTCCCGACAAAGATTTAATATTCCACGACCAAACGAATATTCCTAAACAATAATGAATATTATATCACCACTTGCTTATTTAAAATATTTAAGCATTTTACCCATAACTAACCACATTAATCAAATCCACCCTTACTATTTCAAAATAATAAATAGAGGAAATTAAATTTCATTTATTAATTATTTGGGGTCTTACAATATGAGAGATATTACGCAGCAATTACTGTAGTAATAATTGAGTATAACTGAGTGACTTCTCACATAAGCATCAATAATCAATACAGTGTGCTACTATGCAACCACGCATATTACTGTACTTTTACCAACGGGTAGTTCAACAGTTTAACGGTAAAACTTTCGCCGTCATACGAATACTTCCGTTGTGGGGTCCACGCATAAAAAGATATTTCTATCATTTTCTAACTACGACAATACTTCCGTTGTGGGGTCCACCAATAATTGTGCCGTCATACGAATATTCCCTGTTAAAACGAATATTCCCCGACACAACGAATATTTTATATCAACTTGCTTACTTTGCAAAATTTTCAAATATTATCCACAACTATAACATTATATCATATCCACACCATAATATGCAAAAATATATTTCAAGAAAATTTATTCTTTATTCATAAAAGTTGGGGTCTTACATAGAGGACATCGCATATTTGAATCATGTCCCTAAAAGCGTAGCTGTATGCACTTGCGCCATCATGCAGTCAAGTTTAGATTCTATTTCTAATCTGATGTTTAAAGCATGCTTGTAGGGATATGTTAACTTATCTTATGTGACCAGTGTGCTATCCAACGTGTTAAGAAACATGCTAGATGCTAGAGTTAAATATTTAACGAATGATTATAAATTTCAAGAATGAAGTTCAAGAAGGTAATTGTAAGCAATGATTTGAAATGGAGCTATTAGACTTTGTGGTGTCGTAAAATCTGAATTGTGCTACCAGGATGTAGGATATGTGATATAGTATGTATAAAGTTAGACGTTTATGTGTAAAATTGGACTTATAAATGCACATTTATGAAACTAATGAATACCCTATATGTGTAAATATATATTATGCTAGAATTCGAAAGAGGGTATTAAGCTTTACTTTGGTAAACTACTCTTGAGGAAAGTATCCAAAACTGTTTTTTATATTGAGCACGTTTCCTAACTTACATAACTTTGGATTTTGTGCAAGTTCTCAAATTTCATTCGATTCGTATATTGAATGCAAGTACTCGAACCTTACTCTTTATTGAGCATTACTTGAATTTGTGCTATTATTGATGGTACAGGTAGAACTTTGAAGAAATAATACTTTGTAAGGAAAATTCAAACATTGATTTGAACGAGAATCGTTAATATACATATTGTGAAAGAAACTGTCTAAGCCATTGATTCGGCTAGACGATTGATATTTGATTAAAAGCTATCCAAACCAAATTAACTTGGTGTAGACTTATAATTGAGAAGATCAACCCTCTTAGTAGGGGAATTATATATTATCGGGGAACCAACGTCCACACATATGAAAGACTAAATGTTATGCATGGCATAGGGTACTTTATGCTGATCACCTAGTGTACTCGTTTTATAGAATTATCAGTAGTATCACTCTTAATTCTAGGAGAAGTTCATAGTCCTTAATGACTACTCAATATCCAATACTTTGAAATCTTGAATTGATAAATGTTTGAATATTATTGATATTTTTCTCGATAGCGACTGTTGTTGATCATCATTATTACTTCTTGCTATCTTGAACTATCATTATTAATATACCCATAAGAAATTGAAAACTATATTGAATACCATTTTGCTATATTACTTGTTGGGCAAAATTGTTGCTCATCCTTTCTTTCCCTAAAACTTTTAGTGAAGGCAGAACGTGGTGAACCCTCTAGCAAGGACAAGGGTAAAGAGAAGGCTATGGAGTAGTTATATGATTCTAGTGACATAGTATTATTTGGTTACAGAAAAACTTATTAAGTTATGTTTAAGTTAAGTGGTATTGTATTATGTATAAGTTATGTCCAAACGGTGTTTAATTGTGGTTAAGACATGTAAGAGATGTTTAAGTTTCGAACCTTTGGGACAAGAATAATTATGTTATAACAATATAATTTATTCTATTATTCCGTTGTGTGAGATGTTGATTTATTATTAGAGTTAGTATGTGACAACCAAATTTGGGACAAGAGTGGTCTGAATTTGGCGGTGTCACAGGTTGGTATCAGAGTTGTAGTTATAAACCTTAGGAGCGAGAGTCCTTAGATTATAACTTAAGAGAACTCAGGGGATAAAAATTGATGAAACTCATATAGAGTTTTCATAGAGAGAGACTTAGTGTGTTATAGAATATAACTTCATTCTATACAATGAACTTATGATATTTAACATTCTAATGGAGTTGTTTTTTGTTTTGTCTTATGTTGGTTATTGTAGGATTACTGACATAGGAGGACCTAGTCAAGTAATAGAGGAGGAGTCGTATGACATACACGTGGTATTTGAGGCACCATTAATAGCGGAGCTTATATAAGCAGTGGCCCCTATCGATGACGATGATGATGAGGAGGAGGAGATGTAGCCATTACCCGAGGAGTCTGATCTGGAGGAGTATCCTATGGAGGAGGAGCCTGGGCCCATGGAAGACTCCGACGAGGCTACTTTTGAGGATCGGATGTTGGGGGAGTATGAGGAGCATATTTTGGAGTTAGGATGTAGAGTGGAGGAGCTAGAGGCTGAGGCTAGGGAGAGGGAGTCTGAGTTCCAGAAATTGAGGGACAATGACCATTAGAGGAAATTAGTGATGCAGGAGATGGAGGTGGACATTACTCACCGTAAGGAGGCAGGAATCCTGATGGGGACTTTGTTTCACCGATCAGTGGCTAGAAACGTATAGTTGGCAGGAAAGTTGAAGGAAATGGAACATAGAGAGTTGAGCAAGAGGACTGAGAATGAGGCTCTCCGTACTCAGTTAGAAATGGAGGTGATGGATAGGATTCACTTTGAGGAGAAGTGGGAGGAAGCCAATGATAGGGCGAATGATCTAGAGGATGAGGTGCGGTGTAAGAGAAGAAAGATAAACAAGATGGGCTATGCTCTACGCACGACCATGGAGAGATTGATTGACGGGGTAAATCACTACCCGGCTGAGCAAGGACAGTACCGGCATACTATAAGACGAGATATGGTGGTGAACATTACTCAGAAGGAATACCAGAGCGTTGTGGAGCGTGGGATGTTAGATTGAGTCTATAGAAAAGCTTAGTAGTTGTAGTGTTTTATTTATGTGTTGTATAAATTATTGTTGTTAAATCTCAGTCTTGTGTAAGATGTGAGAAGGTTGTAAACCCCCAAGCTTTTGCAAAAATGTTAGAGGGGTGATGTGTGGGTGTTATCCCCATCTTTTGTATAAGAGGGGATATGTTGTTGTCATAGAAGTATGTTAGAAAAGATCATGTAATTGTAACCATTTGGCATTTGAATATAAATGATCTTATTTCAGAAAAGTGTTATAAAATTTTATTTAAGAAATGTCTAAGTAATATAATTAGATAATAAAATGAAAATTTTATGATGCAGAAATATGCCACCCAGACGTAGAATAACTGCACCGGAAGAGTCAGTTAATGATGAGAGAGGACTAGTAGATCTGATACAGAGGCTTGTAAATTTTTTTAGGAGAAGCTCTTAGGGGAAGAAATGAACCAGTACCACCCGTTCCCTAAGCAGTTCAAGTCACAAACTTTAAAGATTTTAGGAGTGTAGGACTTCCGAAATTTGTAGAGCACGATCGAACCGATCGTGGGCTCGACGTGGATCAAAGAAATAGAGAAGGCTTTCACCATCGCTCATGTGGGAGAAAACCAGAAGACATCATTTGCAACCTACATGATGAAAGGCGAAGCAAACTACTGGTGGGAGGCGAATCAGCCAAGTTTGGGAGAAGGGATAGTCTCTTGGGAGAGGTTTAAGACTATGTTCTTTGAGATATGACGGTGGCGCAATATGCGGCTAAGTTTAATGAACTAGAGCGGTTTGCTGAACACCATGTGGTAGATGAAGAAAAGAAAGCTAGGCGTTTTGACCAAGGACTGAAGCCTTGGTTGTTTAACAAGGTGTCAGTTCTTCAAATAGATTCTTTTATGGCATTGCTAGAAAAGGCTATTATAGTCGAGGGAGGAAGTGAAGTATTAAGTCTTTATAACAAAGAAAGAAGGGAAAGAGCACCAGTGGAGAGAACCGAGGAGGAAGTAGCAGCAGAGGTAGTAACTTAGGAAAGAGGAAGTGGGAGAACAACAACAAGAAGAATTTTAACAATCAAGTGGGGAAGTTTAGAGGAGAGTTTAAGAAGAAGGTGGAAGGATGCCCAAAGTATGGGAGGTATCACCAAGACGAGTGTTGGAATGGGCGCAATGTATGTTACAACTATGGCAAAGAGGGACATTATGCTCCTAACTTCCCGAAGCCGAAGAAGATTAAAGGATGTTTCACTTGTGGTTTGGTGGACCATCTGATCAAAGACTGCCCGAAGAAAGGAAGTAGCGGAGGAAGCAGCCACAATGGAGGAAGTGGCAAACTGATAATTGGCAGACCGATGCCATCCAACTGTCCAACGGCCAAAACATTTAATATGATCGTCCAGGACACTGTAGCTATAAAGGACATTGTGTCAGGTATCATCCCGATCAATAATATAAATGCCTATGTATTATTTAATTCATGTGCCACCTATTCTTTTGTATCTGACGAATTTTCTAGTCGACTTAAAACACCCCGAGAACGATTAGGCCGAAATCCCTTGAACATTTAAGTTGCGAATAAGGAAATAATCCATGTAGAGTATATTTACCAAAAATTTTGAGTAAATATTAGAAATCATAAACTAAGCATAGACCTGATCCCGATAAGATTGGGAGAGTTTGATATAATATTAGGAACAGATTGGTTGTATAACCATGCCACTGTAATTGACTGTCAGAATAAAAGTGTAAACCTTCAGACTCCGAATAAGTCTAAGGTGGTTTTTTATGGTAGCTCATCGCTTAAGCAATCGTGTTGCCTTACGATGATGCAGGCCAAGAGATTGATAAGAAAAGGATGTGTAGGTTACTTAGCATACAATGTTGATACTCGGAAGAAGGGAGTAGAAATTTAGGATATATCGTAGTGAGAGAATTTTAAGATATATTTCCAAACGATCTGTCTGGTCTTCCGCCAGAATAAGAAATTGAATTCATAATAGACTTAGCACCAAGAACGACACCGATTTCGAAAACTCCATACCATATGACTCCAGTAGAAATGAAGGAATTGATGATACAAGATAAGGGTTACATACGACCGAGTGTGTCTCCTTGGGGAGCACCCATGTTGTTTGTAAAGAAAAAGGATGGATCGATGAGGCTTTATATCAATTATCGAGAATTGAATAGAGTGATGATTAAGAATAGATATCTGTTACCAAGGATAGACGATCTTTTCGACCAAATGAAGGGAGCCAAGTGTTTCTCGAAGATAGATTTGTGAACGGGTTATCACCAGTTGAAAGTGCGGGAAGAGGATATATCAAAGATGGCGTTTCAAAATCGTTATGAACATTTTAATTTTTTTAATGTCATTCGGGTTAACAAATACTCTGGCAACATTTATGGATTTGATGAACCGAGTCTTCAAACCATTCTTAGATAAATTCGTTGTAGTTTCATCGACGATATATTGATCTACTCAAAGACGAAAGAAGAACACGCTGAACATCTAAAGATGGTTTTGGAGGCGCTAAGGAAGGAGAAATTGTACGTAAAATTTTCCAAATGCATATTTTGGATGGAGAAGGTTCAATTCTTAGGACACGTGGTGGATAAGAATGGAATATCAGTAGACCCTACGAAAGTAGAAGCAATAAGTAATTGGGAGCAACAAAAGATGCCAACTGAAGTAAGATATTTCTTAGGGTTAGCTGGGTACTATCGAAGATTTATCCAATATTTTCTAAGATAGCAACCCGTTGACCAATTTAATGAGGAAGGCGGTGAAATTGTGTGGATCTGGACGGACGGTGTGAGGAGAGAGTTTCCAAGAGATAAAAAAGAGGTTGAGCGAGGCACCTGTATTATCATTACCAGATGATACATGAGGATTTATAGTGTATAGTGATGCGTCAAACAGAGGACTAGGTTGTGTGCTAATGCAATATGGCAAGGTCATTGCGTATGCATCATGACAATTGAAGGATTACGAAAAACGATACCCTACTCATGACTTAGAGTTAGCGGTAGTAATTTTTGCGTTAAAGATTTGGAGACATTATTTTTATGGCGAGAAATGTCAGAGATACACGGACCACAAGAGTCTAAAATATATCTTCACACAAAAGGAGTTGAATATGCGTCAGAGGAGGTGGTTAGAATTGATTAAGGATTATGACTGTGATATTCTTTATCACCCGGGAAAGGCAAATGTTGAGGCCGACGCGTTAAGTAGGAAAGGAAGGGAGAAGTTATTTCAATTGACAACTCAGAAGGAGTTAATAAGGGATATAGAAAAATTGGAGATAGAAATGAAAGGACCGGAAAGGTTTGAAGAGAGATTGTGTGCAGTAGAAGTTCGTCCGATCTTGTTGGACAAAATAAAGGAATCCCAAGAAAAGGATGAAGAATGCAAGAAAATCAGGAAGAGGATAACGGAAAATAAGGAAGAAAAATTCAAGATAGATAGAGACAATATTTTAAGATTAGAAGGGAGAGTGTGGGTACCAGCGGTAACCGAGTTGAGGGAAGAAATTTTGCACGAGTCACACAACACGACGTATTTCGTTCATCCAGGAGGCACGAAGATGTACCAGGATTTGAGGCAACATTTTTGGTGGCCAAATCTAAAACGAGAAATCGCGGAGTGCGTTAGTAGATGTCTTATGTGTCAATGGGTCAAAGTAGAGCACCAAAGGCCGAGTGGTCTACTCCAACCGTTGGAGATACTTGAGTGGAAATGGGAGCATATTACGATGGATTTCGTGGTAGGACTTCCAGTCATGCAGAAAGGTTTTGACTCCATTTGGGTTATCGTGGATCAACTAACAGAGATGGCTCATTTTTTACCGATCAATATCTGATATAGTTTGAATCAGTTAGCAAATTTGTACATAAAGGAAATTATTTCACGACATGGAGTGCCGGTATCGATTGATTCTGACCGAGATCCGAGCTTCACATCAAAATTCTGGAAAAGCTTTCAAGAAAGCATGGGAACACAATTAAGGTTAAGTACCGCTTATCATCCGCAGACAGATGGGCAATGTGAGCGAATGATACAAACGCTAGAGGACATGTTTAGAACTTACGTGGACTTCAAAGGAAGTTGGGATGATCACCTACACTTAGTGCAATTTGCTTATAACAATAGTTACCAAGAAAGTATAGGCATGCCACCGTACGAAGCTCTTTATGGAAGAAAGTGTAGAACACCGTTGTGTTGGGATGAAGTTAGAGAGTGAAAGATGCTAGGGCCAAAATTAGTTCAACAAACCACATATGTGGTAACATTGATAAGAGCTAGACTAGTAGCTGTACAAGATCATCAGAAGAAGTATGCAGACTTGCATCGTCAGGACCGAAACTTTGAAGTCGGAAGTCACATTTTCTTAAAAGTATCTCCCTGGAAGAGAAAAATACAATTCAACAAGAAGGGAAAATTGAGTCCACGATTCCTAGGACCATTAGAGATACTAAGGCGAGTGGGTGAAGTTGTGTACAAAGTTGCATTGCCACCTGAGTTGCAACACATCCATAACGTGTTTCACATCTCTGTGTTCCATCTGTACAAGCCTGACTACAAACACGTGATTTCATACGAGCCCATTAAAGTAGAAAAGAATCTAGCATAAGAAGAAATTCATGTCCAAATATTAGATAAAAAAGAACATACATTAAGGAATAAATGTATATCTTCTGTAAAAGTACTTTGGCGAAACCACGATGCCGAGGAGGCCACATCGGAATTAGAAGATAAAATGAGAAGGGATTATCCCCATTTATTCGTGTAACCTTGTATCAATTCCGAGGACGGAATTTTTATAAGGGGGGGGGGGGGAGAATGTAAGAACTAAGAATATTATGAATAAATAATTATCTTGATATAATAAGAAAATGAATATTTACTTGAATATAAATATTAATGTGTAGTAAGATGAGTAGTTCAATTAATTCAAATTTGATTTATAAGTGTGAGGTTGTGATGAGAATTGAGAAATGCCTTGTGTGGCATGAGAAGGGAAATTTAAGTGATTAAACTAAGAGGAAGATTAATTGCGTATAATTATGTGATTCCATATAAGGAACGAATACACTCTTAGATTAGTAATATCACCAATGAGGAAGTTAATTCACATCGAGTGAAATTAGTGTAGTAATAGAAGTGGGAACTGGCTTAGAGCTAAACCATTTTGGCACTGCTAGGGACCGGCGTAGCTGCGCCCTCCTAGTAGTACAAAATGGCGCAGCTGCACCAGTGGCGAATCTGGAAAAATTAGTTTTTTTACTGTGGAAATTAAATAGAACATTATTGTAAAGTGTGACGTGAATAAAATCATATGATAAGGATACATTCTAATGATATGAAGTACCAAGTAGTACAATAAAATCATATGTAATTTTAATATAGAAATAATTAAATATATGTGAATTCCAGAAAGTGGGAAGGGAACTACATGTGTAAAATGAACAGTAAATATTAAATAATGTTATAAAGAGGTTATGTGAGTAGTACAAAGAATTATGGGACATACCCGGACGATAATACCTAACTGTGTTATTTTATTATGCGCATTTAATGTACATGGATTATATGATGTGAGTACATAAATAATTCCTAATTTTTCCTAATATAGTAACAATTGCACATTAAAACCCATTTTTGGAAAGTATAGTAACTGAATTGAACTAATCGAAACGCTTTTAGAAATAAAATTCATCGGTTGAGCAAACAAGAACCTATGGCCTAATTACGTAAATTCCAAGCTTAGATCAGTGGCTAAGCATAGGTGATCATTGCTAAGCCAATGGATATTGAGATGGTTGGTGTTGGGTTGTTAAACCACTCCTTATTAACCAATGTTTCCTTCTAATGCACCATGGACTCCAACCCAGTGTAATGCAAATGCCCAATCCAAGTTTCCTTTATAAATAGCAGACCAAATTTTTAGTTCTACGTTGCCTTGTCTTGGTATGTTAAAACTCTGATAATCAGAAATTTAGTGGTTGTTGTCCAAAGAAGAGGCTAGCAATCTCATAAGGAAGAAACTAAGTTTATTTAAGCTTAAGGAGGTATAAATTATATTATATTTATGGCGCAGCTGCACCCTGTTTATACTAGGGTGCAACGCAGCTGCGTCGTACCCCTGAATCAGTTACTGATTTTGTTATGCAATGTGTTGTGAACTTAGTATTATGACTTAAATATAAACCTAAAAAGGGGTATAACATGATATATAGAGTTTTCTTATGAATTATGAAGTGATCAACATGATTTAGTGAGAGATTTGTAATGAAAATTTAAAGATGTGAAAACAAACTTTGAAGTAATACATGTCCTACAAATTCTGAACTTAGTAGCCCACTTACATGACTGATTTAGAACCTAAATAAGCATGATTATATGATTCATAGTTATTATATTCATGACCAACTTGATAAGCTTTGTGTTAGAAATTATGTGACACCCCCAAATCTAGGTACTTCATTCCCACAAGACTTGGTGTTCACTTTCCATTCATTTATATCTATCTACCCAAATATAATAAAATTAAATCGGAAATCCTCCCTTTAAAAGGGTTACATCATTAATCAAAAGTCTTCCCAGGTTGTCTAACCTTAAATATCAATCAAGTGTGGAAATAAAAGAATTACATCACATCATTAAATAAGAAGTCTATCATTCATGACAATAAATAAAATTACAAGTCTTCATCACTTGCACATTTTTCCCTTTCCTTTGCTAGTTGTAGGTTCATCGACCTTCTCCACTTTAGCTACAATAATTATATTTATGCAAGAGTGAGCAAAACAATTTCTCACTAGATATAACAATGAATCAATAAAAGAATAATAGCTGCCAATGAGTAGGCTCATCAAAACTGAATAGTACTCTATAAAGGATAACCAAAAACAGGAATCAAAATATGAAATATATCTGAGGATCATAAGATCACGAACTATATCCACGGTTACAAGTAATCTTTCAATTTTAACCTTAACAGTTATACTATAGGGACTTCACGTACTTAGGGGGATCAGTTCGTAACATGTATTGTACACAAACATCTAAACGCATTGCGTATCCCCTATAATAGGGTTGTTCTTCTCAGTTTTAGAGTATAAGTCCGCACCAAAGAAAGTTTGGTTTGGATAAGCTTCAAGGGTAATTTAGAGTTTAACGACCATCAACTAAAGGATTAGTTGAATCAACAAAGTTTGATAACACTATAGTTGATCACTAACAACATAATATGGAACAATGAATAATCGTAAGCGAACTAACTATATATTGAACTCATGCTTAGAAACAACTACAAAGCATAAGTATTGAATAACAATAAATCTTGCTTGAATAATATTAAGCTAGGGCTATGAATTATTTAATATATATTAAGTAATAGCAAGCTGAAAGTAAAACTTGCTCATTATGAGAATAAGTTGTGTCAAGTAATTGAAATAAGACAGTTCGACATTAGGAATTGGAAATCAAGAAATTGCATTCATAATATAAGAATGACATTAAAGAAACTTGTCTAATAATAAAAAGTTAGAATACATCAATAACTATTGGAATTCAAAACTTGTTCGAATAAAGTTAAAGTTATAGCTTGCTCAAATAATGATTAGGAATACAAAAATTTGCTTAATTAAAGTTTAGAGTAAGAAGCTTGCTCAGTGTAAAAAGATAAGGTTTAGAAACTTGCCTCGCGCGTAAGCTATAAATTACAACTCAATTTCACCTACACATTTTAGTGGAATTACAATATCTATTAGACATGTTAACATCCACTTCTAAAATAGCACCCATTTCTAGCTAAACTTGTTAATTTAGTACAAGTCTTATGCTACTATATAAATATCAGAAATTCCAAGTGTTAATCTTCACAATATTTATTTACTAATCCTCGTGTTCAATAAATCGCAACATGTCATTTTCATAGCTTACTAACTTCTTATAACTTTAGAATTACTAACCACATGACACTATGCTGTTTAAACCTCCACATTACATGTTTGACACATTAACACATCATTGAACTAAATTACAATGGTATTCAAGATCTGCAATAGCAGTAGAAACCACTATCTTAGATCTGGTATGGTGCAATTGCTGCCATACCTAAGCTGAGGGCCGCGCAAGAATCGCTTTAAGCTACAATCTTAGCACCGCACCAAGTACTTATTCAACAAGACGACAAAACCGTAAAGCAAAGAATAAGAGCCGCTTTTAGCCTCGCTAACACGAATTTCACCCACAAAACGGTGAAATTAACAAATACAATTGGTATAGAACTATGACAAACATGATTGCTAATATATTCAACCACTTAGAACAACCACTTTAACTAATTTAATTCCTTAATTTCATGTTTTTACACAAAACTCTATTTTTTACATTCTTCATAGAAATCATCACTGTGATCACAATTCTTGTTCAAATTACTTCATTCAAACTACGTTCTCTTCATTTCTTAATGGACTAGCATAATCAAAACTCAATTTGTAGATTAACACACAATTTGACCACCAAAATTGGTACTTTCATAAGCCATGTGAAAAATATATATACTGTAAATACTTTTCCTACTTCTTAAATGAAATTAGCATACAATTTCTTATCTAAAGTCAAACTCTAACATCATAAACACGTATAATCACAGTTACCAGTTATATATATCTACAATTCAACAAACTAAATTCACAGAACATGGAATTTTATGCCGTAAAACTCATATATATATATATATAATATTAAGGTTAAAGAAAATACCTTCAATTAGCTTGGTAAGCACTGAAATTTCTTTGGAATTCTTACATTTTCTCTCAATCTCTCTCTCTCTATCCTCTCTCAAGTTCTCTGCAACTTTTCTTCTTTTCTCTTCTTAGGCCAAATGCCAATTCACGTAAAACTAACACACATTTAAGCGTAAAGATAAAAACTGATAAACCATAATATGTCTACTTATTAGAATATCAGTTACAAAGATATAACGCTTAGGTTAGAAATATAATTTATTTATTATTTAATTTATTATATTTATATTATCTAAAAATTCAAAAATCAAAAATCCTAAAGCCATAAGGCTTTGTTTGACAAAAAATCATTAAAATAAAGACTTAATATTTTAAGCCTTGTTTGGGTAAACCAATTTAAAAATTACTTTAATTTATTTTAATAAACAATTCAGGTTTATAATTTATAATCACATATTATTTATTTGGATTTACATATCCAACATTAATTAAATAAATTAATTATACTTACTATATTTTAAATAAATAATCCACTTAAACAAATATCATAAAATTATAATTTTATTATAATTTTATTTAATAATTTAACATACCACTTTAAATTATTAAATTAAAACAACAATATAACATCTCATGTTATATTACAACTCTCTAAATTATAAATTAATTTAATTTATATCTAATAAATTAAAATCATCAATATTTACTAATAATAATACATCAATAAAATATTTATTTCATTTAATAAATATTTTAAATTACATATAAAAAAATCTTGGATTGTTACAACTTATTTCAAAAGAAAAGCTTGGTGTGACACCCCCAAATCCGGGTAATTCATTTCCCCAGATTTGGTGCTCACTTTAAAAAACATTCATACCTAACTACCCAAATATAATCAAGTTTAATAATAAACCTCCCCATTAAAGGGTTACATCAAAAAGTTTAACAAAACCTCCCAGGTTGTCTAACCTTTAATTACAAACATCATATGCGGAAACATTAAATAAATACACCACAAGATTTAAAATAAAGTCCAACAACATAAAAGCTAACAGTTTACAAGTCTTCAATACTTGTTTATCTTCCCTTTCCCTTTATTATTTGTAGGTTCATCGACCTTCTCAACTTTATATGTAATATTTATATAAGCAAGAGTGAGCAAACAATGCTCACTTGAAATGACAATGAATAAACATCATAGCAACCTCTAAATGAATAGGCTTAATAGAAATGAATAAGGTACTTCATCAATATTAATCAGGCACGGAATGTGAAATATACTACTGAGGGTCAAAAGTCCACGAACTATGTCCATAGTTTAAGTATTCTTTCAACCTAAACTTTAACAGTCATAAGACTATAGGGACTCCTCATACTTAGGGGGATCAGCCCTTCGTACAATGTATTGTGCACAAACATTTCAATGCTATGCGTAAACTATCCCCTGTATTAGGGTTGTTCATCTCAATATGCAGAATACAAGTCCACACCAAAGTAAGTTTGGTTTGGATAAGTTTCAAGGTAAATTGTAAATTTGAGCATGCATACAAATAGTAAATTGAACAATAAAACTTGTTCAACATTAGAGTATCAGAATTTAGAAACTTTCATGCCAAATAACAAGTTTAAAGATTAGAAAATCTTGTTGAATATCAAGAGGTAAAGTTTAGGAAATTGAACAATATAATTAGAGTTATGAAACTTGCTCAACGAAAGTTTAGGGTTAGAAAAACTTTCCTTGTGTGTAAGCTAAACCGTAACAGTTTGATTCACAATACCCTAACTGTTAGAGTTTATGCCCTAGAGGCCAATTATTTGATATAATTGCTTAACGTTTTGATATTATATTTGATTGAATAAATATATGATTTTATTATGGTTTTATTTACTGCGTAATATAATTGTTAACATAATAAAATTCCTTAGAATAGTGATACAAATTATATAGTTTCAAGTATGTGACTTGAACATGAGATTATATATTACCATTAGTCTCAGTGTTCTTAAATGTCCCTAGTCGAGTATCATTGTTGATGGGACAACAATGATGCATGCAGACTAGTATGTGGATTGACTGATGACCAAATCTCATTGGTCAGGTACATGTTAGAGAACGATGTACTGGACAGACCCACCATGAGAATTCTATATGGAGCATTATGCGAAGTGTTGTTAGCAATTCTCATAGTGACAATGATGTAATGGTCCTCCGACCTGAAATCGCTATATTACTACACGAGAATTTATGTACTTTGATATCATCAAATGTCACCTTTAATAGGGTGGACTATAAAGGTGATTATTGGGTTCATCATTAATCGTGTGAGAAATATGAGTGATCTAGATGGAATTTAACCATCCTATATATTATGGGTGATATCCATAGGCCTCTTGATTGAGTAGGACTATGAAATGCATGGCCATGCTCAAATAGTGATTTGTTTCATATAGTCTACTCATTGATCAAGAAAACTCAGATTAAATTATGAAGAGTATGACACATTCCATGACTCGAGTTTAATCTAGGATATTAAGGTTAAAAGGATTAAATTACATTGAAACATTGGTCACTTAAAAGGTTGCATCGAATCATCGATCTTATTATTACTTGGGTTGTAAAGTGATGCATTACTAGATGCCGCTCACTGTTTATAATTTTATAATATGATTTTAAAATTATTGCCAACGTAATAATAACATATAGGGTCACACACATAGAACGTTATTTAAAAGGGAATTAATTTAAATTTTAAGGATTTAAATATATTAATATGATTAATAGTATTTAAATCACTTAATTTAAATTAAAAGGATAATTGTATATATGTATATTAATTAAGTAAGACTTAATTAAGAGATATATATATATAAATCAATTTTATAAAATTAGGTTTTGATTTGATTAATTCTTTTTAACTACTATATATATGATATATATAGACTACTTAGGGTAAGATATCATAATAGAAAAACCCTAGCCGCTTCTAGAGAGAGACTAGAGAGAAAGCAGTTTCAAAATCCATTCCTTTTGGTGGCTAGTCACTGCAAGTCCTTCTTATTGAGAATCGTTTCGACCGGTTCGTGAGGCGTTCGATGTGGATCTTAGTAGAGGCTTAATCGGTTTGTATTATGCGTTGGAGATTCGAGATATGATCGGTTTGATTCTCATTTTGTTTATATCTGGTATAATCTCTAAACCTCTGAATTAATTGATTTTCGCATGGATCCTGTTTTAGGGTTTCAGAAATTGCTTTAAAATTTTAATTTCAGCTGTGCGTTTCTGTGCCGAAGCCCAACACTAACCACATGTCATTATAACATAATTAGTCACTATTGATACTCTGTATACAAACAAATTTCTATTTCATGTATGGCTTGATTTTTAATCACAGAATCAAGTTACATAAATAAAATAATAATAAAACTCATTAAGTATTTATAATATGCTCATTCTTAGCACTATAATACCCCAATAACAAAAATTACATTTTTAATAGTCGTAGGATTGCATTATATCAACAATTACAGACTCTATGTAAAAAAAAAAAATTTCTCGGCCATTATTCTCGCTAATCATTGCCAAGACCATGATTTATCTTTGGGGTTGGCCGTGGAGTGTATTTGGCGCTTGATTTCGAGACACGAGCCAGAGTGGCGTCATGATCGAGATCAAGGCCAGAAGTGGATTTTTAGTACAATGACGCTAAGGCTTTTACGTCTTGCTACTAATTACGATGTTGAGCAAAAGAACAAAAATAAAACTAATTTTTGACTGTTTAATATTTCTAGCACCTAAATTAACACGTATAACTTACGTAAATTATACATATTACCCATCATACATATACTAATTTAAAACAACTAAACAACAACTTAAAAAAAATCCTTGAATGCTATGTTTCAACCCAAAACTCCATTGTTGACATTTTTTGATAAAATTAACACGGTAACCACAATTATACACCAAATTGATTCATTCGAAATACGTTTTATCCATTTCTTAACATATTAACATATTTAAGGTTCAATTTATCTATTAGTTCACAATCAAATATCAATTTTAGTACTCCTACAATCCATGTTCATATACTGTAAACCATTTTCTTTCTTTTTGAACGTAGATTAGCCTACAAATCAACTATAATCATATATATATTCTAGTAATAATATCACAATTACAATTTCTCATAATTTATTAACCAATCATAAAGAAATTTGGATTACAGACAATTTTGTAAATGGTGAAACTCAAGAACACATGATAGATTTTATGCCATAACTTATATATATATATATATATATATAT
The DNA here is from genome assembly GCA_020205605.1 of Panax ginseng. Lineage (NCBI taxonomy): Eukaryota > Viridiplantae > Streptophyta > Magnoliopsida > Apiales > Araliaceae > Panax > Panax ginseng. The sequence continues at coordinate 65,633,778 of CM035134.1, read as the reverse complement.
ATATATATATATATACGTACATATATATTAAGGTTAAAGAAAAATACCTTCAATTGCTTAAGAAATTCTTGCTAACCACAAATAATTGTTTGAAAGTCTCAGGAATCCTCTCTTATTTCTCTCTCAAACACTCTCAAACTCCCTCTCCCATCTCTGCAACCTTCTCTTCTATTCTTAGTTAAGCCAAAAGCTTTTTCACGTAGGATAAAACAAACGCTCAAAAGCTTTTCAACGTAGGATAAAACAAGCGCTTATAAGCGAATGTAAGTGGTATATAATTACTATTATAATGATTACGCATCAATTATAAGATATTATATATATTATTTTGATTTATTTTAATTAAAATCAAAATTCAAAATTCAAAAGTCATAAGGCTTTGTTTGGAAAAAACTCTTTAAAAATTAAAGACTTAATATCTTTAAGCCTTGTTTGGCAAAAAAATTAAATTAAACTACTTTAATTTATTTTAATAACCACTTTATAGCATAGTTTATTGTCACACTTTTATTACCAAATTAAATTAAAAATATTATAATAATCCGTTTATTCCCTATCAACTCTCTAATTTAATTATTAAATTAAATTAGAATATTATCTCATAATAATTAATTTCCTTCACTCATTAATTATTTATTTAGCACATAAATAATTAACCAAATCAAATCAAATCAAATTAAACAAATATTTATTCAACAATAAACACATCCGTTAAATATTTCAATTAAATATTTATATAATTCAATAAATATTTAAAATTATAATTTAAGATTCTGGATTGTTACGTCCTTCCTTCCTTACAAGGATTCTATCCCCAGAATCACAACTCAAACAAATCAGTTGTCACATTCTTCCCTCCTTACAAAGATTTTGTTCCCATAATCGAAGACATAGATCAAACAAATAGCTCAAGGTAATTCTTCATCATTTAAACGAGTTCCCCGTAGCCTCTTTGACATTGTGATTTCTCCATATTACCTTAACATAAGGTATCATTTTATTCACGAGAACTTGTTCTTTCCTCATCAACTATCCGGATAGGAACCTCTTCATAATACAAGTCTTTATTGAACTATACTGCGTTCAGTATTCGATCACATGCTTGTAATCGATTTATATGATCGTAACACCGAAATATGACAAACATTATGAACGTATTCCAACTCTGGAGGTAGAGCTACCTCATAATCCACTTCTCCTACTCTTCGCAGTACCTTGAAAGGTCCATTAAAACTCGGGCTCAACTTTCCTTTTTTACCAAAATGGATTTTCCCCCTCCAAGGAGAAACTTTTAAGAACACAAAATTTCCTACGTCGAATTCATGATCTTGTATGTGTTAATCAACATACTTCTTCTGTCTGTCTTGAGAAGCTACCAATCTTGTCCTGATGAGTTTAACAACCTCAGTCGTTTGCTGTACTAGTTCCGATCCTAAAAGTTGACGTTCACCGACTTCATCCTAACGCAGTGGAGTTCTTCACTTTCTGCCATACAATGCTTCGTAAGGCGGCATGCCGATGCTTGCGTGGTAACTGTTGTTGTAGGAAAATTCAACCAATGGTAAATGTTCATCCCAGCTCCCTTTGAAATCCATGATGCATGCTCTAAGCATATCTTCCAACGTCTGGATTGTTCGTTCGTTTTGGCTATCTGTTTGCGGATGATATGTCGTACTCATTCTCCATTGTGTTCCTATACAATCTTGTAGTCTCTTCCAGAAGTTTGACGTGAATTGCGGATCTCTATCTGACACAATTGATACTGGAACTCCATATCTCGAAATAATTTCTTTAATCTGTGACGCCCCCAAAATGGGTCCACACGACCCATTCTGAGTCGCTAAATATTACACTATAAAAATCAAATAAAAACTTTATTTATACAATCTGTTGAACTTTAAATGCATGAGTACGACAAAGATAAATTTGTGAGTTTTAATATAAATGTATGTAACTCTCATGGTGCCTCGACCATAACCTTACAATGGTACTTTACATAAAAGTATAGTCAAAAATTGTTTTAGAAATTAAAATCTTTGGGAAATACTCAAGGAAACCTTCGTACTTGGGAGGCCATGCGTCTAGATTATGATAGATATCATATGTATACAGAATTATCCTTGGTTGACCCAATAGACCCCAAAGAAAAACGAGAAGATTACTATCATCTTCTTTCAAATGGTGAGTCTTCTCTTGACATATAATTATCTCTATTGTCTCCAAGTAAAAATTATATTTCAAATAAACTCCAAGATTATATAGGTAGTGCTCGTAGATATACTCAGCAAGTGGATGTGCACAACCCTATCTTATGATAACACGAAGTCGTCTGTCATTAGACATCTTGTATGATAGTGGCAAACACGCCCTTCCAAAGTTGGGTTCACCTCACCCTATTCGGTTCACCAAAATTAAATATACAATGACGTATATAATACGACACACTTATCTAAAGTTCTCAATAAAATTATTCCCATACTATTTAGGGAGAACCTCAACAGCTATAGATCACCGTTCTATTCCCATGGTATCCTCGCTCGACTCGGCAACACTCTTATTACCTGAAAGGAATTATGAAGCAAAAGGGTGAGCACAACTAGCCCGATAAAGAATATCATGACTAAAGATAATTAAATTATTAATAACTTTCGTCAATAATAAATCAGAGATTTAGAACATATGGTAGATGATAAAACTTTTCAACCATAGTTACAGCGGAACGAGCAATCCATTAAAAGAGTCAAATAGACCATAAGGTCTATTATCTTCTCCATGTTAAAAGCCCACCAACAATGTTTTATCCCTGTAACATCAATCAACAGTTCCTGTCCTCAATCATATGAATAACTCATAATCATAATTGTGATTCTGAATTCCTTTTCGCACCCAGGACGAAGATAATTTTCATCACCTATCTTTACCTGAAACATCAAAAATCATGGTTATACCAAATCATAATTCCTGCTCATAATTATACTAATAAATTTATCTTTGCACTACGACCAAAGATATACAATTGTAAAACCATGCTTGTAATACAAGTCTTTATTGAACTGTAATGGTTCGTATTCGATCACATGCTTGTAATCAGATTTATACGGTCGTAACACCGAAACATGACAAACATTATGAACGTATTCCAACTCTAGAGGTAGAGCTACCTCATAAGCCACTTCTCCTACTCTTTGCAGCACCTTAAAAGGTCTAATAAAACTCGGGCTCAACTTTCCCTTTTTACCAAAACGGATTTTCCCCCTCCAAGGAGAAACTTTTAAGAACACAAAATTTCCTATGTCAAATTCATGATCTTATATGTGTTGATCAACAAACTTCTTCTGTCTGTCTTGAGAAGCTACCAATCCTGTCCTGGTGAGTTTAACAACCTCAGTCGTTTGCTGTACTAGTTTCGATCCTAACAGTTAACGTTCACCGACTTCATCCCAGCGCAGTGGAGTTCTGCACTTTCTGCCGTACAATGCTTCGTAAGGCGGCATGCCGATGCTTGCGTGGTAACTGTTATTGTAGGCAAATTCAACCAATGGTAAATATTCATCCCAGCTCCCTTTGAAATCCATGATGCATGCTCTAAGCATATCTTCCAACGTTTGGATTGTTCGTTCGCTTTGGCCATTTATTTGCGGATGATATGTCGTACTCATTCTCAATTGTGTTCCTATGCATTCTTGTAGTCTCTTCCAGAAGTTTGACGTGAATCGCAGATCTCTATCTGACACAATTGATACTGGAACTCCATATCTCAAAATAATTTCTTTAATCTGTGACGCCCCCAAAATATGTCCACACGATCCATTCTGAGTCGCTAGATATTACACTATAAAAATCAAATACAAACTTTATTTATACAACTGTTGAACTGTCGTACAGAGTACGACAACAGATAAGCTATGAGTTTTAATATAAATGTATGTAACTCTCATGGTGCCTCGACCATAACCTTACAATGGTACTTTACATAAAAGTATAGTCAAAAATTGTTTTAGAAATTAAAATCTTTGGGAAATGCTCAAGGAAACCTTTGTACTTGGGAGGCCATGCGTCTAGGTTATGATAGATATCATATGTCCACAGAATTATCCTTGGTTGACCCAATAGACCCCAAAGAAAAACGAGAAGATTACTATCATCTTCTTTCCAATGGTGAGTCTTCTCTTGACATATAATTATCTCTATTGTCTTCAAGTAAAAATTATATTTCAAATAAACTCCAAGATTATATAGGTAGTGCTCGTATATATACTCAGCAAGTGGATGTGCATAACCCTGTCTTATGATAACACGAAGTCGTCTGTCATTAGATATCTTGTATGATAGTTGCAAAAACGCCCTTCCAAAGTTGGGTTCACCTCACCCTATTCGGTTCACCAAAATTAAATATCAAATGACGTATACAATACGACACACTTATCTAAAGTTCTCAATAAAACTATTTGCATACTATTTAGGGAGAACCTCAATAGCTATAGACCACCGTTCTATTCCCATGTTATCCTCGCTCGACTCGGCAACACTCTTATTACCTAAAAGGAATTATGAAGCAAAAGGGTGAGCACAACTAGCCAGGTAAAGAATATCATGACTAAAGATAATTAAATTATCAATAACTTTCATCAATAATAAATCAGAGATTTAGAACATATGGTAGATGATAAAACTTTTCAACCATAGTTGCAGCGGAACGAGCAATCCATTAAAAGAGTCAAATAGACCATAAGGTTTATTATTTTCTCTATGTTAAAAGCCCACCAACAATGTTTTATCCCTGTAACATCAATCAAACGTTCTTGTCCTCAATCATATGAATAACTCATAATCATAATTGTGATTCTGAATTCCTTTTTGCAGCCAGGACGAAGATAATTTTCATCACCTATCTTCACCTGAAACATCAAAAATCATGGTTATACCAAATCAAAATTCCTGCTCATAATTATACTAATAAATTTATCTTTTCACTACGGCCAAAGATATACAACTGTAAAACCAATAACCAACAGTTCATCTTTGCACTACAAGCCAAAGATATACAACTGTAAAACCAATAACCAACAGTCCATCTTTGCACTACAAGCCAAAGATATACAACTGTAAAACCAATAATGCTGAGACTCAGCTTAATAGTATCACTACCCCGAATTATCCATGCACTATGGGCCAAGGATATTCGTGTTTTCAATTACGGTCATGATTATACCGAATAATCCCTGGTCATAATCATACTAAGTCCATCTATGCACTACGGGATAAAGATGACTTTTACCACATCATTTGTAACATTCGGTCATGATTATACCGAATAATCCCTGGTCATAATCATACCAAGTCCATCTATGCACGTAAGCCACAGATGACTTACTCAACTTAATAGTATCACGACCCCGAATTATCCATACACTACGGGCCAAAGATATTCGTGTTTTCAATTACGGTTATGATTATACCAAATAATCCCTGGTCATAATCATACCAAGTCCATCTATGCACTACGGGCCAAAGATGACTTTTACCACATCATTTGTAATATTATGGTCATGATTATACCGAATAATCCCTGGTCATAATCATACCAAGTCCATCTATGCACGTAAGCCACAGATGACTTTCAACACAATATAAGCATATAAGGATCACGACAATGATATAAAGAATTAATCAAATGAGATAAAGGATAAATATTAAACATTTATCCAGGGTTCAAGAATATCCCAATGTTATCAATGACTTAATAATCTCATACTCTAATATCATTAATATTATAACAATATTTTAATTATTTCTTAAACTTATAAACAATTTATTTTAATTGTTTACACTTTATCAAATAATGCATTTAATCATTCAAAATGCCATACTCATAAGATTTCATCACCAATGATCAAATCCATCATCAAAAATCTGTATATACCTTATATAGGATTTTCAAGCCATAAAATCCTATTTACCAATTTTTCAACTTCACATAATTGCTATTAATAATTGATGTCTGGAGGTTGTATTGACCAATCGGATAATTAACCTGATAAATGAGCAATTAATTGCTATTAATTCACATGCTTATAACTATGTGTTCACATGTGCGTACTATTGATTCACATGATTTACTATTAGGGGAGTTGGTGCAAGATTGATAATACTTGCATGACTAAATTAAAAATGGAGGTATAGTTGAAGGTACTATACTGTAATTAGTTTTGTTCACATGATTATACTATTGAGTCACATGACTGAACTATTAATTCACATGATTTACTATTAGGGGAGGTGGTGCAAGTTTGATAATACTTGCAAGACTAAATTAAAAATAAAGAAAAAGAGGAAGGTATTATACTGTAATATTTTGAACTCCAAAATGTGCAATTATTGAAACTATATTTTCCTATAAATAGAAGCTCATTCTTCCTTCATTTCTCACCAATTCACTAAGTCTCACAAGAACAATTATTATAGAGAGAAATTATAGAGAGAAATAAGAAGAGAAGTCTGCTACCTCACTATTCCAATATCCAGTTTCTTCTAAGGTAATGGGTATTATTTCTTTCGTATTCATGAAGAGAGTTATTTCTTTCAATATTCGTAAGGGTTGTTATACCATTCTTTATTATTCTGTTAGAATAACCTGTCTACGCGAACTACTGCATGCATGGTGAATCCTTCTGTTATTCCATTTTTTACTATTCTGTTGAAATTAAATGTCTATGTGGATTACCGCATGCATGGTGAATGATCCTTCGTATTCATTCCTTATTAAATTGTGGAAATGATCTATCTACTTGGATTACCGCATGGCGACGAAAATCCATTTGCGATTTCATATAATCTATTATACTCGGTTGGTTAAAGTTTTGGCTTCTATACTCCATGAAATTAGTAGAATATCTCGGATATTTGCGCTTCATCCAAAGATCTTTTCATGAAAATATTCTTACGAGCATTCTTGAATTTTACTCCACAAAGCAAAGATCATGTTGATAATTTGGGACGTTATTGATTTACGGATAAATTAAATTATAAATCTTTAAAATTTATCCTTGAACTTATTTTATTGAATTATTATGTCATTGTCATCATCCTCATGCTTATATTGTGATGAAAGTCATCTTTGGCTTACGTGCATAGATGGACTTGGTATGATTATGACCAGGGATTATTCGGTATAATCATGACTATAATGTGACGAATGATGTGGTGAAAGTCCTTATTGGCCTGTAGTTCATTGATGGACAGTTGTTGGCATGATTATGAATAGGGATTATTCGGTATAATCATGATCATTGATGATTACATGAATATCCTTGGTCGTGATGCAGGGTTGATTCGATTTTATTTATTAAGCTGAGTCTCAACGATAAAGTTGATGAAAAACTTTTTAAATCATAGAAGATAGTAGATTTTATGCTCTACTTGACTCTTAATGGATTGCTTATTTCATTGCAGATTGTTGATCTAGAACTTGTTGTCTATTATATTCTATCGGTTGTTTATCTTTGTTGAAGGCTAAGGATAATTTATTACGCATTATTTTAGTCATAATATTTCTTACTAGGCTAGTTGAGCTCACCCTTTCTTTCACTTTGTTCTCTTGAAATGAGAATATAGCTAGATTTGAGTGGGGAGCGGATTGACTGGTCCGGATGGTTGTTTTAGTAGTCCTCACTATTCTATAAAATAGTGTGATAATAAATGTAATGAGGACTCCATTGAGTGTGGATATTGTCTAAATGATAATATTCTTATTAAAACTCTTAGATTATGTTTTGTCATATTTTACACGACTGTTGTATAATTAAGTTGTATTTGAATTTTGTACCATATATTTGGCGACTCAAGATGGGTGATGCATACCTATTTTGGGAGCGCCACAGTTGGTATCAAAGCTTAGGGATATGATCCCTGGCTGAGATGTGAGACAAGAACTAGGAGGGGAGAGATGGGGAATTCCTTCGCTAGTATGGCCTACCAAAGTTTATTTGGTATTTAATTGGTCGGTTAGAGTATAGGGATAATATGTGATATGTTAATTAACCCTTGTTTTGTGGCAGTATTTGAAAATGGCATCCGAAAATATTGAGATAAGTAATGAAGCACATGAGACCGTTGAGTCACCACAGATTAATACCCAGGATAATGTGCAACAGGAAGACAATAATCCTCAGGTAAACAACAACGATCAAATGATGAACGATGGGATGTTCAGAGGTTTTATGCAATTTATGCAACATCAGGCGACGACGGCTCCTGTCCAAAATATAAGTGGAAACACTTACAACTCTCGGACGGTCACCGCTAAGCAGTTCAAGGAGCTGGGACCACCGGAGTTTTTTGGAGAGCCAAAACAACTTAAGGCGGAGACGTGGATAAAGCAGATCAACAAGATATTTGATGTCTTGGGATGCTCCGAGGAGAAAAAGGTTCCCTCTGCCACCTTCATGTTGCAAGCAGAGGCAAATTACTGGTGGGAATATGTAAAGCGTACTAAACCTGTCGCACTGAAGATGTCTTGGGAGAGGTTCCAAGAACTGTTCAATGACAAGTACTTTCCTGAAAGTATTCGTCACATGAAGGAGGTAAAGTTTATCAAGCTTGAGCAAAACAATATGACCGTGGCACAGTACGAAGCTAAGTTTATCGAGTTGCCTCGGTTTGCGTCCCACTTGGTTGATAATGAGGAGAGAATGACACGGATGTTTCTAAGAGGTTTGAAACCTGAGATACGTCAATACCTAATTTCTCACAAACTGTGTTTGTATTTATATGTTGTGAATAGGGCTCAGTTATTGGAGTGCGATAATGAGTCAACCCAACCAAGAGAGAGCAGCCGATAAGTCGATAATATCAGTGGTAGCAGTCATCGATGCAGTGACAACAAGCGTGGAGGGAATCAACATGCCAGAAATGGTAATCACTTCGGCGGTAATCATGGCCATGACAATAAGAGTGGACATTTTAAGAAGAGAAGATTTAACAATGACGGAAAGATGTCAGCACCAGCACCTGTTGTTAAGGAAGGATAAAGACCGCCGGTCGTTTGTTACAAATGCGGAGGGGAGGGACATAACAGTCCAAACTGCATGATGCAGTCCAAAGCATGTTATAATTGTGGAAGAGAAGGTCACCTAGCCCGATTTTGTTATGCACCAAAGTGAAGTCCAGCTGGGATGGAGGCATCAAAGGCCATCCCAAAAAAGACAAAACCGGTAGTTCAAGGGAGAGTGTTTGTGGTAACCTCCCAAAAAGCAAGGAATCCGAACGAGGTGATCACGGGTAAGCTAATCATAAACTCTAGCGAAGTATATACCTTATTTGATACCGGTTCTACCCATTCTTTTATTTCTCCTACTTTCGCTCAACGTTTAAATTTAACTCTGGAGAAATTAGACTTTGACTTATCTGTTAAAACTCCGTTGGGAGAAACCTTCATTACATCCACTATTTATAAGTTTTGTTTGATTCAAATCGGTAACCGCACGTTACCTGTCGATCTTATTTCTTTAAAAATAACTGCATTTGATGTGATTTTAGGGATTAATTGGTTAACTACTCATCATGCTAAAATCAATTGTTTTCTTAAGGTTGTTAGCTTTCATATTCCTAACCAACCTAATATACAAATTCAAGAAACCAAACCACTAAAGTCAATCACTGTCATATCAAGTCATAAAGCTATTCATTTATTGAAAAATGGATTTAAATAAAAATACGTCAGATTTGAATGATATTTCTATTGTTAATAAATTTCTTGACATATTCCCTGAAGAACTTCCTGGCCTACCCCCAGAGCGTGAAATTGAATTTTGTATCGACCTTGAATCCGGTACAAAACCCATTTCCAAAGCCCCATATCGAATGGCTCTATTGAACTTCGTGGAGTTAAAAACCCAACTACTGAGGAATTGTTAGACTCGGTTTCATTCGGTCCTAGTACGTCTCCTTGGGGTGCTCTGTTCTATTCGTGAAGAAGAAAGATGGAAGTATGCGACTTTGTATTGATTATCGGGGAGTTGAATCATGTCACCATCAAAAATAGGTACCCGTTGCCTCGCATTGATGACCTGTTTGACCAGTTGCAAGGAGCCAAATTCTTTTCAAAGATTGATCTTCATTCTGGATATCATCAGTTGAAGATTAAAACTGATGACATTCCAAAGAATGCTTTCAGAAGTCGGTACGGGCATTATGAATTCCTAGTCATGTCTTTTGGATTGACTAATGTTCCTGCTACCTTCATGGACATGATGAACCGAGTATTCAAGGAATATTTGGATCACTTTGTGGTCGTCTTTATTGATGACATCCTCATATACTCCAAAACCCATGAAGGCCATGAGCAACACTTGAGGCTGATACTCCAAAAGCTTCGTGAAAATAAGCTATATGCCAAGTTGAAGAAATGCGAGTTCAGGCTTGAGGAAGTTGCATTCCTTGGGCACGTAATATCAAATCATGGAATATCTATTGACCCGACAAAGATTGAAGAAATTCAAAGCTGGGAGCAACCTAAGTTAGTGACCGAAGTACGTAGCTTTCTCGGCTTAGCTGGTTATTATCGGAGATTCGTAGAAGGGTTTTCTCGAATCGCTACTCCATTAACTCAGCTGACTTGAAAAGATACAAAATTCGGTTGGAGCGAGAAATATGAAAAGAGTTTTCAAGACTCAAGAGGAGACTCATTTCAGCACATGTTCTGACAATACCATCTGGCTCAGAGGGATTTGTCATCTACAGTGATGCTTCAGGCAAAGGGTTAGGATGTGTTCTCATGCAACATTGGAAAGTCATAGCCTATGCCTCACGACAACTCAAAGAATATGAGAGGAATTGTCCTACTCATGATCTAGAGTTGGCAGAAGTCATTTTTGTGCTTAAGATTTGGAGGCATTACCTGCATGGAGAGAAGGTGGAGATTTATACGGATCATAAAAGCCTCAAATATTTCTTCACTCAAAAGGAACTCAACATGCGGCAATGACGATGACTTGAGCTGTTGAAAGATTATGATCATACCATCCAATACCATCATGGAAAAGCGAACGTGGTAGCTAACGCATTAAGTAGAAGATCATATACGGGTACTAGTGCAATATTATCAACACAAAGGCCCATTTTGTATGACTTACAAAGGATGGAGATAGAGTTAAAGACTTCAGGGACCCATATGATGATGGCAAATATACGAGTAGAACCGACTTTAATTGATATAGTTAAAGCTGCTAAAGCTACAGACCTGGAGTTGATGCGTATTAGGAAGAAAGTACAAGAAGACGCTATTCCGGAAGCAAGAATCGATGAAGAAGGAATACTTCGAGTTAACTCCAGACTTTGTGTTCCTAACGATTCTGACTTGAAGTATAAAATCATGATGGAGGCGCACAACACACCGTTTGCAATCCATCCTGGGAGTACTAAAATATATCGTGTTCTTCAATATACATTTTAGTGGAGAAATATGAAGAGAGAGATAGCGGGATTTATCTCAAGGTGTCTAATTTGTCAACGAGTCAAGGTAGAGCATCAAGTGCCAAAAGGTCCATTGCAACCACTTAAAATTCCAGAATGGAAGTGGGAGCACATTACCATGGATTTCGTTATTGGTCTTCCCAAGGTTTCTCAAGGCATAGATGCGATTTGGGTCATTGTTGATAGATTGACCAAGTCTGCTCATTTCTTACAGATACGAGAAACATTTACACTTGAACGTCTTGCTAGTATGTACATAAACGAGATTGTAAGATTTCATGGTATACCAGTATCCATAGTTTCTGATCGAGACCCAAGATTCACTTCAAGATTTTGGGTTAGTTTGCAAAAATCTATGGGCACGGATTTACGATTTAGTTCGGCATATCATCCTCAAACGGATGGGCAGTCGGAAAGGACTATTCAAACTCTTGAAGATTTATTAAGACTCTGTGTCCTTGACTTCAAGGGAAGTTGGGACAAATTCTTACCATTGGTGGAGTTTTCTTACAATAATAGTTATTAAGCAAGTATTGGCATGGCTCCATTTGAGGCGTTGTACGGAAGAAAGTGTCATTCTCCAGTATGCTAGGATGAGGTGGGTGAAGTAACGTTGTTAGGACCGGAGTTGGTACGTATGACTACACAAAATTCAAACGATCCGACAACGTATAAAAACCTCACAAGATCGACAAAAGAGTTATGCTAATCTTCATCGAAAGGACGTAGAATTCAATATTGGAGATCATGTGTTGTTACGTGTTGCTCCATGGAAAGGAGTTACGAGATTTGGAAAGAGAGGAAACCTCAATCCTCGATTCATTGGCCCATTTATAATCCTTGATAGAGTAAGAACTGTGGCCTATAGACTCGCCTTACCGCCAAGTATATCTCGTGTTCATAAAATTTTTTATATATCTATGTTACGTAAATATGTGAAAGACCCGAACCACATTATTGAATTAAAACCAGACGAGATAGAGGAAGATTTAACGTATGAAGAGTTACCTGTTAAAATCTTGGATAAGAAGGATCATATTCTACGCTCCAAGGTTATACCTCAAGTCAAACTTTTGTGGAGAAACCACAATGTGGAAGAAATGACCTAGGAGTTAGAATCTGAGATGAAGTCAAGATATCCTCACCTCTTCGATATACCAGGTATGTACCCTAATTTCGAGGATGATATTTCATAAGAAGGGGAGGTTGTAAGACCCCAACTTTTACGAATAAAGAATAATTTTCTCAAAATATATTTTTGAATATTACGGTGTGGATTTGATATAATGTTATAGTTGTGGGTAATATTTATAAATTTTGCAAAGTAAGCAAGTTGTTATAAAATATTCGATTGGTTGGGGAATATTCGTTTTAACATAGAATATTTGTACGACGACATAATTATTGGTGGACCCTAGAACGGAAGTATTTTCGTACTTAGAAAATGACAGAATTATCTTTTTATAAAAATAACGGCAAAAGTGTTACCGTTAAAACTGTTGAACTACCCGGTAGTAAAAATACAGTAATACGCGTGGTTGCATAGTAGCACATGGTATTGATTATTGATGCTTACGTGAGAAGTCACTCAGTTATACTCAATTATTGCTACAATAATTGCTGCATCATATCTCTCATATTATTGATTCAATTATTGTCACGAAGATAAATCTGCATAATATATATTATTAAATCAATAATTGAGATGGCAAAGTTATTCATATTATTATTTGCAATATTGACAATGTCTAGAAGTTCTGTCAAGGAGAGGTTTGTTAACTAATTGCGCGCCAATAAGGTGAAATCCTTATCGGAAAGCCCCCTCTTTCTTGGGAACGACCTGGTTGTTCAATATTGTGAATTATTATATTAATGATGAATAAGTTCGTCTTGATTAAAGAAGAAATTGATAGTTTCATTGTGCTGGAATTATTAGAGTTAGTGAAAATCGACATTTATTTCGATAATAATTGATGTTTGGAGGTTATATTGACCAATCGGGTAATTAACTGGATAAATGAGCAATTAATTGCTATTAATTCACATGATTATAACTATATGTTCACATGTGTGTACTGTAACGTCCACGAATTTTAAACTCCTTATTAATTAAATATGTGATTTAATTTTAATGAGTTAGTTTTGTGAGTTTATTTAAACCTTATGTGGTTATGTGAAATGATTAAAGGGAGTCACTAATAATTAATTAAATTAGTTGACTAACAGTAAGAGTTTGATATCAAGAAATTGATAGGATTATTAAATATTCAATTTATTTGAATATAGTAGCAAGAGTTTATTTAAATTCATTATTTGCAATTATGAGTAATTACTTGATAATGTGTTAATTAATAATTATTATGAATAAATAATAATTAATGTGTAATAGATTAATAGTTTATAAATTGATTATATGTTTACTTGATTTATTTGTGCAAAGCATGCAATATAGTAAACCTTTATTATGTGTTAGTTAATTGTATATTTTATATAGTACAAGGTGGCACATTAATAAGTCTATATATTATATATATATACTATATAGTAAAAGTTATTTGCATTCATGCGAGTTGCATAATAATATTGATATATGTATGTGTACTACTAGATATCTTGTAATTGGAAAATACATTGTATGCCCTTTTAAATCATTATAACCTATGTTATAGGAAATTAATTGTGTACACCTATTTGATAACCAAAGTTTATATTATGTGTATATATGGTATAAACTAAATGTTGCATTACATTGTTGCATATCATTGTGCAAATGCTGAGAATTATTTCCTTGTCCCAAAATGATTGTCACCAAGTACATGAACAGTAGCCTACATTTGATTTATGTAACTTTCATGAGGCTAAAACTTAGGCAATGATTTCAAGGCCAATGGCCTATGTGGAGTTGTTGAACCACTTCTTAGCAACCAATGTGTTCTTCCTTTGCACCTTGAGCTCCAATCTTGTGTAATGTCAATGTCTAGTTCATAGTTTCTTCTATAAATGCAAGCTCCAAATTTAGTTTGTGTTGTTTGTTAAGTCTGATATTGGAGGTTCTAAGTTACTGAACAATTGTAAGAGTAAACTCAGTGTGTGAGGAATTCATTTCAAGACTAACAAGGTATAAACTCTAATTGTGTTCTTAGTTGGGTATTATCAAATTCTAGAGAATTTCTTGAATCCATATGTTAATCAAAGTGAATTGGCATGCTATAATGTGTTTAGGAAGTAGCCTTACATGTTTTAACTCTTAAATTTTGGTATGAAGCATGTTTAATTCAAGGAGAATGGTTATGGGTTAAGGCTATGCAAAGCGAGAGTCTACTTATCGTCATCCTTTGAATGCGCAAGGCAAGTGCATTTGCGCCCTATTTTGTACTAAGGTGTGTAGCAATTGCATTCCGGAACGTAACTTCGATTTTTACTCGGGCATGGCGCAATTGTGCCTATTTGTACTAAGGGCTTGTAGCAGCTCATGAGACTGCACTGGACTTGAGATGTCCTGTTTTGTTTCTGTTTCATGCTAACTTGTTAATAAATGGTAGAGCAAGCTTGTAAACTATTTTAACATGCACACGTAGGCACATGCATGTAGTATGAACAAGTATAGCAATGATGAACGCAATACTTGTGGTCTTGAAATGAGGTTTGTGATTTCAAAAGTGAACCTTGTCATGAACACATCATATGAGCATTTTGACTTTATGAACATGATGATATGGTTTATATTGACAGGAAATGTAAGAGTAAAGTGATTGAACACACTAGCATGCATGATTGAAAGATTTGATTATTTCAAAGAGATATAACTTAAGGCTTTTCAAAGTGAACTTGACCAAGACTTTATCTTATAAGATCTGACCATTTGAGCATGCATATGTGGTTTAAATATATGTTGTAAATGAATGAGAGTTATATGTTAAGATGCCTTGTATATGTTATGTTGACTTAGTGTTAAAGGAAGTTAGGATGAGGAAGCTAATGTCATCAAGTAATAAGCATAGTATGTTATGACCATTCTAGCATGTGTATTAGGATTCATTATTCCTATAGACATATTGACATGATCATAGTTTGATTAAAGTATGGTTTTCACTTATGCACGCATAGTCTTAAAGAAAAGGAAATTTCTAGAATATGAACTATATGAGTAATGTATACATGTGTTGTCTATATACAAGCATGACCTACTATGTATTGTATGACCAAGATTGTAAAGCATGATGATTACGCGACTCTTTATGTTTTAATGACATATAGATGGTAAGTTAAACTTGTGGTAATGAACTCAAGTAGAATCATGTGTTATATGTGAAACTCTAGCATGTATATATGTTAAAATGTATGTGTGATTAGTGTTTTAAAGTTGGACTGAAGTCAAGAGAGCAAAAGCTCAACCTTGAGTGCAGCTAAGGGACAACGCTTGTTCTTGCTATCCCTAAGCCTATACAAAGCAGCAATTGCATAATCCTATGATCTTGCCAAAATGATTACATTTTTTTTGAGTGCGAGGTATTAAGGCATGCCTATATGATTACTTAATTTGTAATGTGTGACCAATATGCCATGTAATGTGTTAAAAAACATGCTATGTGATGACTTGATTCTTTTAAGTGTAGACTCGTATTAGTTTACACATGCTAATTGAAATGAACGACTTGTTAATGTTAGGTCGTTTCAACGCAAGTTAGTTAAAGCTAGTATTATATTTTAGCTGACCGAACAGGAAAGTATCTAAACCTTACGCACTACTTTTATTTTATGCAAACAGGTATATGTTTATGCAAGTTCCTTGAACCCTACATTTGTTAAGCATGTTTTCCTAAACTTACTCTAAATTATATTGAGCAAGTATCCGAATTTATCAGGTTGCAAGTTTCCTAACTTACACAACTTTGAGTTTACGCAAGTTTTCCTATCCTTCTCATATTGCATTGAAAGCGAGATTTGTTGAATAGAAAGTTATTCATTTAAGCTTGAATCTTATTTCCAAGCATGCTATTAAGTGGTTTAATTACTTTACAATTATTCCACATCGATGTTATTGATATTCGCACTTAGTGCACTTGAGTTCGTACAGTCTTGCACTTGTACATCATTTAAAGTTCAATAATTCTTGAACTGTGTTAGATAGAGTCTGAACCTTTGTTCGGTCAAACAAACATATGATGTTTTATAAAAGCAATCCAAAACAATTGATGGTAAGGATTCTTAGATTGAAAGAACACACCTCTTATGATAGGGGAGTACCCTAGGTATCTAATATAAGAAAACAGATCAGATTTAAATGTTATGCATATACATAGAGTACGTGAGGCTGATCCCCTCAAGTACTTATTCAGCAAGCCGATGAGAAAAGGGTCAATTAGCTATTGATTCCATTGGAGTGTTATAGTTCAAAGTCTACTTGACTAGCAGTTATTCTAAAAGCAAAACACTATCCTTGCTTATGATATTCATATTGTTGAAACTTTCAGATATTCACGTTGTTGAATCCATTGCCAGATATTTTTCCATTCATCATGATATATCCTTATTGTTGTATTTAAACTTTTTGAGCAAACTTGTTGCTCATCCTTGCTATATCATAAATTATATTGAAGCTAAGCTCGAGGCCTCAGGAAAGGACAGGGGTAAAGGGAAGATGTAGGATAATTTCGAGAAGCAGAATTTTATCTTATGCTTAGTTAAAATTAAGATTATGTAATTTGAACCCTAATATTTATTTTAGGGTATGATTGTGAGATGATATTAAGGTTATCGTATCTTTGGACTAGTAACACCTTTTGAATGAACGACATACGTTTGTTATATTTCGCATTTTAGTTATTGTATGTTGTTTAGAGGTGGATGTTTGTAGTTTATCGTGATGACAGAACCGGGGTCAGAGGACCCGGATTTGGGGGCGTCACAGGTTGGTATCAAAGTAGTAGGTTATAAACATTAGGAATGCGAAACCTAGGTTATAACCTTAGCCGAAAACTCAAGTAGAGTATGTAAGTGATGGGTTGGGGAAATCCATCGAGTTTTATTGTGATATTGAAGTTGTTTATTTAAATCAAGAATGATTAATAGATATCTTAAACTTCTTATTGCTAACATGTATAGCATATCACATAAAGCCTAATTGTTTCTTCCTTTCCTTAGATCATGCCGCCTAGGAGAGTTCAGCGGAAATAGAGGGAGTATGGATCCGTTAACAATGGTGGAGGGACAAATGTCGATCCAATGCAGAACTTCGTTAACCTGTTAACAGAGGCAATGAAAAATAGACCCCGCCAATGTTGTGAAGGCGACCGAGACAACACTTGGCTAGCTTTAAGGACTTTAAATTGGTAGGACCACCGGAGTTCCGAGGAACCTTGGATCCAATTGAAGCCCAGACATGGATAGAAGAAATGGAGAAGGTGTTTGAGGTCGCACGAGTGGCCGAAACACAGAGGACGAGTTTTACTACTTTCATGATGAAGGGCGAAGCTAACTATTGGTGGAAAGCCAATAGGGGCCGAGAATTGCTTCTCGAAGAATATGCAATAAGATATAGAGGTTAAATTTCTGGAACTGAAACAAGGTAGTATGTCTGTCGCAGAGTACGCGTTAAGATTTAATGAGTTAGCCCGATTCGCTTCACATCAGGTTGACACGAAGGCCAGGAAGGCAAAAAGGTTTGAATTAGGAATGAAACCATGGGTGCAGAAGGCAGTGGCAGTATTAAAGATTAAGACTTACTCTGATCTTTTGGAAAGGGCTATCATTGCCGAGGGAGGCAATGAAGCCATCGCGCGATTTAAACAAGAAAAGAAGATCGGTCAAGATGGACAAAAAGGGGGAAGCAGCGGAGGCAGCAACCCCAACAAGTGTAAATGGACGGATAGTCAATCCTCTGGAAGTAATAAGTCTGGAGGGGAGGCTAAGAAAAATATGAAGTGCAATAACTGTAGGAGGAATCACTCGGGATAATACATGAAAGGAAAGAGTGTCTGTTATCATTGTGGACAATCGGGGCACATGGCTCCTCAGTGTCCGAATAAGCAGAAAGGAGGATGTTTCTCGTGTGGAGCCACAAACCATCAAATTAAGGACTGCCCGAAGAAAAAGGGCGATGCAGCTAGCGACAACTGCAACAACAACAACAATGGACTGAACATTGGAGGGCCAACCCGTAAAGCCAACAGACCAATGGCACGAACGTTCAACATTACCATACAAGATGCGGTGGTGTCTAAAGACGTGGTGTCAGGTATCATTCCGATTAATGATATAGATGCATACGTGTTATTTGATTTGGGTGCTACCTGCTCTTTTGTTTCCAAAGAATTCGCTAAATGGTTAGAATTACCCTGTGAGAAATTAGGACACCCTATGAACGTAGAAGTAGCGAATAAGGAAATTATTCTCGTAGAATACATTCATAGGAATTGTTATACCAAATTGCGAGGATTTAAGCTCAAGGTGGATTTGATACCGATTCGTTTGGGGGAATTCGATGTAATCCTTGGAATGCATTGGTTATCGGTTCATGGAGCAGTTATAGACTGTAAGAAGAAGTGTGTACACCTTAAGACTCTGAATAAGTCAAAGGTGGTATTTTATGGTAGTAAATCACTGAGACAATCTCATTGTCTGACGATGGTTCAAGTGCAGAGGTTGCTTAGGAAGGGTTGTATAGGTTATTTGGCTCACGTGGTTGATACTCGACGAGTCGAGGGTGAACTAAGTCAGATACCTATTGTAAGGGATTTCGTTGATGTCTTCCCAGACGAGAATTCGAGATTGCTATTGGATAGAGAGATTGAGTTTGTCATTGATTTGGCACCAGGGACCGCATCGGTATACAAAGCGCCGTATCATATGTCACCGGTAGAGATGAAAGAACTGATGGCTCAATTACAAGAGTTGTTAGATAAGGGATACATTCGATCGAGCGTATCACCGTGGGGAGCACCAGTCTTATTCGTAAAGAAGAAAGATGGGTGGCTTAGACTTTGTATCGACTACCGAGAGTTGAACAAGGTTACCATTAAGAACAAGTACCCGTTGCCCAGGATAGACGATTTGTTTGATCAGTTAAAGGGGGAAAAGTACTTTTCGAAGATTGACTTGAGGACCTGGTTATCACCAACCTGAAAGTGAGAAATTTGGAGGATATTCCAAAGATGAGATTCGAACTTCGGTATGGACACTTTGAGTTTCTGGTAATGTCATTTGGTTTGACAAACGCGCCAGCAGCATTTATAGATTTAATGAACAGAGTGTTCAAGTAGTAGTTGGATAAGTTTGTTGTCGTATTCATCGATGACATTCTAGTATATTCAGAGACGGAGGAAGAACACACCGAGCATCTTTGGATAGTGTTGGAAACATTAAGGAGGGAGAAGCTGTATGCAAAATTCTCCAAATATGAGTTTTGGTTGTAGAGAGTGCAGTTTTTAGGGCACGTATCGACAAGAATGGTGTTTCGGTGGATCCAGCGAAGGTAGAAGCGGTTATCAATTGGGAGCAGCCGAAGACGTCGACAGTGATCAGGAGTTTCTTAGGATTGGCGGGATATTATCGAAGATTTATTCGGGATTTTTTGAAATTAGCATCACCATTGACCAATCTTACCAGAAAGACAATTAAGTTCATTTGGATGGAGAAGTGTGAAGAAAGTTTCCTAGAATTGAAGAAGAGGCTTAGTCAAGCACCTGTTTTGGCTTTACCGGAAAACACGGGAGGGTTTGTAGTGTATAGTGATGCGTCACACAAGGGACTTGGCTGTGAACTGATGCAACACGATAGTGTCATTACGTACGCTTCACGTCAGCTAAAAGATTATGAGGAGGGATATCCAACTCATGATCTGGAGTTAGCAGTGGTAGTTTTTGCCTTGAAGATTTGGAGGCATTGTTTGTATGGCGAGAAGTGTGAGATATATACGAACCACAAGAGTCTGAAGTATATCTTCACGCAGAAGGAATTAAACATGAGGCAGCGCCGATGGTTAGAATTGATCAAAGATTATGATTGTGAGATTATGTATCATCCAAGAAAAGTAAATGTAGTGGCAGATGCCTTGAGTAGAAAAGGTAGAGAGAAGTTATTAAAGTTGACCATTCAAGAAGAATTGGTGAAAGTTTTCGAACAACTAGACTTGGAGATTAAGTATCCGATGGAGACCAACGAGTCCAACTTTATTGGATAAGGTTAAAGAAGCACAAGAAAAGGACAAAGATTGTATTAACATCAATTAGCGATTGACTGAGGGTGATGAGTTGAAATTTAAGATCGATAGCACTGGACTGCTAAGATTTGAAGGACGAATTTGGGTACCGTCAGTACCAAAACTGAGATAAGAGATCTTGCAAGAAGCGCACAGTAAGAGATACTCGATACATCCAGGAAGCATGAAGATGTACCAAGATTTGCGTCACCACTTCTGGTGGCCAAACATGAAGAGAGAGGTTGCAGAATGTGTACGTAGATGCCTAACTTGTCAGAGAGTCAAGGAAGAGCACCAACGACCAAGCGAGTTATTACAACCCTTAGAGATTCCAGAAGGGAAATGGGAGCACATCACAATGGACTTCATGGTGGGACTTCCGGCAACGCACAAAGGGCACGATGCCATTTAGGTAATTGTAGATCGTCTTACTAAGTCAGCTCACTTTTTGCCGATTAGGATTAAGTATAGTTTGGACCAGTTAGCCAAACTGTATGTCAAGAAAATTATCTCGAGGCATGGGGTGCCGGTATCTATTGTATGAGATAGAGATCCGCAATTCACGTCAAACTTCTAGAAGAGTTTTCAAGAAAGAATGGGGACACAACTACGAATTAGTACCGCGTATCATTCACAGACCGATGGGCAAAGTGAGAGAACGATTCAGACACTTGAAGACATGATCCGAGCTCGTGTGATGGACTTCAAGGGTAGTTGGGAGGATCACCTTCCATTAGTAGAGTTCGCATATAACAATAGTTATCACTCCAGTATTGGGATGCCACCGTACGAAGCACTGTATGGGAGGAAATATAGAACGCCCTTATGTTGGGCCGAAGTTGGAGAACGTCGACTGTTAGGACCAAAATTAGTACAACAGACGGTAGAAATCATCAAGGTGATAAGAGCATGATTAGTAGCAGCTCAAGATCACCAGAAGAAGTATGCGGACTTACATTGCAAGAAGAGAGATTTCGAAGTAGAAAGCTATGCTTTTCTGAAAGTATCTCCCTGAAAAGGGAAGATTCGTTTTGGGAAGAAGGGGAAGTTGAGCCCTAGGTTCGTAAGACCGTTTGAGATTCTGAGGCGAGTTAGTGAAGTGGCGTACGAGGTAGCATTACCTCCTGAACATGAGCACATTCACAACGTGTTTCATGTGTCAGTGTTGCGGCCGTATAAATCGGACTATAAACACGTTATCTCCTATGAACCAATTCAAGTCGAGAAAGACTTGTCGTACGAGGAAGTTCCTGTCCAGATACTAGATAGGAAGGAACAGAAGTTAAGGAATAAGATTATTCATTCTGTTAAGATTCTCTGGAGGAATCACGCCGTAGAAGAAGCTACGTGGGAGCTAGAAGAGAAAATGAAAGCAAATTATCCATTTTAATTTGAGTAACCTTATTTTTACAATTCCGAGGACGGAATTTTTATAAGGGGGGAGGGATGTAACGTCCACAAATTTTAAACTCCTTATTAATTAAATATGTGATTTAATTTTAATGAGTTAGTTTTGTGAGTTTATTTAAACCTTATGTGGTTATGTGAAATGATTAAAGGGAGTCACTAATAGTTATTTAAATTAGTTGACTAACCCTAAGAGTTTGATATCAAAAAATTGATAGGATTATTAAATATTCAATTTATTTGTATATAGTAGCAAGAGGTTATGTATATTGATTAATTGCAATTATGAGTAATTAATTGATAATGTGTTAATTAATAATTATTATGAATAAATAATAATTAATGTGTAATAGATTAATAGTTTATAAATTAATTATATGTTTACATGATTTATTTGTGCAAAGCATGCACTATAGTAAACCTTTATTATGTGGTAGTTAATTGTATATTTTATATAGTACATGGTGACACATTAATATGTCTATATATTATATATATAGACTATATAGTAAGAGTTATTTTCATTCATGTGAATTTCATAATAATATTGATATATGTATGTGTACTACTAGATATCTTGTAATTGGGAAATACATTGTATGCCCTTTTAAATCATTATAACCTATGTTATAGGAAATGAATTGTGTACACCTATTTGATAACCAAAGTTTATATTATGTGTATATATGGTATAAACTAAATGTTGCATTACATTGTTGCATATCATTGTGCAAATGCTGAGAATTATTTCCTTGTCCCAAAATGATTGTCACCAAGTACATGAACAGTAGCCTACATTTGATTTATGTAACTTTCATGAGGCTAAAACTTAGGTAATGATTTCAAGGCCAATGGCCTATGTGGAGTTGTTGAACCACTTCTTAGCAACCAATGTGTTCTTCCTTTGCACCTTGAGCTCCAATCTTGTGTAATGTCAATGTCTAGTTCATAGTTTCTTCTATAAATGCAAGCTCCAAATTTAGTTTGTGTTGTTTGTTAAGTCTGATATTGGAGGTTCTAAGTTACTAGACAATTGTAAGAGTAAACTTAGTGTGTGAGGAATTCATTTCAAGACTAGCAAGGTATAAACTCTAATTGTGTTCTTAGTTGGGTATTATCAAATTCTTGAGAATTTCTTGAATCCATATGTTAATCAAAGTGAATTGGCATGCTATAATGTGTTTAGGAAGTAGCCTTACATGTTTTAACTCTTAAATTTTGGTATGAAACATGTTTAATTCAAGGAGAATGGTTATGGGTTAAGGCTATGCAAACAAAGTCTACTTACATCATCATTTGAATGCAGAACGCGGTTGCTGCGCCCTATATTGTACTTAAGTGGTGTGTAGCATTCTACGGAACCCGAACTTAGTTTTTTCTCAGGCATGGCGCAGCTGCGCCAAACCTGCACCAGACCTGAGATGTCCTGTTTTGTTTCTGTTTCATGCTAAGTTGTTAATACATGGTAGAGCAAGCTTGTAAACTATTTTAACATGCACACGTAGGCACATGCATGTAGTATGAACAAGTATAGCAATGATGGACGCAATACTTGTGGTCTTGAAATGAGGTTTGTGATTTCAAAAGTGAAACTTGTCATGAACACATTATGTGAGCATTTTGACTTTATGAACATAATGATATGGTTTATATTGACAGGAAATGTAAGACTAAAGAGATTGAACACACTAGCATACATGATTGAAAGATTTGATTATTTCAAAGAGATATAACTTAAGGCTTTTCAAAGTGAACTTGACCAAGACTTTGTCTTATAAGATCTGACCATTTGAGCATGCATATGTGGTGTGAATATATGTTGTAAATGCATGAGAGTTATATGTTAAGATGCCTTGTATATGCTATGTTGATTTAGTGTTAAAGGAAGTTAGGATGAGGAAGCTAATGTCATCAAGTAATAAGCATAGTATGTTATGACCATTCTAGCATGTGTATTAGGATTCATTATGCCTATAGACATATTAACATGATCATAGTTTGATTAATGTATGGTTTTCACTTATGCACGCATAGTCTTAAAGAAAAGGAAATTTCTAGAATATGAACTATATGAGTAATGTATATATGTGTTGTCTATATACAAGCACGACCTACTATGTATTGTATGACCAAGATTGTAAAGCATGATGATTACGTGACTCTTTATGTTTTAATGACATATAGATGGTAAGTTAAACTTGTGGTAATGAACTCAAGTAGAATCATGTGTTATATGTGAAACTCTAGTATGTATGTATGTTAAAATGTATGTGTGATTAGTGTGTTAGAGATGGGCTGAAGTCAGGAGAGCAAAAGCTCAACCTTGGTCTGGCCAAGGGATGGCGCAGCTGCACCATCCCTAAGCCTAGACCAGGCGCAGCTGAGCCGTCCTGCAGTCTTGCCAAAATAATTCTGTTTTTGGTCTGAGGTATTAAGGCATGCCTATATGATTACTTAATTTGTAATGTGTGACCAGTATGTCATGTAATGTGTTGAGAAGCATGCTATGTGATAACTTGATTCTTTTAAGTGTAGACTCGTATTAGTTTACACATGCTAATTGAAATTACCGACTTGTTAATGTTAGGTCGTTTCAACGTAAGTTAGTTAAAGCTAGTATTATATTGTAGCTGAGCGAATAGACAAGTATCTAAACCTTATGCACTACTTTTATTTTGTGCAAACAGGTATATGTTTATGCAAGTTCCTTAAACCCTACATTTGTTAAGCAAGTTTTCCTAAACTTACTCTAAATTATATTGAGCAAGTATCCGAATTTATTGTGTTTCAAGTTTCCTAACTTACACAACTTTGAGTTTGTGCAAGTTTTCCTATCCTTCTCATATTGCATTGAGCGGGATATTGTTGAATTGAAAGTTATTCATTTAAGCTTGAATCTTATTTTCAAGCATGCTATTAAGTGGTTTAATTACTTTACAATTATTCCACATCGATGTTATTAATATTCGCACTTAGTGCACTTGAGTTCGTACAGTCTTGCACTTGTACATCATTTAAAGTTCAATAATTCTTGAACTATGTCAGATAGAGTCTGAACCTTTGTTCGGTCAGACAAACATATGATATTTTATAAAAGCTATCCAAACCAATTGATGGTAAGGATTCTTAGACTGAAAGAACACCCCTCTTATGATAGGGGAGTACCTTAGGTATCTAATATAAGACAACAGATCAGATTTAAATGTTATGCATATACATAGAGTACGTGAGGCTGATCCCCTCAAGTACTTATTCTGTAGCCAGTAACCAAAGGGTCAATTAGCTATTGATTCCATTGGAGTGTTATAGTTCAAAGTCTACTTGACTAGCAGTTATTATAAAATCAAAACATTATCATTGCTTATGATATTCATATTGTTTAAACCTTCAGATATTCACGTTGTTGAATCCATTTCCAGATATTTTTCCATTCATCATGATATATCCTTATTGTTGTATTTAAACTTGTTGAGCAAATTTGTTGCTCATCCTTGCTATATCATGAATTATATTGCATCTAAGCCCGAAGCCTCAGGAAAGGACAAGGGTAAATGGATGATGTAGGATAATTTTGAGAAGCAACATTTTATCTTATGCTTAGTTTAAATTACGATTATGTAATGTGACCCCTAATATTTATTTTAGGGTATGATTGTAAGATGATATTAAGGTTATCGTATCTTGGGACTAGTAACACCTTTTGAATGAACGATATACGTTTATTATATTTCGCATTTTAGTTATCGTATGTTGTTTAGAGGTGGATGTGTGTACTTTATCATGATGACCGAACTGTGGTCAGAGGACCCGGATTTGGGGGCGTCACATGTACTATTGATTCACATGATTTACTATTAGGGGAGTTGGTGCAAGATTGATAATACTTGCATGACTAAATTAAAAATGGAGGTATAGTTGAAGGTACTATACTATAATTAGATTTTTTCACATGATTATACTTTTGAGTCACATGAAAGAACTATTAATTCACATGATTTACTATTAGGGGAGGTGGTGCAAGTTTGATAATACTTGCAGGACTAAATTAAAAATAAAGAAAAAGAGAGAGGTATTATACTGTAATATTTCGAGCCTCAAAATGTGCAATTATTGAAAATATATTTTCTTATAAATAGAAGCTCATTCTTCCTTCATTTCTCACCAATTCACTAAGTCTCACAAAAGCAATTATTATAGAGAGAAATTATAGAGAGAAAGAAGAAGAGAAGTCTGCTACCTCACTATTTTAGTATCCAGTTTCTTCTAAGGTAAGGGGTATTATTTCTTTCGTATTCATGAAGAGAGTTATTTCTTTCAATATTCGTAAGGGTTGTTATACCATTCTTTATTATTCTGTTGGAATAACCTGTCTACGCGGACTACCGCATGCATGGTGAATCCTTCTGTTATTCCATTTTTTTATTATTCTATTGAAATAACATGTCTATGTGGATTATCGCATGCATGGTGAATGATCCTTCGTATTCATTCCTTATTAAATTGTGGAAATGATCTGTCTACTTTGATTAGCGCATGGCGGGCGAAAATCCATTTGCAGTTTCATATATTCTATTATACTCAGTTGGTTAAAGTTTTGGCTTCTATACTCCGTGAAATTAGTAGAATATCCTGGATATTTGCGTTTCATCCAGTATTTTTTCATGAAAATATTCTTCTAAGCATTCTTGAATTTTACTCCACAAAGCAGTATCATGTTTATCATGTTGACAATTTGGACGTTATTGATTATCTGGATAAATTAAATTATAAATCTTTAAAATTTATCCTTGAACTTGTTTTATTGAATTATTTTGTCATTGTCATCATCCTCATGCTTATATTGTGATGAAAGTCATCTTTGTCTTATGTGCATAGATGGACTTGGTATGATTATGACCAGGGATTATTTGGTATAATCATGACCGTAATGTGACGAATGATGTGGTGAAAGTCCTCATTGGCCGTAGTTCATTGATGGACAGTTGTTGGTATGATTATGACCAGGGATTATTCGGTATAATCATGACCATTGATGATTACATGAATATCCTTGGTCGTGATGCAGGGATGATTCAATTTTATTTATTAAGCTGAGTCTCAGCGATAAAGTTGATGAAAAACTTTTTAAATCATAGAAGATAGTAGATTTTATGCTCTACTTGACACTTCTAATGGATTGCTTATTCCGCTGCAGTTGTTGATCTAAAACTTGTTTGTCTATTATATTCTATCAGTTGTTATATTGTTGAAGGCTAAGGATAATTTATTCTGCATTATCTTAGTCATAATATTTCTTACTGGGCTAGTTGAGCTCACCCTTTCTTTCACTGTTCTCTTCAGGAAATGAGAATATAGCTGGGACGAGTCGGGGAACGGATTAACGGTCCAGATTGTTGTTCTAGTAGTCCTTACTATTCTATAAAATAGTGTGATAATAAATATAATGAGGACTCCATTAAGTGTGGATATTGTCTAGATGACAATATTCTTATTAAAACTCTTAGATTATGTTTTGTCAAATTTTAACACGACTGTTGTATAATTAAGTTGTATTTGAATTTTGTACCATGTATTTGGCGACTCAAGATGGGTGATGTATACTTATTTTGGGGGCGCCACAATGATATCTACTATCTTCTATGATTTAAAAAGTTTATCATTAACTTTATCGCTGGGACTCAGCTTAATAAATAAATCACATCATCGAATCATCCATGCACTATAGGCCAATTATTCCTGCACTACGGGCTAAGAATATTCGTGTAATCATCAATGGTCATGATCATACCGAATTATCCCTGGTAATAATCATACCAATCAATAGTTCATCTATGCACGTAACCCAAGGATGACTTTCATCACAATATAAGTATGAGGATGATGACAATGATATAAAAAAATTCAATTAAAAGAAAGCAAAGGATAAATTTTTAAAGATTTATAATTTAATTTATCCAGAATTCAATAATGTCCAAATTGTCAACATGATATTGCTTTGTGGAGTAAAATTCAAGAATAATATCCATGTATCAAAAATAATTTGGACAGAAAAGAAATAAAATTTTCGGTAAATAGTACAATGCAGTGAATAGTACCACAATGAATAGTACTTTGGGAATAGTACAGGAGCATGAAAAGTGCCTAGAATACCCGAGTGAACAATATTTGAGTGAATAGTAATCGGGTGAATAGTAACCCATGAATAGTAACTCGTGAATAGTACCCTGGCATAAAAAGTGCCCCGAATACCCGAGTGAATAATATTCAAATGAATAGTAATTGAGTGAATAGTAACCCATGAATAGTACCCTGGGTGAAAATATTAATATTTAATAAGAAAGTTCAGATCAATATTCCAATGAAACGATACTGGATGAAGCACAACACTCAAGGATATTCCACTAATTTTAAGGATTATAGAAGCAATACTTACCATAGTAAGATTAGATTTAAGAATAACGAAAGAAATAATACGCCTTACGAATACAAAAGAAATAACACCCCTTACCTTAGTAGAAGCCTGGATACTGCAATTGTGAAGTAGCAGAATACTCTTCTTATTGCTCTCTATAGTTTCTCTCTCTATAGTGTCTCTTGTGAATCTCAGTGAATTGGTGAGAATGAAAGAAGAATTAATCTTCTATTTATAGGAGAATGGACTAAATAGTAACTGTTTCATGAATGGTCCAGATTGAATTACTCTGAGAACGAACGGTTCATATTGATTACTAGTAAAACCACAATCGACGGTCCAGATTGATTTACTTTTAAAACCACCACCTACGGTCCAGATTGATTTGCTTTTTAAACCACCACCGAATGTCTAAATTGATTTACTTTTAAAACCACCACTGACTGTCTAGATTGATTTACTATTAAAACTACCACCGACGGTCTAGATTGATTTACTATTAAAACCACGATCAATGGTCCAGATTGATTAACTATTAAAACCACCATCAATGGTCCAGATTTGTTATCTATTAAAACCACCATCGACGGTCCATAAAATTAGTAAATCTTCCCATGGAATACTAAGTCAAACTTACAACAAACGCCTCATAACAATCCCTATATTTATATCAAAAATCGAATAAATATTTACCACAAATTATTTATCTTTAATAAACACATTTTTAATCTATTAACAATTATTCATCATTAATATTATAACTCACAATATTTATCAACCAAATCATTCCCAAGAAAGACGGGGCTTTCCGATAAGGATTTCTCCCTATTGGCGCGCAATTAGGTTACCATACCTCTCCTCAACAGAACTTTCTAGACATCGTCAATATTGCAAATAATAATATGAATAACTTTGTCATCTCAATTATTGATTAAATAATATAAAATATTAATACTATGACAATAATTAAATCAATAATATGAGAGATATTATGCAGCAATTACTGTAGCAATAATTGAGTATAACTGAGTGACTTCTCACGTAAACATCAATAATCAATACTGTATGCTACTATGCAACCACACATATTACTGTACTTTTACCAATGGGTAGTTCAACAGTTTAACGGTAAAACTTTCGCCGTTATTTTTATAAAAAGATATTTCTATCATTTTCTAACTACGACAATACTTCTGTTGTGGGGTCCACCAATGATTGTGCCGTCATACGAATATTCCCTGTTAAAACGAATATTCCCCGACACAACGAATAATTTATATCAACTTGCTTACTTTGCAAAATTTTCAAATATTATCCACAACTATAACATTATATCATATCCACACCATAATATGCAAAAATATATTTCAAGAAAATTTATTCTTTATTCATAAAAGTTGGGGTCTTACATAGAGGACATCGCAACTGTGTCATCCCTAAGCGTAGCCAGGGCGCAGCTGCGCCATCATGCAGTCAAGTTTAGATTTTATTTCTAATCTGATGTTTAAAGCATGCTTGTAGGGATAGGTTAACTTATCTTATGTGACCAGTGTGCTATCCAACGTGTTAAGAAACATGCTAGATGCTAGAGTTAAATATTTAACGAATGATTATAAATTTCAAGAATGAAGTTCAAGAAGGTAATTGCAAGCAATGATTTGAAAAGGAGCTATTAGACTTTGTGGTGTCGTACAATCTGAATTATGCTACCAGGATGTAGGATATGTGATATAGTATGTATAAAGATAGACGTTTATGTGTAAAATTGGACTTATAAATGCACATTTATGAAACTAATGAATACCCTATATGTGTAAATATATATTATACTAGGATTCGAAAGAGGGTATTAAGCTTTACTTTGGTAAACAACTCTTGAGGAAAGTATCCGAAACTCTCTTTTATATTGAGCACGTTTCCTAACTTACACAACTTTGGATTTTGTGCAAGTTCTCAAATTTCATTCGATTCGTATATTGAATGCAAGTACTCGAACCTTACTCTTTATTGAGCATTACTTGAACTTGTGCTATTATTGATGGTACAAGTAGAACTTTGAAGAAATAATACTTCGTAAGGAAAATTCAAACATTGATTTGAACGAGAATCGTTAATATACATATTGTGAAAGAAACTGTCTAAGCCATTGATTCGGCTAGACGATTGATATTTGATTAAAAGCTATCCAAACCAAATTAACTTGGTGTAGACTTATAACTGAGAAGATCAACCTTCTTAGTAGGGGAATTATATATTATCGGGGAACCAATGTCCACACATGAGAAAGACTAAATGTTATGCATGGCATAGGGTACTTTATGCTGATCACCTATTGTACTCGTTTTGTAGAATTATCAGTAGTATCACTGTTAATTCTAGGAGAAGTTCATAGTCCTTAATGACTACTCAATATCCAATACTTTGAAATCTTGAATTGATAAATGTTTGAATATTATTGATATTTTTCTCGATAGCGACTGTTGTTGATCATCATTATTACTTCTTGCTATCTTGAACTATCATTATTAATATACCCATAAGAAATTGAAAACTATATTGAATACCATTTTGCTATATTACTTGTTGGGCAAAATTGTTGCTCATCCTTGCTTTCCCTAAAACTTTTAGTGAAGGCAGAACGTGGTGAACCCTCTAGCAAGGACAAGGGTAAAGAAAAGGCTATGGAGTAGTTATATGATGCTAGTGACATAGTATTATTTGGTTACAGAAAAACTTATTAAGTTATGTTTAAGTTAAGTGGTATTGTATTATGTATAAGTTATGTCCAAATGGTGTTTAATTGTGGTTAAGACATGTAAGAGATGTTTAAGTTTCGAACCTTTGGGACAAGAATAATTATGTTATAACAATATAAGTTATTATATTATTCCATTGTGTGAGATGTTGATTTATTATTAGAGTTAGTACGTGACAACCAAATTTGTGACAAGAGTGGTGCGAATTGCAAGTGTCACTGAGTTGAGTATCGAGTTGTAGTTATAAACCTTAGGAGCGAGAGTCCTTAGATTATAACTTAGGAGAACTCAGGGGATAAAAAAGGATGAAACTCATATAGAGTTTTCATAGAGAGAGACTTAGTGTGTTATAGAATATAACTTCATTCTATACAATGAACTTATGTTATTTAACATTCTAATGGAGTTGTTTTTTGTTTTGTCTTATGTTGGTTATTGTAGGATTACTGACATAGGAGGACCTAGTCAAGTAATAGAGGAGGAGTCGCGTGACATACACGTGGTATTTGAGGCACCATTAATAGTGGAGCCTATAAAAGCAGTGGCCCCTATCGATGACGATGATGATGAGGAGGAGGAGATGTAGCCATTACCCGAGTAGTCTGATCTGGAGGAGTAGCCTATGGAGGAGGAGCCTGGGCCCATGGAAGACTCCGACGAGGCTACTTTTGAGGATCGGATGTTGGGGGAGTATGAGGAGCATATTTTGGAGTTAAGATGTAGAGTGGAGGAGCTAGAGGCTGAGGCTAGGGAGAGGGAGTCTGAGTTCTAGAAATTGAGGGACAATGACCATTAGAGGAAATTAGTGATGCAGGAGATGGAGGTGGAGATTGCTCACCGTAAGGAGGCAGGAATCCTGATGGGGACTTTATTTCACCGATCAGCGGCTAGAAACGTATAGTTGGCAGGAAAGTTGAAGGAAATGGAACATAGAGAGTTGAGCAAGAGGACTGAGAATGAGGCTCTCCGTACTCAGTTAGAAATAGAGGTGATGGATAGGATTCACTTCGAGGAGAAGTAGGAGGAAGCCAATGATAGGGCGAATGATCTAGAGGATGAGGTGCGGTGTAAGAGAAGAAAGATAAACAAGATGGGATATGCTCTACGCACGGCCATGAAGAGATTGATTGATGGGGTAAATCATTACCCGGCTGAGCAAGGACAGTACCGGCATACTATAAGACGAGATATGGTGGTGCACATTACTCAGAAGGAATACCAGAGCGTCGTGGAGCGTGGGATGTTAGATTGAGTCTATAGAAAAGCTTAGTAGTTGTAGTGTTTTATTTATGTGTTGTATAAATTATTGTTGTTAAATCTCAGTCTTGTGTAAGATGTGAGAAGGTTGTAAACCCCCAAGCTTTTGCAAAAATGTTAGAGGGGTGATGTGTGGGTGTTATCCCCATCTTTTGTATAAGAGGGGATATGTTGTTGTCATAGAAGTATGTTAGAAAAGATCATGTAATTGTAACCATTTGGCATTTGAATATAAATGATCTTATTTCAGAAAAGTGTTATAAAATTTTATTTAAGAAATGTCTAAGTAATATAATTAGATAATAAAATGAAAATTTTATGATGCGTAAATATGCCACCCAGACGTAGAATAAGCGCACTTAGGAAGAATTCGGTTAATGATGAGAGATGACTAGTAGAGATCGATCTGAGGCTTGTAGATTTTTTAAGAGAAGCTCTTAGGGGAAGAAATGAACCAGTACCACCCGTTCCCTAAGCAGTTCAAGTCACAAACTTTAAAGATTTTAGGAGTGTAGGACTTCTGAAATTTGTAGGCACGATCGACCCGATCGTGGCTCAGACGTGGATCAAAGAAATAGAGAAGGCTTTCACCATCGCTCATGTGGGAGAAAACCAGAAGACATCATTTGCAACCTACATGATGAAAGGCGAAGCAAACTACTGGTGAGAGGCGAATCGGCCAAGTGTGGGAGAAGGGATAGTCTCTTGGGAGAGGTTTAAGACTCTGTTCTTTGAGATATGACGGTGGCGCAATATACGGCTAAGTTTAATGAACTAGACCGGTTTGCTGAACACCATGTGGTAGATGAAGAAAAGAAAGCTAGGCGTTTTGACTAAGGACTGAAGCCTTGGTTGTTTAACAAGGTGTTAGTTCTTCAAATAGATTCTTTTACGGCATTGCTAGAAAAGGCTATTATAGTCGAGGGAGGAAGTGAAGTATTAAGTCTGTATAACAAAGAAAGAAGGGAAAGAGCACCAGTGGAGAGAACCGAGGAGGAAGCAGTAGCCGAGGTAGTAACTTAGGAAAGAGGAAGTGGGAGAACAACAACAACAAGAATTTTAACAATCAAGTGGGGAAGTTTAGAGGAGAGTTTAAGAAGAAGGTGGAAGGATGCCCAAAGTATGGGAGGTATCACCAAGGCGAGTGTTGGAATGGGCGCAGTGTATGTTACAACTATGGCCAAGAGGGACATTATGCTCCTAACTTCTCGAAGCCGAAGAAGATTAAAGGATGTTTCACTTGTGGTTTGGTGGACCATCTGATCAAAGACTGCCCAAAGAACGGAAGTAGCGAAGAAAGCAGCCACAATGGAGGAAGTGGCAAACTGATGATTGGCAGACCAACGCCATCCAACTATCCAATGGCCAGAACATTTAATATGATCGTTCAGGACGCTGTAGCTATAAAGGACATTGTGTTAAGTATCATCCCGATCAATAATATAAATGCCTATGTATTATTTAATTCGTGTGCCACCTATTCTTTTGTATCTGACGAATTTGCTAGTCGACTTAAAACACCCCGAGAACAATTAGGCCGAAATCCCTTGAACATTGAAGTTGCGAATAAGGAAATAATCCATGTAGAGTATATTTACCAAAAATTTTGAGTAAATATTAGAAATCATGAACTAAGCATAGACCTGATCCCGATAAGATTGGGAGAGTTTGACATAATATTAGGAACGGATTGGTTGTATAACCATGCCATTGTAATTGACTGTCAGAATAAAAGTGTAAACCTTCAGACTCCGAATAAGTCTAAGGTGGTATTTTATGGTAGCTCATCGCTTAAGAAATCGTGTTGCCTTACGATGATGCAGGCCAAGAGATTGATAAGAAAAGGATGTGTAGGTTACTTAGTATACAATGTTGATACTCGGAAGAAGGGAGTAGAAATTTAGGATATATTGTAGTGAGAGAATTTTAAGATGTATTTCCAAATGATCTGTCTGGTCTTCCGCCAGACAGAGAAATTGAATTCATAATAGACTTAGCACCAAGAACGACACCGATTTCAAAAACTCCATACCATATGACTCCAGTAGAAATGAAGGAATTGATGATACTAGATAAGGGTTACATACGACCGAGTGTGTCTCCTTGGGGATCACCCATGTTGTTTGTAAAGAAAAAGGATGGATCGATGAGGCTTTGTATCAATTATCGAGAATTGAATAGAGTGATGATTAAGAATAGATATCTGTTACCAAGGATAGACGATCTTTTCGACCAAATGAAGGGAGCCAAGTGTTTCTCGAAGATAGATTTGTGAACGGGTTATCACCAGTTGAAAGTGCGGGAAGAGGATATATCAAAGATGGCGTTTCAAAATCGTTACGGACATTTTAATTTTTTTAATGTCATTCGGGTTAAAAAATACTCCGGCAGCATTTATGGATTTGATGAACCGAGTCTTCAAACCATTCTTAGATAAATTCGTAGTAGTTTCATCGATGATATATTGATCTACTCAAAGACGAAAGAAGAACACGCTGAACATCTAAAGATTGTTTTGGAGGCGCTAAGGAAGGAGAAATTGTACGTAAAATTTTCCAAATGCATATTTTGGATGGAGAAGGTTCAATTCTTAGGACACGTGGTGGATAAGAATGGAATATCAACAAAAGATGCCAACTGAGGTAAGATGCCAACTGAAGTAGAAGCAGTAAGTAGAAGCAGTAAGTAATTGGGAGCAACAAAAGATGCCAACTGAAGTAAGATGTTTCTTAGGGTTAGCTGGGTACTATCGAAGATTTATCCAAGATTTTTCTAAGATATCAACCCCGTTGACCAATTTAATGAGGAAGACGGTGAAATTTGTGTGGACGGACCAGTGTGAGGAGAGTTTCCAAGAGATGAAAAAGAGGTTGAGCGAGGCACCTGTATTATCATTACCAGATGATACATGAGGATTTGTAGTGTATAGTGATGCGTCACACAGAGGACTAGGTTGTGTGCTAATGCAATATGGCAAGGTCATTGCGTATGCATCACGACAATTGAAGGATTACGAAAAACGATACCTACTCATGACTTAGAGTTAGCGATAGTAGTTTTTGCGTTAAAGATTTGGAGACATTATTTGTATGGCGAGAAATGTGAGAGATACACGGACCACAAGAGTCTAAAATATATCTTCACACAAAAGGAGTTGAATATGCGTCAGACGAGGTGGTTAGAATTGATTAAGGATTATGACTGTGATTTTCTTTATCACCCGGTTAAGGCAAATGTTGAGGCCGACGCGTTAAGTAGGAAAGGAAGAGAGAAGTTATTTCAATTGACAACTTAGAAGGAGTTAATAAGGGATATAGAAAAATTGGAGATAGAAATGAAAGGACCGGAAAGGTTTGAAGAGAGATTGTTTGCAGTAGAAGTTTGTCCGACCTTGTTGGACAAAATAAAGGAATCCCAAGAAAAGGATGAAGAATGCAAGAAAATCAGGAAGAGGATAACAGAAAATAAGGAAGAAAAATTCAAGATAGATAGAGACAATATTTTAAGATTAGAAGGGAGAGTGTGGGTACCAGCGGTAACCGAGTTGAGGGAAGAAATTTTGCACGAGTCACACAACACGATGTATTTCGTTCATCCAGGAGGCACGAAGATGTACCAGGATTTGAGGCAACATTTTTGGTGGCCAAATCTAAAACGAGAAATCGCGGAGTGCATTAGTAGATGTCTTATGTGTCAACGGGTCAAAATAGAGCACCAAAGGCCGAGTGGTCTACTCCAACCGTTGGAGATACTGGAGTGGAAATGGGATCATATTACGATGGATTTCGTGGTAGGACTTCCAGTCACGCAGAAAGGTTTTGACTCCATTTGGTTTATCGTGGATCGACTAACAAAGATGGCTCATTTTCTACCGATCAATATCTGATATAGTTTGAATCAGTTAGCAAATTTGTACATAAAGGAAATTATTTCACGACATGGAGTGCTGCAGATCGATTGATTGATTCGACCGAGATCCGAAGCTTCACATCAAAATTGCGGAAAAGCTTTCGGAAAGCATGGGAACACAATTAAGGTTAAGTACCGCTTATCATCCGCAGACAGATGGGCAATGCGAGCGAATGATACAAACGCTGGAGGACTGTTTAGAACTTACGTGGACTTCAAAGGAAGTTGGGATAATCACCTACCCTTAGTGGAATTTGCTTATAACAATAGTTACCAAGCAAGTATAGGCATGCCACCGTACGAAGCTCTTTATGGAAGAAAGTGTAGAACACCGTTGTGTTGGGATGAAGTTAGAGAGTGAAAGATGCTAGGGCCGAAATTAGTTCAACAAACCACAGATGTGGTAACATTGATAAGAGATAGACTAGTAGCTGCACAAGATCATCAGAAGAAGTATGCAGACTTGCATCATTAGGACCGAAACTTTGAAGTCAGAAGTCACGTTTTCTTAAAAGTATCTCCCTGGAAGAGAAAAATACGATTCAACGAGAAGGGAAAATTGAGTCCACGATTCCTAGGACCATTAGAGATACTAAGGCGAGTGGCTGAAGTGGTGTACAAAGTTGCATTGCCACCTGAGTTGCAACACATCCATAACGTGTTTCACATCTCTGTGTTCTGTCTGTACAAGCTTGACTACAAACACGTGATTTCATACGAGCCCATTAAAGTAGAAAAGAATCTAGCATAAGAAGAAATTCATGTCCAAATATTAGATAAAAAAGAACATACATTAAGGAATAAATGTATATCTTCTGCAAAAGTACTTTGGAGAAACCACGATGCCGAGGAGGCCACGTCGGAATTAGAAGATAAAATGCGAAGGGATTATCCCCATTTATTCGTGTAACCTTGTATCAATTCCGAGGACAGAATTTTTATAGGGGGGGGGGAGAATGTAAGAACTAAGAGTTTCATGAATAAATAATTATCTTGATATAATAAGAAAATGAATATTTACTTGAATATAAATATTAATGTGTAGTAAGATGAGTAGTTCAATTAATTCAAATTTGATTTATAAGTGTGAAGTTGTGATGAGAATTGAGAAATGCCTTGTGTGGCATGAGAAGGGAAATTTAAGTGATTAAACTAAGAGGAAGATTAATTGCGTATAATTATGTGATTCCATATAAGGAATGAATACACTCTTAGATTAGTAATATCACCAATGAGGAAGTTAATTCATATCGAGTGAAACTAGTGTAGTAATAGAAGTGGGAACTGGCTTAGAGCTAAACCATTTTGGCATGCTTAGGCAAAGCGAAGTCAAAGGCCTCCAGTAGTACAAAATGGTAATTTGCACCAATGGTTAATCTGGAAAAAGTTAGTTTTTTTACTGTGGAAATTAAATAGAACATTATTGTAAAGTGTGACGTGAATAAAATCATATGATAAGGATACATTCTAATGATATGAAGTACCAAGTAGTACAATAAAATCATATGTAATTTTAATATAGAAATAATTAAATATATGTGAATTCCAGAAAGTGGGAAGGGAACTACATGTGTAAAATGACCAGTAAATATTAAATAATGTTATAAAGAGGTTATGTGAGTAGTACAAATAATTATGGGAGATACCCGGACGATAATACCTAACTGCGTTATTTTATTATGCGCATTTAATGTACATGGATTATATGATGTGAGTACATAAATAATTCCTAATTTTTCCTAATATAGTAACAATTGCACATTAAAACCCATTTTTGGAAAGTATAGTAATTGAATTGAACTAACTGAGCACGTTGTTGAGAAATAAAATTCATCAGTTGAGCAAACAGTAACCTATGGCCTAATTACGTAAATTCCAAGCTTAGATCAGTGGCTAAGCATAGGTGATCATTGCTAAGCCAATGGATATTGAGATGGTTGGTGTTGGGTTGTTAAACCACTCCTTATTAACCAATGTTTCCTTCTAATGCACCATGGACTCCAACCCAGTGTAATGCAAATGCCCAATCCAAGTTTCCTTTATAAATAGCAGACCAAATTTTTAGTTTATGTTGCCTTGTCTTGGTATGTTGAAACTCTGATAATCAGAAATTTAGTGGTTGTTGTCCAAAGAAGAGGTTAGCAATCTCATAAGGAAGAAACTAAGTTTATTCAAGTTTAAGGAGGTATAAATTATATTTATGTTCTTGAATTGGGTCTTGCTAAATTCTTGAAATTTCTTAAAGTTCTATATCATTTTATATGAATTAACATTCTATAATGTGTTTAGGAAGTAAGTTTACATGTATGAAACTTTTAATGATGGATTGAAACCTGTTTAAATAAAAAATGATTAAAGTTGAGTAAGACTCTACAAAACAGAGTCTGTTACTGCTGTGATTCCAGTTATGGCGCAGCTGCACCCTATTTATACTAGGGTGCAACGCAGCTGCGTCGTACCCCTGAATCAGTTATTGATTTTTGTTATGCAATGTGTTGTGAACTTAGTATTATGACTTAAATATAAACCTAAAAAGGGGTATAACATGATATATAGAGTTTTCTTATGAATTATGAAGTGATCAACATGATTTAGTGAGAGATTTGTAATGAAAATTTAAAGTTGTGAAAACAAACTTTGAAGTAATACATGTCCTACAAATTCTAAACTTAGTAGCCCACTTACATGACTGATTTAGAACCTAAATAAGCATGATTATATGATTCATAGTTATTGTATTCATGACCAACTTGATAATCTTTGTGTTAGAAATTATGACACACCCCAAATCTAGGTACTTCATTCCCACAAGACTTGGTGTTCACTTTCCACTCATTTATATCTATCTACCCAAATATAATAAAATTAAATCGGAAATCCTCCCTTTAAAAGGGTTACATCATTAATCAAAAGTCTTCCCAGGTTGTCTAACCTTAAACATCAATCAAGTGTGGAAATAAAAGAATTACATCACATCATTAAATAAGAAGTCTATCATTCATGACAATAAATAAAATTACAAGTCTTCATCACTTGCACATTTTTCCCTTTCCTTTGCTAGTTGTAGGTTCATCGACCTTCTCCACTTTAGCTGCAATAATTATATTTATGTAAGAGTGAGCAAAACAATTTCTCACTAGATATAACAATGAATCAACAAAAGAATAATAGCTGCCAATGAGTAGGCTCATCAAAACTGAATAGTACTCTATCAAGGATAACCAAAAACAGGAATCAAAATATGAAATATATCTGAGGATCATAAGATCGCGAACTATATCCATGGTTACAAGTAATCTTTCAATTTTAACCTTAACAGTTATACTATAGGGACTTCACGTACTTAGGGGGATCAGTCCTTCGTAACATGTATTGTACACAAACATCTAAACACATTGCGTATCCCCTATAATAGGGTTGTTCTTCTCAGTTTTAGAGTATAAGTCCGCACCAAAGAAAGTTTGGTTTGTTCAAGGGTAATTTAGAGTTTAACGACCATCAACTAAAGGATTAGTTGAATCAACAAAGTTTGATAACACTATAGTTGATCACTAACAACATAATATGGAACAATGAATAATCGTAAGCGAACTAACTATATATTGAACTCATGCTTAGAAACAACTACAAAGCATAAGTATTGAATAACAATAAATCTTGCTTGAATAATATTAAGCTAGGGCTATGAATTATTTAATATATATTAAGTAATAGCAAGCTGAAAGTAAAACTTGCTCATTATGAGAATAAGTTGTGTCAAGTAATTGAAATAAGACAGTTCGACATTAGGAATTGGAATTCAAGAAATTGCATTCATAATACAAGAATGACATTAAAGAAACTTGTGTAATAATAAAAAGTTAGAATACATCAATAACTATTGGAATTCAAAACTTGTTCGAATAAAGTTAAAGTTATAGCTTGCTCAAATAATGATTAGGAATACAAAAATTTGCTTAATTAAAGTTTAGAATAAGAAGCTTGCTCAGTGTAAAAAGATAAGGTTTAGAAACTTGCCTCGCGCATAAGCTATAAATTACAACTCAAGTTCACCTACACATTTTAGTGGAATTACAATATCTATTAGACATGTTAACATCCACTTCTAAAATAGCACCCATTTCTAGCTAAACTTGTTAATTTAGTACAAGTCTTATGCTACTATATAAATATCAAAAATTCCAAGTGTTAACCTTCACAATATTTATTTACTAATCCTCGTGTTCAATAAATCGCAACATGTCATTTTCAAAGTTTACTAACTTCTTATAACTTTAGAATTACTAACCACAAGACACTATGCTGTTTAAACCTCCACATTACATGTTTGACACATTAACACATCATTGAACTAAATTACAATGGTATTCAAGATCTGCAATAGCAAAGAGAAACCATCGTATCTCAGATTGGGTATGTATTAATGCGCCATACCTAAGCTCTCTGGGAGACAAGTATTGCTACCATGGATTTTCTTGTCTGGCACTTTTTTTATTGCCATGCTTCACCTGAACAAAACCGTAAAAAAGAACGATGGTCGCTTTTAGCCCCACTAACACGAATTTCACCCACAAAATGGTGAAATTAACAAATACAATTGGTATAGAACTACGACAAACATGATTGCTAATATATTCAACCACTTAGAACAACCACTTTAACTAATTTAATTCCTTAATTTCATGTTTTTACACAAAACTCCATTTTTTACATTCTTCATAGAAATCATCACTGTGATCACAATTCTTGTTCAAATTACATCATTCAAACTACGTTCTCTTCATTTCTTAATGGACTAGCATAATCAAGACTCAATTTATAGATTAACACACAATTTGACCACTAAAATTGGTACTTTCACAAGCCATATGAAAAATATATATACTGTAAATACTTTTCCTACTTCTTAAACGAAATTAGCATACAATTTCTTATCTAAATTCAAACTCTATCATCATAAACACGTATAATCACAGTTACCAGTTATATATATCTACAATTCAACAAACTGAATTCACAGAACATGGAATTTTACGCCGTAAAACTCATATATATATATATATATATATAATATTAAGGTTAAAGAAAATACCTTCAATTAGCTTGGTAAGCACTGAAATTGCTTTGGAATTCTTACATTTTCTCTCAATCTCTCTCTCTCTGTCCTCTCTCAAGTTCTCTGCTACTTTTCTTCTTTTCTCTTCTTAGGC
The DNA here is from genome assembly GCA_020205605.1 of Panax ginseng. NCBI lineage: Eukaryota > Viridiplantae > Streptophyta > Magnoliopsida > Apiales > Araliaceae > Panax > Panax ginseng. The sequence goes on along the minus strand of CM035134.1, from coordinate 65,592,156 downwards.
CAAATGCCAATTCATGTAAAACTAACACACACTTAAGCGTAAAGATAAAAACTGATAAACCATAATATGTCTACTTATTAGAATATCAGTTACAAAAATATAACGCTTAGGTTAGAAATATATTTTATTTATTATTTAATTTAATTTATTTATATTATCTAAAAATTCAAAAATCAAAAATCCTAAAGCCATAAGGCTTTGTTTGACAAAAAGTCTTTAAAATAAAGACTTAATATTTTAAGCCTTGTTTGGGTAAATCAATTTAAAAATTACTTTAATTTATTTTAATAAACAATTCAGTTTATAATTTATAATCACATATTATTTATTTGGATTTACATATCCAACATTAATTAAATAAATTAATTATATATACTATATTTTAAATAAATAATCCACTTAAACAAATATCATAAAATTATAATTTTATTTAATAATTTAACATACCACTTTAAATTATTAAATTAAAACAACAATATAACATCTCTTGTTATATTACAACTCTCTAAATTATAAATTAATTTAATTTATATCTAATAAATTAAAATCATCAATATTTACTTATAATAACCACATCAATAAAATATTTATTTCATTTAATAAATATTTTAAATTACATATAAAAAAATCTTGGATTGTTACAAATTATTTCAAAAGAAAAGCTTGGTGTGACACCCCCAAATCCGGGTAATTCATTTCCCCAGATTTGGTGCTCACTTTAAAAAACATTCATACCTAACTACCCAAATATAATCAAGTTTAATAATAAACCTTCCCATTAAAGGGTTACATCAAAAAGTTTAACAAAACCTCCCAGGTTGTCTAACCTTTAATTACAAACATCATATGCGGAAAAATTAAATAAATACACAACAAGATTTAAAATAAAGTCCAACAACATAAAAGCTAACGGTTTACAAGTCTTCAATACTTGTTTATCTTCCCTTTCCCTTTATTATTTGTAGGTTCATCGACCTTCTCAACTTTATATGTAATATTTATATAAGCAAGAGTGAGCAAACAATGCTCACTTGAAATGACAATGAATAAACATCATAGCAACTTCTAAATGAATAGGCTCAATAGAAATGAATAAGGTACTTCATCAATATTAATCAGGCACGGAATGTGAAATATACTACTGAGGGTCAAAAGTTCACGAACTATGTCCATAGTTTAAGTATTCTTTTAACCTAAACTTTAACAGTCATAAGACTATAGGTACTCCTCGTACTTAGGGGGATCATCCCTTCGTACAATGTATTGTGCACAAACATTTCAATGTTATGCGTAAACTATCCCCTGTATTAGGGTTGTTCATCTCAATATGCAGAATACAAGTCCACACCAAAGTAAATTTGGTTTGGATAAGTTTCAAGGTAAATTGTAAATTTGAGCATGCATACAAATAGTAAATTGAACAATAAAACTTGTTCAACATTAGAGTATCAGAATTTAGAAACTTTCATGCCAAATAACAAGTTTAAAGATTAGAAAATCTTGTTAAATATCAAGAGGTAAAGTTTAGGAAATTGAACAATATAATTAGAGTTATGAAACTTGCTCAACGAAAGTTTAGGGTTAGAAAAACTTTCCTTGTGTGTAAGCTAAACCGTAACAGTTTGATTCACAATACCCTAACCACATGTCATTATAACATAATTAGTCACTATTGATACTCTGTATACAAACAAATTTCTATTTCATGTATGGCTTGATTTTTAATCACAGAATCAAGTTACATTAATAAAATATTAATAAAACTCATTAAGTATTTATAATATGCTCATTCTTAGCACTATAATACCCAAATAACAAAAATTACATTTTTAATAATCGTAGTATTGCATTATATCAACAATTACAGACTCTATGTAAAAAAAAAATTCCTGGGCCATTCTCGCTTTAGCAAGTGACTGTATTTCCACGATTTATCTTGGGGTTGGCTGTGTGAGTGTATTTGGCGCTTCGACTCGAGACACGGGCCAAGAAGTGAAGTGCTTGTGCATGGTGCGAGACTGGCGCTTTAGCACCGATTTTTGGCCATGACGCTAAGGCTTAGTATATGCTTGTGTGTCAAATACGATGTTGAGTAAAAGAGCAAAAATAAAACTAATTTTTGACTGTTTAATACTTCTAGCACCTAAATTAACACGTATAACTTACATAAATTACGCATAACTGTTACCCATCATACATATACTAATTTAAAACAACTAAACAACAACTTAAAAAATCCTTGAATGCTATGTTTCAATCCAAAACTCCATTGTTGACATTGTTTGATAAAATTAACACGGTAACCACAATTATACACCAAATTGATTCATTCGAACTACATTTTATCCATTTCTTAACATATTAACATATTCAAGGTTCAATTTATCTATTAGTTCACAATCAAATATCAATTTTAGTACTCCTACAATCCATGTTCATATACTGTAAACCATTTTCTTTTTTTTTGAACATAGATTAGCCTACAAATCAACTATAATCATATATATATGCTAGTAATAATATCACAATTACAATTTCCTATAATTTATTAACCAATCATAAAGAAATTTGGATTACAGACAATTTTGTAAATGGTGAAACTCAAGAACACATGATAGATTTTATGCCATAATATATATATATATATATATATATATATATATATATATATATATATATATATATATATATATATATATATACGTATATATATATTAAGGTTATAGAAAAATACCTTCAATTGCTTAAGAAATTCTTGCTAACCACAAATAATTTTTTGAAAGTCTCAGGAATCCTCTCTTAATTCTCTCTCAAACACTCTCAAACTCCCTCTCTCATCTCTGCAACCTTCTCTTCTATCCTTAGTTAAGCCAAAAGCTTTTTCACGTAGGATAAAACAAACGCTCAAAAGCTTTTCAACGTAGGATAAAACAAGCGCTTATAAGCGAATGTAAGTGGTATATAATTACTATTATAATGATTACGCATCAATTATAAGATATTATATATATTATTTTGATTTATTTTAATTAAAATCAAAATTCAAAATTCAAAAGTCATAAGGCTTTGTTTGGAAAAAACTCTTTAAAAATTAAAGACTTAATATCTTTAAGCCTTGTTTGGCAAAAAAATTAAATTAAACTACTTTAATTTATTTTAATAACCACTTTATAGCATAGTTTATTGTCACACTTTTATTACCAAATTAAATTAAAAATATTATAATAATCCGTTTATTCCCTATCAACTCTCTAATTTAATTATTAAATTAAATTAGAATATTATCTCATAATAATTAATTTCCTTCACTCATTAATTATTTATTTAGCACATAAATAATTTACCAAATCAAATCAAATCAAATTAAACAAATATTTATTCAACAATAAACACATCCGTTAAATATTTCAATTAAATATTTATATAATTCAATAAATATTTAAAATTATAATTTAAGATTCTAGATTGTTACGTCCTTCCCTCCTTACAAGGATTCTGTCCCCAGAATCACAACTCAAACAAATCATTTGTCACATTCTTCCCCCCTTACAAAGATTTTGTCCCCATAATCGAAGACATAGATCAAACAAATAGCTCAAGGTAATTCTTCATCATTTCAGCTTCGAGTTCCCACGTAGCCTCTTTGACATTGTGGTTTCTCCATATTACCTTAACATAAGGTATCATTTTATTCTTGAGAACTTGTTCTTTCCTGTCAATTATCTGGATAGGAACCTCTTCATAATATAAGTCTTTATTGAACTGTAATGGTTCGTATTCGATCACATGCTTGTAATCAGATTTATACGGTCGTAACACCGAAACATGACAAACATTATGAACGTATTCCAACTCTGGAGGTAGAGCTACCTCATAAGCCACTTCTCCTACTCTTCGCAGCACCTTGAAAGGTCCAATAAAACTCGGGCTCAACTTTCCCTTTTTACCAAAACGGATTTTCCCCCTCCAAGGAGAAACTTTTAAGAACACAAAATTTCCTACGTCGAATTCATGATCTTGTATGTGTTGATCAACATACTTCTTCTGTCTGTCTTGAGAAGCTACCAATCTTGTCCTGATGAGTTTAACAACCTCAGTCGTTTGTTGTACTAGTTTCGATCCTAACAGTTGACGTTCACCGACTTCATCCCAACGCAGTGGAGTTCTGCACTTTCTGTCGTACAATGCTTCGTAAGGCGGCATGTCGATGCTTGCGTGGTAACTGTTGTTGTAGGAAAATTCAACCAATGGTAAATGTTCATCCCAGCTCCCTTTGAAATCCATGATGCATGCTCTAAGCATATCTTCCAACGTCTGGATTGTTCGTTCGCTTTGGCCATCTGTTTGCGGATGATATGTCGTACTCATTCTCAAGTTATCCTTTGCATTCTTGTAGTCTCTTCCAGAAGTTTGACGTGAATCGCGGATCTCTATCTGACACAATTGATACTGGAACTCCATATCTCAAAATAATTTCTTTAATCTGTGACACCCCCAAAATAGGTCCACACGACCCATTCTGAGTCGCTAGATATTACACTATAAAAATCAAATACAAACTTTATTTATACAACTGTTGAACTGTCGTACAGAGTACGACAACAGATAAGCTGTGAGTTTTAATATAAATGTATGTAACTCTCATGGTGCCTTGACCATAACCTTACAATGGTACTTTACATAAAAGTATAGTCAAAAATTGTTTTAGAAAAGCTCAAGGAAACCTTTGTACTTGGGAGGCCATCCGTCTAGGTTATGATAGATATCATATGTCCACAGAATTATCCTTGGTTGACCCAATAGACCCCAAAGAAAATCGAGAAGATTACTATCATCTTCTTTCCAATGGTGAGTCTTCTCCTGACATATAATTATCTCTATTGTCTCCAAGTAAAAATTATATTTCAAATAAACTCCAAGATTATATAGGTAGTGCTCGTAGATATACTCAAAGAAGTGGATGTGCACAACCCTGTCTTATGATAACACGAAGTAAATGCATCATTAGACATCTTGTATGATAAGTGGCAAAAACGCCCTTCCAAAGTTGGGTTCACCTCACCCTATTCGGTTCACCAAAATTAAATATCAAATGACGTATACAATACGACACACTTATCTAAAGTTCTCAATAAAGTTATTTCTATACTATTTAGGGAGAACCTTAACAACTATAGACCATCGTTCTATTCCCATGTTATCCTCGCTCGACTCGGTAACACTCTTATTACATGAAAGGAATTATGAAGCAAAAGGGTGAGCACAACTATCCCGGTAAAGAATATCATGACTAAAGATAATTAAATTATCAATAACTTTCGTCAATAATAAATCAGAGATTTAGAACATATGGTAGATGATAAAACTTTTCAACCATAGTTGCAGCGGAACGAGCAATCCATTAAAAGAGTCAAATAGACCATAAGGTATATTATTTTCTCCATGTTAAAAGCCCACCAACAATGTTTTATCCCTGTAACATCAATCAACAGTTCCTGTCCTCAATCATATGAATAACTCATAATCATAATTGTGATTCTGAATTTCTTTTCGCATCCAGGACGAAGATAATTTTCATCACCTATCTTCACCTGAAACATCAAAAATCATGGTTATACCAAATCATAATTCTTGCTCATAATTATACTAATAAATTTATCTTTGCACTACGGCCAAAGATATACAACTATAAAACCAATAACCAACAGTTCATCTTTGCACTACAGGCCAAAGATATACAACTGTAAAACCAATAACCAACAGTCCATCTTTGCACTACAAGCCAAAGATATACAACTGTAAAACCAATAATGCTGAGACTCAGCTTAATAGTATCACTACCCCGAATTATCCTTGCACTATGGGCCAAGGATATTCGTGTTTTCAATTACGATCATGATTATACCGAATAATCCCTGGTCATAATCATACCAAGTCCATCTATGCACTACGGGCTAAAGATGACTTTTACCACATCATTTGTAACATTACGGTCATGATTATACCAAATAATCCCTGGTCATAATCATACCAAGTCCATCTATGCACGTAAGCCACAGATGACTTACTCATCTTAATAGTATTACGACCCCGAATTATCCATGCACTACGGGCCAAGGATATTCGTGTTTTCAATTACGGTTATGATTATACCAAATAATCCCTGGTCATAATCATATCAAGTCCATCTATGCACTACGGGCCAAAGATGACTTTTACCACATCATTTGTAATATTATGGTCATGATTATACCGAATAATCCCTGGTCATAATCATACCAAGTCCATCTATGCACGTAAGCCACAGATGACTTTCAACACAATATAAGCATATGAGGATCATGACAATGATATAAAGAATTAATCAAATGAGATAAAGGATAAATATTAAACATTTATCCAGGGTTCAAGAATATCCCAATGTTATCAATGACTTAATAATCTCATACTCTAATATCATTAATATTATAACAATATTTTAATTATTTCTTAAACTTATAAACAATTTATTTTAATTGTTTACACTTTATCAAATAATGCATTTAATCATTCAAAATGCCATACTCATAAGATTTCATCACCAATGATCAATTCCCTCATCAAAAATCTGTATATACCTTATATAGGATTTTCAAGCCATAAAATCCTATTTACAAATTTTTTAACTTCACATAACATATTTAACTCATATGTTCGTAACTAAACCATTTTCATGAAAAATTAACAAATCAACTTATTATTTTTCTATCATTTGTCCAAACATATATACATATATTTCATACACAACAAGTATTTTTTTATAATTTTTCAACTCCTTTAAGTATTTTTCAAAAATCAATTTCTAATTAATTCCTTAAGAAATTAGCTACCTCAAGTTTAACTCCAGAAATTGTAAGACCCCAACTTTTATGAATAAAGAATAATTTTCTTGAAATATATTTTTGAATATTATTGTGTAGATTTGATATAATGTTATAGTTGTGGGTAATATTTATAAATTTTGCAAATTAAGCAAGTTGTTATAAAATATTCGATTGGTCGGGGAATATTCATTTTAACATGGAATATCCGTACGATGACACAATTATTGGTGGACCCCACAACATAAGTATTGTCGTAGTTAGAAAATGACAGAATTATCTTTTTATAAAAATAACGGCAAAAGTCATCTGATTAATTCTTTATATCATTGTCATGATCCTCATATGCTTATATTGTGATGAAAGTCATCTTTGGCTTACGTGCATAGATGGACTTGGTATGATTATGACCAGGGATTATTCGGTATAATCATGACTGTAATGTGACGAATGATGTGGTGAAAGTCTTCATTGGCCTGTAGTTCATTGATGGACAGTTGTTGGTATGATTATGACCAGGTTTTATTCGGTATAATTATGACCATTGATGATTACATGAATATCCTTGGTCGTGATGCAGGGATGATTTGATTTTATTTATTAAGCTGAGTCTCAGCGATAAAGTTGATGAAAAACTTTTTAAATCATAGAAGATAATAGATTTTATGCTTTACTTGACTCTTCTAATGGATTGCTTATTTCGCTGCATTTGTTGATCTAGAACTTGTTATTTATTATATTCTATCAGTTGTTATACTATTGAAGGCTAAGGATAATTTATTCTGCATTATCTTAGTCATAATATTTCTTACTAGGCTAGTTGAGCTCACGCTTTCTTTCCTTTATTCTCTTGAAATGAGAATATAGCTAGGGCGAGTCTGGGGAGGCGATTGATGATCCGGATGGTTGTTTTAGTAGTCCTCACTATTCTATAAAATAGTGTGATAATAAATGTAATGAGGACTCCATTGAGTGTGGATATTGTCTAGATGACAATATTCTTATTAAAACTCTTAGATTATGTTTTGTCATATTTTACACGACTGTTGTATAATTAAGTTGTATTTGAATTTTGTACCATGTATTTGGCGACTCAAGATGGGTGATGTATACCTATTTTTGGAGCGCCACAGTTGGTATCAAAGCTTAGGGATATGATCCCTGGATGAGATGTGAGACAAGAACTAGGAAGGGAAAGATGGGGAATTCCTTCGCTAGTATGACCAACCAAAGTTTATTTGGTATTTAATTGGTCGGTTAGAGTATAGGGATAATATGTGATATGTTAATTAACCCTTGTTTTGTGGCAGTATTTGAAAATGGCATCCAAAAATATTGAGATAAGTAATGAAGCACATGAGACCGTTGAGTCACCACAGATTAATACCCAGGATAATGTGCAATAGGAAGACAATAATCCTCAGGTAAACAACAACGATCAAATGATGAACGATGGGATGTTCAGAGGTTTTATACAATTTATGCAACATCAGGCGAGGGCGGCTCCTGTCCAAAATGTAAGTGGAAACACTTACAACTCTCGGACGGTCACCACTAAGCAGTTCAAGGAGCTGGGACCACCAAAGTTTTTTGGAGAGCCAAAACCACTTAAGGCGGAGACGTGGATAAAGCAGATCAACAAGATATTTGATGTCTTGGGATGCTCCGAGGAGAAAAAGGTTCCCTTTGCCACCTTCATGTTGCAAGTGAGGAGGTGATTCTTTGGTGGGAATCATAAAGCATACTAAACACCGCCTTTGAAGATGTCTTGGGAGAAGTTCCAAGAACTGTTCAACGACAAGTACTTTCATGAAAGTATTCGTCACATGAAGAAGGTAGAGTTCATCAAGCTTGAGCAAAACAATATGACCGTGGCACAGTACGAAGCTAAGTTTACCGAGTTGTCTCGGTTTGCGTCCCACTTGGTTGATAATGAGGAGAGAATGACACGGATGTTTCTAAGAGATTTGAAACCCGAGATACGTCAATACCTAATTTCTCACAAACTGTGTTTGTATTTAGATGTTGTGAATAGGGCTCAGTTATTGGAGTGCGATAATGAGTCAACCCAACCAAGAGAGAGCATTTGATAAGTCGATAATACTAGTGGTAGCAGTCATCGATGCGGTGAAAACAAGCGTGGAGGGAATCAACATGCCAGAAATGGTAATCACTTCGGCGGTAATCATGGTCATGACAATAAGAGTGGACATTTTAAGAAGAGAAGATTTAACAATAGCGGAAAGATGTCAAGACCAACTTTTTGTTGTTAAGGAAGGAGAACGGCCATGCCGGTCGTTTGTTACAAATCGAGGAGGAGGACATATCGGTCAAACGCATGATGCTTGATCCAAAGCATGTTATAATTGTGGAAGAGAAGGTCACCTGGCCCGATTTTGTCATACACCAAAGTGAAGTCCAGCTGGGATGGAGGCATCAAAGGCCATCCCAGAAAAGACAAAACCGGTAGTTCAAGGGAGAGTGTTTGTGGTAATCTCCCAAAAAGCGAAGAATCTGAACGAGGTGATCACGGGTAAGCTAATCATAAACTCTAGCGAAGTATATACCTTATTTGATACTGGTTCTACCCATTCTTTTATTTCTCCTACCTGCGCTCAATGTTTAAATTTGACTCTGGAGAAATTAGACTTTGACTTATCTATTAAAACTCCGTTGGGAGAAACCTTCATTACATCCACTATTTATAAGTTTTGTTTGATTCAAATCGGTAACCGCACGTTCCCTGTCGATCTTATTTCTTTAAAATAACTGCATTTGATGTGATTTTAGGTATTGATTGGTTAACTACTCATCATGCTAAAATCGATTGTTTTCTTAAGGTTGTTAGCTTTCATATTCTAACCAACCTAATATACGAATTCAAACAACCAAACCACTAAAGTCAATCACTGTCATATCAAGTCATAAAGCTATTCGTTTTCACGAAGCTATTCTTTTCAAAGATTGATCTTCATTCTGGATATCATCAGTTGAAGATTAAAACTGATGACATTCCAAAGAATGCTTTCAGAAGTCGGTACGGGCATTATGAATTCCTAGTCATATCTTTTGGATTGACTAATGCTCCTGCTGCCTTCATGGACATGATGAACCGAGTAATCAAGGAATATTTGGATCACTTTGTGGTCGTCTTTATTGATGACATCCTCATATACTCCAAAACCCATGAAGACCATGAGCAACACTTGAGGATGATACTCCAAAAGCTTCGTGAAAACAAGCTATATGCCAAGTTGAAGAAATACGAGTTCAGGCTTGAGGAAGTTGCATTCCTTGGGCACGTAATATCAAATCATGGAATATCTATTGACCCGACAAAGATTGAAGCAATTCAAAGCTGGGAGCAACCTAAGTCAGTGACCGAAGTACGTAGCTTTCTCGGTTTAGCTGGTTATTATCGGAGATTCGTAGAAGGGTTTTCTTGAATTGCTACTCCATTAACTCAGCTGAGTCGAAAAGATACAAAATTCGATTGAAGCGAGAAATATGAAAAGAGTTTTCAAGACTCAAGAGGAGACTCATTTCAGCACATGTTCTGACAATACCATCTGGCTCAGAGGGATTTGTCATCTACAGTGATGCTTCAGGCAAAGGGTTAGGATGTGTTCTCATACAACATGGGAAAGTCATAGCCTATGCCTCACGACAACTCAAAGAATGTGAGAGGAATTGTCCTACTCATGATCTAGAGTTGGCAAAAGTCATTTTTGTGCTTAAGATTTGGAGGCATTACCTGCATGGAGAGAAGGTGGAGATTTATACGGAACATAAAAGCCTCAAATATTTCTTCACTCAAAAGGAACTCAACATGCGACAATGACGATGACTTGAGCTGTTGAAAGATTATGATCATACCATCCAATACCATCCTGGAAAAGCGAACGTGGTAGCTGACGCATTAAGTAGAAGATCATATACGGGTACGAGTGCAATATTATCAACACAAAGGCCCATTTTGTATGACTTACAAAGGATGGAGATAGAGTTAAAGACTCCAGGGACCCATATGATGATGGCGAATATATGAGTAGAACCGACTTTAATTGATATAGTTAAAGCTGCTCAAGCTACAGACCTGGAGCTGATGCGTATGAGGAAGAAAGTACAAGAAGACGCTATTCCGGAAGCAAGAATCGATGAAGAAGAAATACTTCGAGTCAACTCCAGACTTTGTGTTCCTAACGATTCTGACTTGAAGTATAAAATCATGATGGAGGCGCACAACACACCATTTGCAATCCATCCTGGGAGTACTAAAATGTATCGTGTTCTTCGACATACATTTTAGTGGAGCAATATGAAGAGAGAGATAGCGGGATTTATCTCAAGGTGTCTAATTTGTCAACGAGTCAAGGTAGAGCATCAAGTGCCAAAAGGTCCATTGCAACCACTTGAAATTCTAGAATGGAAGTGGGAGCACATTACCATGGATTTCGTTACAGGTCTTCCCAAGGTTTCTCAAGGCATAGATGCGATTTGGGTCATTGTTGATAGATTGACCAAGTCTGCTCATTTCTTACCGATACGAGAGACTTTTACACTTGAACGTCTTGCTAGTATGTACATAAACGAGATTGTAAGATTTCATGGTATGCCAATATCCATAGTTTCTGATCGAGACCCAAGATTCACTTCAAGATTTTGGTTTAGTTTGCAAAAATCTATGGGCACGAATTTACGATTTAGTTCGGCATATCATCCTCAAATGGATGGGCAGTCGGAAAGGACTATTCAAACTCTTGAAGATTTATTAAGACTCTATGTCCTTGACTTCAAGGGAAGTTGGGACAAATTCTTACCATTGGTGGAGTTTTCCTACAATAATAGTTATTAAGCAAGTATTGGCATGGCTCCATTTGAGGCGTTGTACGGAAGAAAGTGTCGTTCTCCAGTATGCTGGGATGAGGTGGGTGAAGTAACATTGTTAGGACCGGAGTTGGTACGTATGACTACAAAAAAAATTCAAACGATCCGACAACGTATAAAAACCTCACAAGATCGACAAAAGAGTTATGCTAATATTCATCGAAAGGACGTAGAATTCAATATTGGAGATCATGTGTTGTTACGTGTTGCTCCATGGAAAGGAGTTACGAGATTTGGAAAGAGAGGAAACCTCAATCCTCGATTCATTGGCCCATTTATAATCCTCGATAAAGTACGAACTTTGGCCTATAGACTCGCCTTACCGCCAAGTATATCTCGTGTTCATAACATTTTTTACATATCTATGTTACGTAAATATGTGAAACACCCGAACCACATTATTGAATTAAAACCAGACGAGATAGAGGAAGATTTAACATATGAAGAGTTACCTGTTAAAATCTTGAATAAGAAGGATCATATTCTACGCTCCAAGGTTATACCTCAAGTCAAAGTTAGAATCTGAGATGAAGTCAAGATATCCTCACCTCTTCGATATACTAGGTACGTACCCTAATTTCGAGGACGAAATTTCATAAGAAGGGGAGGTTGTAAGACCCCAACTTTTATGAATAAAGAATAATTTTCTCGAAATATATTTTTGAATATTACGGTGTGGATTTGATATAATGTTATAGTTGTGGGTAATATTTATAAATTTTGCAAAGTAAGCAAGTTGTTATAAAATATTCGATTGGTTGGGGAATATTCGTTTTAATATAGAATATTCGTACGACGACACAATTATTGGTGGACCCCACAACGGAAGTATTTTCGTACTTAGAAAATGACAGAATTGTCTTTTTATAAAAATAACGGCAAAAGTGTTACCGTTAAAACTGTTGAACTACCCAGTAGTAAAAGTACAATAATACGCGTGGTTGCATAGTAGCACACGGTATTGATTATTGATGCTTACGTGAGAAGTCACTCAGTTATACTCAATTATTGCTACAATAATTGTTGCATCATATCTCTCATATTATTGATTTAATTATTGTCACAGTATCATCTGCATAATATATATTATTAAATCAATAATTGAGACGACAAAGTTATTCATATTATTATTTTCAATATTGACAATGTCTAGAAGTTCTGTCAAGGAGAGGTTTGGTCACCTAATTACGCGCCAATAAGGAGAAATCCTTATCGGAAAGCCCCTCTTTCTTGGGAACGACCTGGTTGTTAAATATTGTGAATTATAATATTAATGATGAATAAGTTCGTCTTTATTAAAGAAGAAATTGATAGTTTCATTGTGTTGGAATTATTAAAGTTAGTGAAAATCGACATTTATTTCGATAATAATTGATGTCTGTAGGTTATATTGACCAATCGGGTAATTAACTGGATAAATGAGCAATTAATTGCTATTAATTCACATGCTTATAACTATGTGTTCACATATGTGTACTGTAACGTCCACGAATTTTAAACTCCTTATTAATTATATATGTGATTTAATTTTAATGAGTTAGTTTTGTGAGTTTATTTAAACCTTATGTGGTTATGTGAAATGATTAAAGGGAGTCACTAATACTTAATTAAATTAGTTGACTAACCGTAAGAGTTTGATATCAAGAAATTGATAGGATTATTAAATATTCAATTTATTTGAATATAGTAGCAAGAGTTTATTTAAATTCATTATTTGCAATTATGAGTAATTACTTGATAATGTGTTAATTAATAATTATTATGAATAAATAATAATTAATGTGTAATAGATTAATAGTTTATAAATTGATTATATGTTTACTTGATTTATTTGTGCAAAGCATGCAATATAGTAAACCTTTATTATGTGTTAGTTAATTGTATATTATATATAGTACAAGGTGGCACATTAATATGTCTATATATTATATATATAGACTATATTGTAAAAGTTATTTGCATTCATGTGAGTTGCATAATAATTTTGATATATGTATGTGCACTACTAGATATCTTGTAATTGGGAAATACATTGTATGCCCTTTTAAATCATTATAACCTATGTTATAGGAAATGAATTGTGTACACCTATTTGATAACCAAAGTTTATATTATGTGTATATATTGTATAAGCTAAATGTTGCATTACATTGTTGCATATCATTGTGCAAATGCTGAGAATTATTTCCTTGTCCCAAACTGATTGTCACCAAGTACATGAACAGTAGCCTACATTTGATTTACGTAACTTTCATGAGGCTAAAACTTAGGCAATGATTTCAAGGCCAATGGCCTATATGGAGTTGTTGAACCACTTCTTAGCAACCAATGTGTTCTTCCTTTGCACCTTGAGCTCCAATCTTGTGTAATATCAATGTCTAGTTCATAGTTTCTTCTATAAATGTAAGCTCCAAATTTAGTTTGTGTTGTTTGTTAAGTCTGATATTGGAGGTTCTAAGTTGCTGAACAATTGTAAGAGTATACTCAGTGTGTGAGGAGTTCATTTCAAGCCTAGCAAGGTATAAACTCTAATTGTGTTCTTAGTTGGGTATTGTCAAATTCTTGAGAATTTCTTGAATCCATATGTTAATCAAAGTGAATTGGCATGCTATAATGTGTTTAGGAAGTAGCCTTACATGTTTGAACTCTTAAATGTTGGTATGAAGCATGCTTAATTCAAGGAGAATAGTTATGGGTTAAGGCTATGCAAAGCAGTCGCACATCTTCATCCTTTGAGTGAAGCACACAGTAGCAATTTCCTATTTATACTAGGGTGCGGTAGCATTGCCTTGAACCGAACTTCTTTTTTCTCAGGCATGGCGCAGTTGTGCCCTATTTGTACTAGGGTGGAGCGCAGCTACGCTAGACCTGCACCAGACCTGAGATGTCCTGTTTTGATTCTGTTTCATGTTAACTTGTTAATACATGGTAGAGCAAGCTTGTAAACTATTTTAACATGCACACGTAGGCACATGCATGTAGTATGAACAAGTATAGCAATGATGGACGCAATACTTATGGTCTTGAAATGAGGTTTATGATTTCAAAAGTGAACCTTGTCATGAACACATCATATGAGCATTTTGACTTTATGAACATGATGATATGGTTTATATTGATAGGAAATGTAAGACTAAAGTGATTGAACACACTAGCATACATGATTGAAAGATTTGATTATTTCAAAGAGATATAACTTAAGGCTTTTCAAAGTGAACTTGACCAAGACTTTGTCTTATAAGATTTGACCATTTGAGCACGCAAATGTGGTTTGAATATATGTTGTAAATGAATGAGAGTTATATGTTAAGATGCCTTGTATATGCTATGTTGACTTAATGTTAAAGGAAGTTAGGATGAGGAAGCTAATGTCATCAAGTAATAAGCATAGTATGTTATGACCATTCTAGCATGTGTATTAGGATTCATTATGCCTATAGACATATTGACATGATCATAGTTTGATTAATGTATGGTTTTCACTTATGCACGCATAGTCTTAAAGAAAAGGAAATTTCTAGAATATGAACTATATGAGTAATGTATACATGTGTTGTCTATATACAAGCATGACCTACTATGTATTGTATGACCAAGATTGTAAAGCATGATGATTACGCGACTCTTTATGTTTTAATGACATATAGATGGTAAGTTAAACTTGTAGTAATGAACTCAAGTAGAATCATGTGTTATATGTGAAACTCTAGCATGTATGTATGTTAAAATTTATGTGTGATTAGTGTGTTAGAGTTGGACTGAAGTCAGGAGAGCAAAAGCTCAACCTCTGTCTGGCCAAGGGACAGCGCAGCTGCGCCGTCCTGCAGTCTTGCCAAAATGATTCTTTTTTTGATCTAAGGTATTAAGGCATGCCTATATGATTACTTAATTTGTAATGTGTGACTAATATGCCATGTAATGTGTTGAAAAGCATGCTATGTGATGACTTGATTCTTTTAAGTGTAGACTCGTATTAGTTTACACATGCTAATTGAAATGAACGACTTGTTAATGTTAGGTCGTTTCAACGCAAGTTAGTTAAAGCTAGTATTATATTGTAGCTGAGCGAACAAACAAGTATCTAAACCTTACGCACTACTTTTATTTTGTGCAAACAGGTATATGTTTATGCAAGTTCCTTGAACCCTACATTTGTTAAGCAAGTTTTCCTAAACTTACTCTAAATTATATTGAGCAAGTATCCGAATTTATTGTGTTTCAAGTTTCCTAACTTACACAACTTTGAGTTTGTGCATGTTTTCTTATCCTTCTCATATTGCATTGAACGGGATATTGTTGAATCGAAAGTTATTCATTTACGCTTGAATCTTATTTCCAAGCATGCTATTAAGTGGTTTAATTACTTTACAATTATTCCACATCGATGTTATTGATATTCGCACTTAGTGCACTTGAGTTCGTATAGTCTTGCACTTGTACATCATTTAAAGTTCAATAATTCTTGAACTGTGTCAGATAGAGTCTGAACCTTTGTTCGGTCAGACAAACATATGATGTTTTATAAAAGCTATCCAAACCGATTGATGGTAAGGATTCTTATATTGAAAGAACACACCTCTTGTGATAGGGGAGTACCCCAGGTATCTAATATAAGATACAACAGAGCATATTTAAATGTTATGAATATACATAGAGTATGTGAGGCTGATCCCCTCAAGTACTTATTCTATAGCCAGTAACCAAAGGGTCAATTAGCTATTGATTCCATTGGAGTGTTATAGTTCAAAGTCTACTTGACTAGCAGTTATTCTAAAAGCAAAACATTATCCTTGCTTATGATATTCATATTGTTGAAACCTTCAGATATTCACGTTGTTGAATCCATTGCCAGATATTTTTCCATTCATCATGATATATCCTTATTATTGTATTTAAACTTGTTGAGCAAACTTGTTGCTCATCCTTGCTATATCATAAATTATATTGAAGCTAAGCTAGAGGCCTCAGGAAAGGACAGGGGTAAAGGAAAGATGTAGGATAATTTCGAGAAGCAGAATTTTATCTTATGCTTAGTTAAAATTACGATTATATAATGTGAACCCTAATATTTATTTTACGGTATGATTGTGAGATGATATTAAGGTTATCGTATCTTTGGACTAGTAACACCTTTTGAATGAACGACATACGTTTGTTATATTCCGCATTTTAGTTATTGTATGTTGTTTAGAGGTGGATGTTTGTAGTTTATCGTGATGGCCAAGGCAAAATTGAGGAGGACCCGGATTTGGGGGCGTCACAAGTTGGTATCAAAGCAGTAGGTTATAAACATTAGGAATGTGAAACCTAGGTTATAACCTGAGCCAAAAACTCAAGTAGAGTATGTAAGTGATGGGTTGGGGAAATCCATCGAGTTTTATTGTGATATTGAAGTTGTTTATTTAAATCAAGAATGATTAATAGATATCTTAAACTTCTTAATGCTAACATGTATAGCATATCACATAAAGCCTAATTGTTTCTTCCTTTCCTCAGATCATGCCGCCTAGGAGAGTTCAGCGGAATCAGAGGGAGGAAGGATCCGTTAACAATGGTGGAGGGACAAATGTCGATCCAATGCAGAACTTCGTTAACCTGTTAACAGAGGCAATGAAAAATAGACCCCGCCGGTATGTGCAGGCGTGAGGACAACACTTGGCTAGCTTTAAGGACTTTCAATTGGTAGGACCACTAGAGTTCCGAGGAACCTTGGATCCAATTGAAGCCCAGACATGGATAGAAGAAATGGAGAAGGTGTTTGAGGTGCATGCGAGTGGCGAAACACTGAACTGAAGTTTTGCCACTTTCATGATGAAGGTGAAGCTAACTATTGGTGGAAAGCTTGATAGGGTAGAGAATTGCTTCTCGGAGAATATGCAATAAGATATGGAGGTTAAGTTTCTGGAACTGAAACAAGGTAGTATGTCTGTCGCAGAGTACGCGTCAAGATTTAATGAGTTAGCCCGATTCGCTTCACATCAGGTTGACACGGAGGCCAGGAAGGCAAGAAGGTTCGAATTAGGACTGAAACCATGGGTGCAGAAGGCAGTGGCAGTATTAAAGATTAAGACTTACTCTGATCTTTTAGAAAGGGCTATCATTGTCGAGGGAGGCAATGAAGCCATCGCACGATTTAAATAAGAAAAGAAGACTGGTCAGGATGGACAAAAGGGGGGAAGCAGCGGAGGCAGCAACCCCAACAAGTGTAAATGGACGGATAGTCAATCCTCTGGAAGTAATAAGTCTGGAGGGGAGGCTAAGAAAAATATGAAGTGCAATAACTGTGGGAGGAATCACTCGGGATAATACATGAAAGGAAAGAGTGTCTGTTATCGTTGTGGACAACCGGGGCACATGGCTCCTCAGTGTCCAAATAAGCAGAAAGGAGGATGTTTCTCGTGTGGAGCCACAAACCATCCAATTAAGGACTGCTCGAAGAAAAAGGGCGATGCAGCTAGCGGCAACCGCAACAACAACAACAATGGACTGAACATTGGAGGGCCAACCCAGTAAAGCCAACAGACCAACGGCACGAACGTTCAACATTACCATACAAGATGCGGTGGTGTCTAAAGACGTGGTGTCAGGTATCATTCCGATAAATGATATAGATGTATACGTGTTATTTGATTCGGGTGCTACCTGCTCTTTTGTTTTCGAAGAATTCGCTAAACGGTTAGAATTACCCTGTGAGAAATTAGGACACCCTATGAACGTAGAAAGTAGCGAATAAGGAAATTATTCCCGTAGAATACATTCATAGGAATTGTTATACCAAATTGCGAGGATTTAAGCTCAAGGTGGATTTGATACCGATTCGTTTGGGGGAATTCGATGTAATCCTTAGAATGGATTGGTTATCGGTTCATGGAGCAGTTATAGACTGTAAGAAGAAGTGTGTACACCTTATGACTCCAAATAAGTCAAAGGTGGTATTTTATGGTAATAAATCTCCAAGACAATCTCATTGTCTGACGATGGTTCAAGTTCAGAGGTTGCTTAGGAAGGGTTGTATAGGTTATTTGGCTCATGTGGTTGATACTCAATGAGTCGAGGGTGAACTAAGTCAGATACCTATTGTAAGGGATTTCGTTGATGTCTTCCCAGATGAGAATTCGAGATTGCTATTGGATAGAGAGATTGAGTTTGTCATTGATTTGGCACCAGGGACCGCACCGGTATACAAAGCGCTGTATCATATGGCACCGATAGAGATGAAAGAACTGATGGCTCAATTACAAGATTTGTTAGATAAAGGATACATTCGACCGAACGTATCACCGTGGGAGCACCAGTCTTATTCGTAAAGAAGAAAGATGGGTGGCTTAGACTTTGTATCGACTACCAAGAGTTGAACAAGGTTACCATTAAGAATAAGTACCCGTTGCCCAGGATAGACGATTTGTTTGATCAGTTAAAGGGGGAAAAGTACTTTTCGAAGATTTACTTGAGGACTGGTTATCACCAACTGAAAGTGAGGCTGGAGGATATTCCAAAGACAGCATTCAAAACTCGGTATGGACACTTTGAGTTTCTTGTAATGTCATTTGGTTTGACAAACGCGCCAGCAACATTTATAGATTTAATGAACAGAGTGTTCAAGTAGTATTTGGATAAGTTTGTTTTCGTATTCATCGATGACATTCTAGTATATTCAGAGACGGAGGAAGAACACGCCGAGCATCTTCGGATAGTGTTGGAAACATTAAGGAGGGAGAAGTTGTATGCAAAATTCTCCAAATGTGAGTTTTGGTTCTAGAGAGTGCAGTTTTTAGGGCACGCTATCGACAAGAATGGTGTTTCGGTGGATCCAGGGAAGGTAGAAGCAGTTATCAATTGGGAGCAGCCGAAGACGCCGACACAGATCAGGAGTTTCTTAGGATTGGCGGGATATTATCGAAGATTTATTCGGGATTTTTCGAAATTAGCATCACCATTGACCAATCTTACCGAAAAGGCGATTAAGTTCATTTGGATGGAGAAGTGTGAAGAAAGTTTCTAGAATTGAAGAAGAGGCTTAGTCGAGAAGCACTTTGTTTTGGCTTTCTTAGGAAAACACGGGAGGGTTTGTAGTGTATAGTGATGCGTCACATAAGGGACTTCGATGTGTACTGATGCAACACGGCAGTGTCATTGCGTATGCTTCACGTCAGCTAAAAGATTATGAGAAGGGATATCTGACTCATGATCTGGAGTTAGCAGCGGTAGTTTTTTCCTTGAAGATTTGGAGGCATTATTTGTATGGCGAGAAGTGTGAGATATATACGAACCACAAGAGTCTGAAGTATATCTTCACGCAGAAGGAATTAAGCATGAGGCAGCACCGATGGTTAGAATTGATCAAAGATTATGATTGTGAGATTCTGTATCATCCAAGCAAAGCAAATGTAGTGGCACATGCCTTGAGTAGAAAAGGCAGAGAGAAGTTATTAAAGTTGACCATTCAAGAAAAATTGGTGAATGTTTTCGAACAACTAGACTTGGAGATTAAGTATCCAATGGAGACCAACGAGTAATTATTTATAGTGACAACGAGTCCAACTTTATTGGATAAGGTTAAAGAAGGACAATAAAAGGACAAAGATTATATTAACATCAATAGCGATTGACTGAGGGTGATGAGTTGAAATTTAAGATGGATAGCACTGGACTGCTAAGATTTGAAGGACGAATTTGGGTACCGTCAGTACCAGAACTAAGAGAAGAGATCTTGCAAGAAGCGCACAGTAAGAGATACACGATACACCCAGGAAGCACGAAGATGTACCAAGATTTGCGTCACCACTTCTGGTGGCCAAACATGAAGAGAAAGGTTGCAGAATGTGTAAATAGATGCCTAACTTGTCAGAGAGTCAAGGCAGAGCACCAATGACCAAGCGGGTTATTACAACCCTTAGACATTCCAGAAGGGAAATGGGAGCACATCACAATGGACTTCATGGTGGGACTTCCGGCAACGCACAAAGGGCACGATGCCATTTGGGTAATTATAGATCGTCTTACTAAGTCAGCTCACTTTTTGTCGATTAGGATTAAGTATAGTTTGGACCAGTTAGCCAAACTGTATGTCAAGGAAATTATCTCGAGGCATGGGGTGCCGGTATCTATTGTATGAGATAGAGATCCGCAATTCACGTCAAACTTCTAGAAGAGTTTTCAAGAAAGAATGGGGACACAACTACAAATTAGTACCACGTATCATCCGCAGACCGATGGGCAAAGTGAGAGAACGATTCAGACACATGAAGACATGCTCCGAGTTTGTGTGATGGACTTCAAGGGTATTTGGGAGGATCACCTTCCATTAGTAGAGTTCGCGTATAACAATAGTTATCACGCCAGTATTGGGATGCCACCGTACGAAGCACTGCATGGGAGGAAATGTAGAATGCCCTTATGCTGGGCCGAAGTTGGAGAACGTCGACTGTTGGGACCAGAATTAGTACAACAGACGGTAGAAATCATCAAGGTGATAAGAGAATGATTAGTAGCAGCTCAAGATCACCAGAAGAAGTATGTGGACTTACATCGCAAGAAGAGAGATTTCGAAGTAGGAAGCTATGCTTTTCTGAAAGTATCTCCCTGAAAAGGGAAGATTCGTTTTGGGAAGAAGGGGAAGTTGAGCCCTAGGTTCGTAGGACCGTTCGAGATTCTGAGGTGAGTCAGTGAAGTGGCGTACGAGGTAGCGTTACCTCTTGAACTTGAGCACATTCACAATGTGTTTCATGTGTCAGTGTTGCGGCCGTATAAATCGGACTATAAGCACGTTATCTCCTATGAACCAATTCAAGTCGAGAAAGACTTATCATACGAGGAAGTTCCTGTCCAGATACTAGATAGGAAGGAACAGAAGTTAAGGAATAAGATTATTCATTCTGTTAAGATTCTCTAGAGGAATCACGCCGTAGAAGAAGCTACGTGGGAGCTAGAAGAGAAAATGAAAGCGAATTATCCATTTTTATTTGAGTAACCTTATTTTTACAATTCCGAGGACGAAATTTTTATAAGGGGGGAGGGATGTAATGTCCACAAATTTTAAACTCCTTATTAATTAAATATGTGATTTAATTTTAATGAGTTAGCTTTGTGAGTTTATTTACACCTTATGTGGTTATGTGAAATGATTAAAGGGAGTCACTAATAGTTATTTAAATTAGTTGACTAACCCTAAGAGTTTGATATCAAAAAATTGATAGGATTATTAATTATTCAATTTATTTGAATATAGTAGCAAAAGTTTATTTATATTGCTTAATTGCAATTATGAGTAATTAATTGATAATGTGTTAATTAATAATTATTATGAATAAATAATAATTAATGTGTAATAGATTAATAGTTTATAAATTAATTATATGTTTACATTATTTATTTGTGCAAAGCATGCACTATAGTAAACCTTTATTATGTGGTAGTTAATTGTATATTTTATATAGTACATGGTGATACATTAATATGTCTATATATTATATATATAGACTATATAGTAAGAGTTATTTGCATTCATGTGAGTTGCATAATAATATTGATATATGTATGTGCACTACTAGATATCTTGTAATTGGAAAATACATTGTATGCCCTTTTAAATCATTATAACCTATGTTATAGGAAATGAATTGTGTACACCTATTTGATAACCAAAGTTTATATTATGTGTATATATGGTATAAGCTAAATGTTGCATTACATTGTTGCATATCATTGTGCAAATGCTGAGAATTATTTCCTTATCCCAAAATGATTGTCACCAAGTACATGAACAGTAGCCTACATTTGATTTAAGTAACTTTCATGAGGCTAAAACTTAGGCAATGATTTCAAGGCCAATGGCCTATGTGGAGTTGTTGAACCACTTCTTAGCAACCAATGTGTTCTTCCTTTGCACCTTGAGCTCCAATCTTTTGTAATGTCAATGTCTAGTTCATAGTTTCTTTTATAAATGCAAGCTCCAAATTTAGTTTGTGTTGTTTGTTAAGTCTGATATTGGAGGTTCTAAGTTACTGAACAATTGTAAGAGTATACTCAGTGTGTGAGGAATTCATTTCAAGACTAGCAAGGTATACACTCTAATTGTGTTCTTAGTTGGGTATTATCAAATTCTTGAGAATTTCTTGAATCCATATGTTAATCAAAGTGAATTGGCATGCTATAATATGTTTAGGAAGTAGCCTTACATGTTTGAACTCTTAAATTTTGGTATGAAGCATGTTTAATTCAAGGAGAATTGTTATGGGTTAAGGCTATGCAAACAGAGTCTACTTACATCCTTTGGGACAAACACGGTAGCAATTGCGCCCTATTTGTACTAAGCAACAGTAAATAGCTACTTTGAACCCGAACTTAGTTTTTTTCTCGGGCATGGCATGAATCAAGGCCAAACCTGCACCAGACCTGAGATGTCCTGTTTTGTTTCTGTTTCATGCTAAGTTGTTAATACATGGTAGAGCAAGCTTGTAAACTATTTTAACATGCACACGTAGGCACATGCATGTAGTAAGAACAAGTATAGCAATGATGGACGCAATACTTATGGTCTTGAAATGAGGTTTGTGATTTCAAAAGTGAAACTTGTCATGAACACATCATGTGAGCATTTTGACTTTATGAACATGATGATATGGTTTATATTGACAGGAAATGTAAGACTAAAGTGATTGAACACACTAGCATACATGATTGAAAGATTTGATTATTTCAAAGAGATATAACTTAAGGCTTTTCAAAGTGAACTTGACCAAGACTTTGTCTTATAAGATCTGACCATTTGAGCATGCATATGTGGTGTGAATATATGTTGTAAATGCATGAGAGTTATATGTTAAGATGCCTTGTATATGCTATGTTGATTTAGTGTTAAAGGAAGTTAGGATGAGGAAGCTAATATCATCAAGTAATAAGCATAGTATGTTATGACCATTCTAGCATGTGTATTAGGATTCATTATGCCTAAAGACATATTGACATGATCATAGTTTGATTAATGTATGGTTTTCACTTATGCACGCATAGTCTTAAAGAAAAGGAAATTTCTAGAATATGAACTATATGAGTAATGTATACATGTGTTGTCTATATACAAGCGTGACCTACTATGTATTGTATGACCAAGATTGTAAAGCATGATGTTTACTTGACTCTTTATGTTTTAATGACATATAGATGGTAAGTTAAACTTGTGGTAATGAACTCAAGTAGAATCATGTGTTATATATGAAACTCTAGCATGTATGTATGTTAAAATGTATGTGTGATTAGTGTGTTAGAGTTGGACTAAAGTCAGGAGAGCAAAAGCTCAACCTTGGTCTGGCCAAGGGACAGCGCAGCTGCGCCTTCCCTAAGCCTAGACCAGACGCATTCTTGCCAATCCTACTGATCTTGCCAAAATGATTACATTTTTGGTGCGAGGTATTAAGGCATGCCTATATGATTACTTAATTTGTAATGTGTGACCAATATGCCATGTAATGTGTTGAGAAGCATGCTGTGTGATAACTTGATTCTTTTAAGTGTAGACTCGTATTAGTTTACACATGATAATTGAAATGACCGACTTGTTAATGTTAGGTCGTTTCAACGTAAGTTAGTTAAAGCTAGTATTATATTGTAGCTGAGCGAACAGACAAGTATCTAAACCTTACGCACTACTTTTATTTTGTGCAAACAGGTATATGTTTATGCAAGTTCCTTGAACCCTACATTTGTTAAGCAAGTTTTCCTAAACTTACTCTAAATTATATTGAGCAAGTATCCGAATTTATTGTGTTTCAAGTTTCCTAACTTACACAACTTTGAGTTTGTGCATGTTTTCTTATCCTTCTCATATTGCATTGAGCGGGATATTGTTGATTTGAAAGTTATTCTTTTAAGCTTGAATCTTATTTTCAAGCATGCTATTAAGTGGTTTAATTACTTTACAATTATTCCACATCGATGTTATTAATATTCGCACTTAGTGCACTTGAGTTCGTACAGTCTTGCACTTGTACATCATTTAAAGTTAAATAATTCTTGAATCGTGTAGGATAGAGTGCAGAACCTTTGTTGGTCGAGACAAACATATGATATTTTATAAAAGCTATCCAAACCAATTGATGGTAAGGATTCTTAGACTGAAAGAACACCCCTCTTATGATAGGGGAGTACCCTAGGTATCTAATATAAGATACAACAGATCAGATTTAAATGTTATGCATATACATAGAGTACGTGAGGCTGATCCCCTCAAGTACTTATTCTGTAGCCAATAACCAAAGGGTCAATTAGCTATTGATTCCGTTGGAGTGTTATAGTTCAAAGTCTACTTGACTAGCAGTTATTATAAAATCAAACATTATCATTGCTTATGATATTCTTATTGTTTAAACCTTCAGATATTCACGTTGTCGGATCCATTTCCAGATATTTTTCCATTCATCATGATATATCCTTATTGTTGTATTTAAACTTGTTGAGCAAATTTGTTGCTCATCCTTGCTATATCATGAATTATATTACATCTAAGCCCGAAGCCTCAGGAAAGGACAAGGGTAAATGGATGATGTAGGATAATTTCGAGAAGCAACATTTTATCTTATGCTTAGTTTAAATTACGATTATGTAATGTGAACCCTAATATTTATTTTAGGGTATGATTGTAAGATGATATTAAGGTTATCGTATCTTGGGACTAGTAACACCTTTTGAATGAACGACATACGTGTATTATATTATGTATTTTAGTTATCGTATTTTGTTTAGAGGTGGATGTTTGTACTTTATCGTGATGACCGAACTGGGGTCAGAGGACCCGAATTTGGGGGCGTCACGTGTACTATTGATTCACATGATTTACTATTAGGGGAGTTGGTGCAAGATTGATAATACTTGTATGACTAAATTAAAAATTGAGGTATAGTTGAAGGTACTATACTATAATTAGTTTTTTTCATATGATTATACTATTGAGTCACATGAATGAACTATTAATTCGCATGATTTACTATTAGGGGAGGTGGTGCAAGTTTGATAATACTTGCAGGACTAAATTAAAAATAAAGAAAAAGAGAGAGGTATTATACTGTAATATTTCGAGCCCCAAAATATGCAATTATTGAAACTATATTTTCCTATAAATAGAAGCTCATTCTTCCTTCATTTCTCACCGATTCACTAAGTCTCACAAGAGCAATTATTATAGAGAGAAATTATAGAGAGAAAGAAGAAGAGAAGTCTGCTACCTCACTATTTTAGTATCCAGTTTCTTCTAAGGTAAGGGGTATTATTTCTTTCGTATTCATGAAGAGAGTTATTTCTTTCAATATTCGTAAGGGTTGTTATACCATTCTTTATTATTCATTTGAATAAACTTGTCTCACGTGGACTACTCGCATGCATGGTGAATCCTTACATTATTCCATTTTTATTATTACATTGAAATAACATGTCTATGTGGATTACTGCATGCATGGTGAATGATCCTTCGTATTCATTCTTTATTAAATTGTGGAAATGATCATCTACTTGGATTACCGCATGGCGGCGAAAATCCATTTGCGATTTCATATATTCTATTATACTCGGTTGGTTAAAATTTTGGCTTCTATACTCCATGAAATTAGTAGAATATCCTGGATATTTGCGCTTCATCCGATATCTTTTCATGAAAATATTCTTACGAGCATTCTTGAATTTTACTCCCAAAGCGAAGTATCATGTTTATCATGTTGACAATTTGGGCGTTATTGATTATCTGGATAAATTAAATTATAAATCTTTAAAATTTATCCTTGAACTTGTTTTATTGAATTATTTTGTCATTGTCATCATCCTCATGCTTATATTGTGATGAAAGTCATCTTTGGCTTATGTGCATAGATGGACTTGGTATGATTATGACCAGGGATTATTTGGTATAATCATGACCGTAATGTGACGAATTATGTGGTGAAAGTCCTCATTGGCACATGTAGTTCATTGATGGGACGATTGTTGGTATGATTATGACCGAGGATTATTAGGTATAATCATGACCATTGATGATTACATGAATATCCTTGGTCGTGATGCAGGGATGATTCTATTTTATTTATTAAGCTGAGTCTCAGCGATAAAGTTGATGAAAAACTTTTTAAATCATAGAAGATAGTAGATTTTATGCTCTACTTGACACTTCTAATGGATTGCTTATTCCGCTGCAGTTGTTGATCTAAAACTTGTTGTCTATTATATTCTATCAGTTGTTATATTGTTAAAGGCTAAGGATAATTTATTCTGCATTATTTTAGTCATAATATTTCTTACTGGGCTAGTTGAGCTCACCCTTTCTTTCACTGTTCTCTTCAGGAAATGAGAATATAGCTGGGACGAGTCGGGGAATGGATTGACGATCCAGATGGTTGTTTTAGTAGTCCTTACTATTCTATAAAATAGTATGATAATAAATATAATGAGGACTCCATTAAGTGTGGATATTGTCTAGATGACAATATTCTTATTAAAACTCTTAGATTATGTTTTGTCGTATTTTACACGACTGTTGTATAATTAAGTTGTATTTGAATTTTGTACCATGTATTTGGCGACTCAAGATGGGTGATGTATACCTATTTTGGGGGCGCCACAATGATATCTACTATCTTCTATGATTTAAAAAGTTTATCATTAACTTTATCGCTGGGACTCAGCTTAATAAATAAATCACATCATCGAATCATCCATGCACTATAGGCCAATTATTCATGCACTACGGGCTAAGAATATTCGTGTAATCATCAATGGTCATGATCATACCGAATTATCCCTGGTCATAATCATACCAATCAATAGTCCATCTATGCACGTAAGCCAAGGATGACTTTCATCACAATATAAGTATGAGGATGATGACAATGATATAAAAAAATTCAATTAAAAGAAAGCAAAGGATAAATTTTTAAAGATTTATAATTTAATTTATCCAGAATTCAATAATGTCCAAATTGTCAACATGATACTGCTTTGTGGAGTAAAATTCAAGAATAATATCCATGTATCAAAAATAATTTGGACAGAAAAGAAATAAAATTTTCGGTGAATAGTACCCCGTGAATAGTACCCTGAGAATAGTACTTCGGGAATAGTACCCCGACATGAAAAGTTCCTCGAATACCCGAGTGAACAATATTTGAGTGAATAGTAATTGGGTGAATAGTAACCCATGAATAGTAACTCGTGAATAGTACCCTGGCATAAAAAGTGCCCTGAATACCCGAGTGAATAATATTAATATTTAACAAGAAAGTTCAGATCAATATTCCAATGAAACGATACTGGATGAAGCGCAACACTCAAGGATATTCCACTAATTTTAAGGATTATAGAAGCAATACTTACCATAGTAAGATTAGATTTAAGAATAACGAAAGAAATAATACGCCTTACGAGTACAAAAGAAATAACACCCCTTACCTTAGTAGAAGACTGGATACTGCAATTATGAAGTAGCAGGATACTCTTCTTCTTGCTCTCTATAGTTTCTCTCTCTATAGTGTCTCTTGTGAATCTCAGTGAATTGGTGAGAATGAATGAAGAATTAATCTTCTATTTATAGGAGAATGGAATAAATAGTAACTGTTTCATGAATGGTCCAGATTGAATTACTCTGAGAACGAACGGTTCATATTGATTACTAGTAAAACCACAATCGACGGTCCAGATTGATTTACTTTTAAAACCACCACCTACGGTCCAGATTGATTTGCTTTTCAAACCACCACCGACTGTCTAGATTGATTTACTTTTAAAACCACCACTGACTGTCTAGATTGATTTACTATTAAAACTACCACCGATGGTCTAGATTGATTTACTATTAAAACCACCATCAATGGTCCAGATTTATTAACTATTAAAACCACCATCAATGGTCCAGATTTGTTATCTATTAAAACCACCATCGACGGTCCATAAAATTAGTAAATCTTCCCATGGAATACTAAGTCAAACTTACAACAAACGCCACATAACAATCCCTATATTTATATCAAAAATTGAATAAATATTTACCACAAATTATTTATCTTTAATAAACACATTTTTAATCTATTAACAATTATTCATCATTAATATTATAACTCATAATATTTATCAACCAGATCATTCCCAAGAAAGACGGGGATTTCCGATAAGGATTTCTCCCTATTGGCGCGCAATTAGGTGACCAAACCTCTCCTCGACAGAATTTCTAGACATCGTCAATATTGCAAATAATAATATGAATAACTTTGTCATCTCAATTATTGATTAAATAATATAAAATATTAATACTATGACAATAATTAAATCAATAAGATGAGAGATATTATGCAGCAATTACTGTAGCAATAATTGAGTATAACTGAGTGACTTCTCACGTAAGCATCAATAATCAATACCGTGTGCTACTATGCAACCACGCATATTACTGTACTTTTACCAACGGGTAGTTCAACAGTTTAACGATAAAACTTTCGCCGTTATTTTTATAAAAAGATATTTCTATCATTTTCTAACTACGACAATACTTCCGTTGTGGGGTCCACCAATGATTGTGCCGTCATACAAATATTCTCTGTTAAAACGAATATTCCCCGACACAACGAATATTTTATATCAACTTGCTTACTTTGCAAAATTTTCAAATATTATCCACAACTATAACATTATATCATATCCACACCATAATATGCAAAAATATATTTCAAGAAAATTTATAATTTATTCATAAAAGTTGGGGTCTTACATAGAGGACATCGCGTGAATGTCTGTCAGTCCCTCCTAAGAAAGTGGCAAGCAAATGCGCCATCATGCAGTCAAGTTTAGATTCTATTTCTAATCTGATGTTTAAAGCATGCTTGTAGGGATAGGTTAACTTATCTTATGTGACCAGTGTGCTATCCAACGTGTTAAGAAACATGTTAGATGCTAGAGTTAAATATTTAACGAATGATTATAAATTTCAAGAATGAAGTTCAAGAAGGCAATTGCAAGCAATGATTTGAAAAGGAGCTATTAGACTTTGTGGTGTCGTACAATCTGAATTGTGCTACCAGGATGTAGGATATGTGATATAGTATGTATAAAGTTATACGTTTATCTGTAAAATTGGACTTATAAATGCACATTTATGAAACTAATGAATACCCTATATGTGTAAATATATATTATGATAGGATTCGAAAGAGGGTATTAAGCTTTACTTTGGTAAACTACTCTTGAGGAAAGTATCCGAAACTCTCTTTTATATTGAGCACGTTTCCTAACTTACACAACTTTGGATTTTGTGCAAGTTCTCAAATTTCATTCGATTCATATATTGAATGCAAGTACTCGAACCTTACTCTTTATTGAGCATTACTTGAACTTGTGCTATTATTGATGGTACAAGTAGAACTTTGAAGAAATAATACTTCGTAAGGAAAATTCAAACATTGATTTGAACGAGAATCGTTAATATACATATTGTGAAAGAAACTGTCTAAGCCATTGATTCGGCTAGACGATTGATATTTGATTAAAAGCTATCCAAACCAAATTAACTTGGTGTAGACTTATAACTGAGAAGATCAACCCTCTTAGTAGGGGAATTATATATTATCGGGGAACCAACGTCCACACATGAGAAAGACTAAATGTTATGCATTACATAGGGTACTTTATGCTGATCACCTATTGTATTTCGCTTTGTAGAATTATCAAGTAGTATCTTTTGTTAATTCTAGGAGAAGTTCATAGTCCTTAATGACTACTCAATATCCAATACTTTGAAATCTTGAATTGATAAATGTTTGAATATTATTGATATTTTTCTCGATAAGCATTGTTGTTGATCATCATTATTACTTCTTGCTATCTTGAACTATCATTATTAATATACCCATGAGAAATTGAAAACTATATTGAATACCATTTTGCTATATTACTTGTTGGGCAAAATTGTTGCTCATCCTTGCTTTCCCTAAAACTTTTAGTGAAGGAAGAACGTGGTGAATCCTCTAGCAAGGACAAGGGTAAAGAGAAGGCTATGGAGTAGTTATATGATGCTAGTGACATAGTATTATTTGGTTACAGAAAAACTTATTAAGTTATGTTTAAGTTAAGTGGTATTGTATTATGTATAAGTTATGTCCAAACGGTGTTTAATTATGGTTAAGACATGTAAGAGATGTTTAAGTTTCGAACCTTTGGGACAAGAATAATTATGTTATAACAATATAATTTATTCTATTATTTCGTTGTGTGAGATGTTGATTTATTATTAGAGTTAGTACGTGACAACCAAATTTGGGACAAGAGTGGTCTGAATTTGGCGATGTCACAGGTTGGTATCAGAGTTGTAGTTATAAACCTTAGGAGCGAGAGTCCTTAGATTATAACTTAGGAGAACTCAGGGGATAAAAAAGGATGAAACTCATATAGAGTTTTCATAGAGAGAGACTTAGTGTGTTATAGAATATAACTTCATTCTATACAATGAACTTATGTTATTTAACATTCTAATGGAGTTCTTTTTTGTTTTGTCTTATGTTGGTTATTGTAGGATTACTGACATAGGAGGACCTAGTCAAGTAATAGAGGAGGAGTCGCGTGACATACACGTGATATTTGAGGCACCATTAATAGCGGAGCCTATATAAGCAGTGGCCCCTATCGATGACGATGATGATGAGGAGGAGGAGATGTAGCCATTACCCGAGGATTCTGATCTGGAGGAGTAGCCTATGGAGGAGGAGCCTGGGCCCATGGAATACTCCGACGAGGCTACCTTTGAGGATCGGATGTTGGGGGAGTATGAGGAGCATATTTTGGAGTTAGGATGTAGAGTGGAGGAGCTAGAGGCTGAGGCTAGGGAGAGGGAGTCTGAGTTCAAGAAATTGAGGGACAACGACCATTAGAGGAAATTAGTGATGCTGGAGATGGAGGTGGAGATTGCTCACCGTAAGGAGGCAGGAATCCTGATGGGGACTTTGTTTCACCGATCGGTGGCTAGAAACGTATAGTTGGCAGGAAAGTTGGAGGAAATGGAACAGAGAGAGTTAAGCAAGAGGACTGAGAATGAGGCTCTCCGTACTCAGTTAGAAATGGAGGTGATGGATAGGATTCACTTCGAGGAGAAGTTGGAGGAAGCCAATGATAGGGCGAATGATCTAGAGGATGAGGTGCGGTGTAAGAGAAGAAAGATAAATAAGATGGGCTATGCTCTACGCACGGCCATGGAGAGATTGATTGATGGGGTAAATCACTACCCGGATGAGCAATGACAGTACCGGCATACTATAAGCCGAGATATGGTGGTGAACATTACTTAGAAGGAATGGCAGAGTGTCGTGGAGCATGGGATGTTAGATTGAGTCTATAGAAAAGCTTAGTAGTTGTAGTGTTTTATTTATGTGTTGTATAAATTATTGTTGTTAAATCTCAGTCTTGTGTAAGATGTGAAAACGTTGTAAATCCCCAAGCTTTTGAAAAATGTTAGAGGGGTGATGTGTGGGTGTTATCCCCGTCTTTTGTATAAGAGGGGATATGTTGTTGTCATAGAAGTATGTTAGAAAAGATCATGTAATTGTAACCATTTGGCATTTGAATATAAATGATCTTATTTCAGAAAAGTATTATAAAATTTTATTTAAGAAATGTCTAAGTAATATAATTAGATAATAAAATGAAAATTTTATGATGCAGAAATATGCCACCCAGACGTAGAATAACTACACCAGAAGAGTCGGTTAATGATGAGAGAGGACTAGTAGATCTGATACAGAGGCATGTAGATATTTTAGGAGAAACTCTTAGGGGAAGAAATGAACCAGTACCACCCGTTCCCTAAGCAGTTCAAGTCACAAACTTTAAAGATTTTAGGAGTGTAGGACTTCCGAAATTTGTAGGCACGATCGACTCGATCGTGGCTCAGACGTGGATCAAAGAAATAGAGAAGGCTTTCACCATCGCTCATGTGGGAGAAAACCAGAAGACATCATTTGCAACCTACATGATGAAAGGCGAAGCAAACTACTGGTGAGAGGCGAATCAGCCAAGTGTGGGAGAAGGGATAGTCTCTTGGGAGAGGTTTAAGACTCTGTTCTTTGAGATATGACGGTGGCACAATATACGGCTAAGTTTAATAAACTAGACCGGTTTGCTGAACACCATGTGGTAGATGAAGAAAAGAAAGCTAGGCGTTTTGACCAAGGACTGAAGCCTTGGTTGTTTAATAAGGTGTTAGTTCTTCAAATAGATTCTTTTACGGCATTGCTAGAAAAGGCTATTATAGTCGAGGGAGGAAGTGAAGTATTAAGTCTATATAACAAAGAAAGAAGGGAAAGAGCACCAGTGGAGAGAACCGAGGAGGAAGCAGCAGCAGAGGTAGTAACTTAGGAAAGAGGAAGTGGGAGAACAACAACAACAAGAATTTTAACAATCAAGTGGGGAAGTTTAGAGGAGAGTTTAAGAAGAAGGTGGAAGGATGCCCAAAGTATGGGAGGTATCACCAAGGCGAGTGTTGGAATGGGCGCAGTGTATGTTACAACTATGGCCAAGAGGAACATTATGCTCCTAACTTACCGAAGCCGAAGAAGATTAAAGGATGTTTCACTTGTGGTTTGGTGGACCATCTGATCAAAGACTGCCCGAAGAAAGGAAGTAGCGGAGGAAGCAGCCACAATGGAGGAAGTGGCAAACTGATGATTGGCAGACCGACGCCATCCAACTGTCCAACGACCAGAACATTTAATATGATCGTCCAAGACGCTGTAGCTATAAAGGACGTTGTGTCAGGTATCATCCCGATCAATAATATAAATGCCTATGTATTATTTAATTCGTGTGCCACCTATTCTTTTGTATCTGACGAATTTGCTAGTCGACTTAAAACACCCCGAGAACGATTAGGCCGAAATCCCTTGAACATTGAAGTTGCGAATAAGGAAATAATCCATGTGGAGTATATTTACCAAAAATTTTGAGTAAATATTAGAAATCATGAACTAAGCATAGACCTGATCCCGATAAGATTGGGAGAGTTTGACATAATATTAGGAACGTATTGGTTATATAACCATGCCACTGTAATTGACTGTCAGAATAAAAGTGTAAACCTTCAAACTCCGAATAAGTCTAAGGTGGTATTTTATGGTAACTCATCGCTTAAGCAATCGTGTTGCCTTACGATGATGCAGGCCAAGAGATTGATAAGAAAAGGATGTGTAGGTTACTTAGCATACAATGTTGATACTCGAAAGAAGGGAGTAGAAATTTAGGATATATCGTAGTGAGAGAATTTTAAGATGTATTTCCAAACGATCTGTCTGGTCTTCCGCCAGACAGAGAAATTGAATTCATAATAGACTTAGCACCAAGAATGACACCGATTTCAAAAACTCCATACCATATGACTCCAGTAGAAATGAAGGATTTGATGATACTAGATAAGGGTTACATACGACCGAGTGTGTCTCCTTGGGGAGCACCCATGTTGTTTGTAAAGAAGAAGGATGGATCGATGAGGCTTTGTATTAATTATCGAGAATTGAATAGAGTAATGATTAAGGATAGATATCTGTTACTAAGGATAGACGATCTTTTAGACCAAATGAAGGGAGCCAAGTGTTTCTCGAAGATAGATTTGTGAACGGGTTATCACCAGTTGAAAGTGCGGGAAGAGGATATATCAAAGATGGCGTTTCAAAATCATTACGGACATTTTAATTTTTTTTAATGTCATTCGGGTTAACAAATACTCCGGCAACATTTATGGATTTGATGAACCGAGTCTTCAAACCATTCTTAGATAAATTCATAGTAGTTTCATCGACGATATATTGATCTACTCAAAGACGAAAGAAGAACACATTGAACATCTAAAGATGGTTTTGGAGGCGCTAAGGAAGGAGAAATTGTACGTAAAATTTTCCAAATGCATATTTTGGATGGAGAAGGTTCAATTCTTAGGACACGTGGTGGATAAGAATGGAATATCAGTAGACCCTACGAAAGTAGAAGCAGTAAGTAATTGGGAGCAACAAAAGATGCCAACTGAAGTAAGATGTTTCTTAGGGTTAGCTGGGTACTATCGAAGATTTATCCAAGATTTTTCTAAGATAGCAACCCCGTTGACCAATTTAATGAGGAAGACGGTGAAATTCGTGTGGACGGACCAGTGTGAGGAGAGTTTCCAAGAGATGAAAAAGAGGTTGAGCGAGGCA
This sequence comes from Panax ginseng, assembly GCA_020205605.1. Lineage (NCBI taxonomy): Eukaryota > Viridiplantae > Streptophyta > Magnoliopsida > Apiales > Araliaceae > Panax > Panax ginseng. Next base: position 65,557,211 of record CM035134.1, on the reverse strand, counting down.
CCTGTATTATCATTACCAGATGATACATGAGGATTTGTAGTGTATAGTGATGCGTCACACAGTGGACTAGGTTGTGTGCTAATGCAATATGGCAAGGTCATTGCGTATGTATCACGATAATTAAAGGATTATGAAAAACGATACCCTACTCATGACTTAGAGTTAGCGGTAGTAGTTTTTGAATTAAAGATTTGGAGACATTATTTGTATGGCGAGAAATGTGAGAGATACACGGACCACAAGATTTTAAAATATATCTTCACACAAAAGGAGTTGAATATGCGTCAGAGGAGGTGGTTAGAATTGATTAAGGATTATGACTGTGATATTCTTTATCACCCGGGAAAGGCAAATGTTGAGGCCGACGCGTTAAGTAGGAAAGGAAGGGAGAAGTTATTTCAATTGACAACTCAGAAGGAGTTAATAAGGGATATAGAAAAATTGGAGATAGAAATGAAAGGACCGGAAAGGTTTGAAGAGAGATTGTTTGTAGTAGAAGTTTGTCTGACCTTGTTGGACAAAATAAAGGAATCCCAAGAAAAGGATGAAGAATGCAAGAAAATCAGGAAGAGGATAACGGAAAATAAGGAAGAAAAATTCAAGATAGATAGAGACGATATTTTAAGATTAGAAGGGAGAGTGTGGGTACCAGCGGTAACCGAGTTGAGGGAAGAAATTTTGCATGAGTCACACAACACGACGTATTTCGTTCATCCAGGAGGCACGAAGATGAACCAGGATTTGAGGCAACATTTTTGGTGGCCAAATCTAAAACGAGAAATCGCGGAGTGCGTTAGTAGATGTCTTACGTGTCAACGGGTCAAAGTAAAGCACCAAAGGCCGAGTGGTCTACTCCAACCGTTGGAGATACTGGAGTGGAAATGGGAGCATATTACGATGGATTTTGTAGTAGGACTTCCAGTCACGCAGAAAGGTTTTGACTCCATTTGGGTTATCGTGGATCGACTAACAAAGATGGTTCATTTTCTACCGATCAATATCTGATATAGTTTGAATCAGTTAGCAAATTTGTACATAAAGGAAATTATTTCACGACATGGAGTGCCGATATCGATTGATTCTGACCGAGATCCGAGCTTCACATCAAAATTTTGGAAAAGCTTTCAAGAAAGCATGGGAACACAATTAAGGTTAAGTACCGCTTATCATCCGCAGACAGATGGGAAATGTGAGCGAATGATACAAACGCTGGAGGACATGTTTAGAACTTACGTGAACTTCAAAGGAAGTTGGGATGATCACCTACCCTTAGTGGAATTTGCTTATAACAATAGTTACCAAGCAAGTATAGGCATGCCACCGTACAAAGCTCTTTATGGAAGAAAGTGTAGAACACCGTTGTGTTGGGATGAAGTTAGAGAGTGAAAGATGCTAGGGCCAAAATTAGTTCAACAAACCACAGATGTGGTAACATTGATAAGAGCTAGACTAGTAGCTGTACAAGATCATCAGAAGAAGTGTGCAGACTTGCATCGTCAGGACCGAAACTTTGAAGTCGGAAGTCACATTTTCTTAAAAGTATCTCCACGAAGAGAAAAATACAATTCAACAAGAAGGGAAAATTGAGTCCACGATTCCTAGGACCATTAGAGATACTAAAGGCGAGTGGGTGAAGTTGTGTACAAAGTTGCATTGCCACGAGAGTTGCAACACATCCATAACGTGTTTCACATCTCGTGTTCCGCCTGCATACAAACTCGACTACAAACACGTGATTTCATCTGAGCCCATTAAAGTAGAAAAGAATCTAGCATAAGAAGAAATTCATGTCCAAATATTAGATGAAAAGAACATACATTAAGGAATAAATGTATATCTTCTGTAAAAGTACTTTGGCGAAACCACGATGCCGGGGAGGCCACGTCGGAATTAGAAGATAAAATGCGAAGGGATTATCCCCATTTATTCGTGTAACCTTGTATCAATTCCGAGGATGGAATTTTTATAAGGGGGGGAGAATGTAAGAACTAAGAATTTCATGAATAAATAATTATCTTGATATAATAAGAAAATGAATATTTACTTGAATTTAAATATTAATGTGTAGTAAGATAAGTAGTTCAATTAATTCAAATTTGATTTATAAGTGTGAAGTTGTGATGAGAATTGAGAAATGCCTTGTGTGGCATGAGAAGGGAAATTTAAGTGATTAAACTAAGAGGAAGATTAATTGCGTATAATTATGTGATTCCATATAAGGAATGAATACACTCTTAGATTAGTAATATCACCAATGAGGAAGTTAATTCATATCGAGTGAAACTAGTGTAGTAATAGAAGTGGGAACTGGCTTAGAGCTAAACCATTTTGGCACTGCCAGGGACCGGCGTAGCTGCGCCCTCCCAGTAGTACAAAATGGTGCAGCTGCATCAGTGGCAAATCTGGAAAAAGTTAGTTTTTTTACTGTGGAAATTAAATAGAACATTATTGTAAAGTGTGACGTGAATAAAATCATATGATAAGGATACATTCTAATGATATGAAGTACCAAGTAGTACAATAAAATCATATGTAATTTTAATATAGAAATAATTAAATATATGTGAATTCCAGAAAGTGGGAAGGGAACTACATGTGTAAAATGAACAGTAAATATTAAATAATGTTATAAAGAGGTTATATGAGTAGTACAAATAATTATGGGAGATACTCGGACGATAATACCTAAGCGTGTTATTTTATTACAGCATTTAATTTACATGGATTATATGATGTGAGTACATAAATAATTCCTATTTTTCCTAATATAGTAACAATTGCACATTAAAACCCATTTTTGGAAAGTATAATGGCGAATTGAACTAAGCGAGCACGTTCTTCGAGAAATAAAATTCATTAGTTGAGCAAACAAAGAACTATGGCCTAATTACGTAAATTCCAAGCTTAGATCAGTGGCTAAGCATAGGTGATCATTGCTAAGCCAATGGATATTGAGATGGTTGGTGTTGGGTTGTTAAACCACTCCTTCTTAACCAATGTTTCCTTCTAATGCACCATGGACTCCAACCCAGTGTAATGCAAATGCCCAATCCAAGTTTCTGTTATAAATAGCAGACCAAATTTTTAGTTCTACGTTGCCTTGTCTTGGTATGTTGAAACTCTGATAATTAGAAATTTAGTGGTTGTTGTCCAAAGAAGAGGCTAGCAATCTCATAAGGAAGAAACTAAGTTTATTCAAGCTTAAGGAGGTATAAATTATATTTATGTTCTTGAATTGGGTCTTGCTAAATTCTTGAAATTTCTTAAAGTTCTATATCAATTTATATGAATTAACATTCTATAATGTGTTTAGGAAGTAAGTTTACATGTATGAAACTTTTAATGATGGATTGAAACCTGTTTAAATAAAAAATGATTAAAGTTGAGTAAGACTCTACAAAACAGTCTCATATCTTCTTGTGATTCCATTATGGTAGCAATTTGCACTTATTTATACTAGGGTGCAACGCAATTACGTCGTTACTTCTGAATCGATTATTGATTTTTGTTATGCAATGTGTTGTGAACTTAGTATTATGACTTAAATATAAACCTAAAAAGGGGTATAACATGATATATAGAGTTTTCTTATGAATTATGAAGTGATCAACATGATTTAGTGAGAGATTTGTAATGAAAATTTAAAGTTGTGAAAACAAACTTTGAAGTAATACATGTCCTACAAATTCTAAACTTAGTAGCCCACTTACATGACTGATTTAGAACCTAAATAAGCATGATTATATGATTCATAGTTATTGTATTCATGACCAACTTGATAATCTTTGTGTTAGAAATTATGTGACACCCCCAAATCTAGGTACTTCATTCCCACAAGACTTGGTGTTCACTTTCCACTCATTTATATCTATCTACCCAAATATAATAAAATTAAATCGGAAATCCTCCCTTTAAAAGGGTTACATCATTAATCAAAAGTCTTCCCAGGTTGTCTAACCTTAAACATCAATCAAGTATGGAAATAAAAGAATTACATCACATCATTAAATAAGAAGTCTATCATTCATGACAATAAATAAAATTACAAGTCTTCATCACTTGCACATTTTTCCCTTTCCTTTGCTAGTTGTAGGTTCATCGACCTTCTCCACTTTAGCTGCAATAATTATATTTATGTAAGAGTGAGCAAAACAATTTCTCACTAGATATAACAATGAATCAACAAAAGAATAATAGCTTCCAATGAGTAGGCTCATCAAAACTGAATAGTACTCTATCAAGGGTAACCAAAAACAGGAATCAAAATATGAAATATATCTGAGGATCATAAGATCACGAACTATATCCACAGTTACAAGTAATCTTTCAATTTTAACCTTAACAGTTATACTATAGGGACTTCACATACTTAGGGGGATCAGTCCTTCGTAACATGTATTGTACACAAACATCTAAACGCATTGCGTATCCCTTATAATAGGGTTGTTCTTCTCAATTTTAGAGTATAAGTCCGCACCAAAGAAACTTGTCTAATAATAAAAAGTTAGAATACATCAATAACTATTGGAATTCAAAACTTGTTCGAATAAAGTTAAAGTGATAGCTTCCTCAAATAATGATTAGGAATACAAAAATTTGCTTAATTAAAGTTTAGAGTAAGAAGCTTGCTTAGTGTAAAAAGATAAGGTTTAGAAACTTGCCTCGCGCGTAAGCTATAAATTACAACTCAAGTTCACCTACACATTTTAGTGGAATTACAATATCTATTACACATGTTAACATCCACTTCCAAAATAGCACCCATTTCTAGCTAAACTTGTTAATTTAGTACAAGTCTTATGCTACTATATAAATATCAGAAATTCCAAGTGTTAACCTTCACAACATTTATTTACTAATCCTCGTATTCAATAAATCCCAACATGTCATTTTCATAGTTTACTAACTTCTTATAACTTTAGAATTACTAACCACATGACACTATGTTGTTTAAACATCCACATTACATGTTTGACACATTAACACATCATTGAACTAAATTACAATGGTATTCAAGATCTGCAATAGCAGTAGAAACCACTGTCTCAGGACTGCCTAAGCCTAGGGAATTGGGTACAATTGCCAAGCTTCGCTTGGCAGCCTAACCTTTAGCAAAATTCTTATTCTTTACAGACAAAACTAGAAAGCAGCGATGAGAGTCGCTTTTAGCCCCATACTAATTTCACCCACAAAACGGTGAAATTAACAAATACAATTGGTATAGAACTCTGACAAACATGATTGCTAATATATTCAACCACTTAGAACAACCACTTTAACTAATTTAATTCCTTAATTTCATGTTTTTACACAAAACTCCATTTTTTACATTCTTCATAGAAATCATCACTGTGATCACAATTCTTGTTCAAATTACTTCATTCACACTACGTTCTCTTCATTTCTTAATGGACTAGCATAATCAAAACTCAATTTATAGATTAACACATAATTTGACCACCAAAATTGGTACTTTCACAAGCCATATAAAAAATATATATACTGTAAATACTTTTCCTACTTCTTAAACGAAATTAGCATACAATTTCTTATCTAAATTCAAACTCTAACATCATAAACACGTATAATCACAGTTACCAGTTATATATATCTACAATTCAACAAACTGAATTCACAGAACATGGAATTTTACGCCGTAAAACTATATATATATATATATATATATATATATAATATTAAGGTTAAAGAAAATACCTTCAATTAGCTTGGTAAGCACTGAAATTGCTTTGGAATTCTTATATTTTCTCTCAATCTCTCTCTCTATCCTCTCTCAAGTTTTCTGCAACTTTTCTTCTTTTCTCTTCTTAGGCCAAATGCCAATTCACGTAAAACTAACACACACTTAAGCGTAAAGATAAAAACTGATAAACCATAATATGTCTACTTATTAGAATATCAGTTACAAAGATATAGCGCTTAGGTTAGAAATATATTTTATTTATTATTTAATTTATTTTATTTATATTATCTAAAAATTCAAAAATCAAAAATCCTAAAGCCATAAGGCTTTGTTTGACAAAAAGTCTTTAAAATAAAGACTTAATATTTTAAGCCTTGTTTGGGTAAATCAATTTAAAAATTACTTTAATTTATTTTAATAAACAATTAGGTTTATAATTTATAATCACATATTATTTATTTGGATTTACATATCCAACATTAATCAAATAAATTAATTATCCATACTATATTTTAAATAAATAATCCACTTAAACAAATATCATAAAATTATAATTTTATTATAATTTTATTTAATAATTTAACATACCACTTTAAATTATTAAATTAAAACAACAATATAACATCTCATGTTATATTACAACTCTCTAAATTATAAATTAATTTAATGTATATCTAATAAGTTAAAATCATCAATATTTACTAATAATAACCACATCAATAAAATATTTATTTTATTTAATAAATATTTTAAATTACTTATAAAAAAATCTTGGATTGTTACAAATTATTTCAAAAGAAAAGCTTGATGTGACACCGCCAAATCCGGGTAATTCATTTCCCCAGATTTGGTGCTCACTTTAAAAAATATTCATACCTAACTACCCAAATATAATCAAGTTTAATAATAAACCTTCCCATTAAAGGGTTACATCAAAAAGTTTAACAAAACCTCTCAGGTTGTCTAACCTTTAATTACAAACATCATATGTGGAAAAATTAAATAAATACACCACAAGATTTAAAATAAAGTCCAACAATATAAAAGCTAACGATTTACAAGTCTTCAATACTTGTTTATCTTCCCTTTCCCTTTACTATTTGTAGGTTCATCGACCTTCTCAACTTTATATGTAATATTTATATAAGCAAGAGTGAGCAAACAATGCTCACTTGAAATGACAATGAATAAACATCATAGCAACTTCTAAATGAATAGGCTCAATAGAAATGAATAAGGTACTTCATCAATATTAATCAGGCACCGAATGTGAAATATACTACTGAGGGTCAAAAGTCCACGAACTATGTCCATAGTTTAAGTATTCTTTCAACCTAAACTTTAACAGTCATAAGACTATAGGGACTTCTCGTACTTAGGGGGATCAGCCCTTCGTACAATGTATTGTGCATAAACATTTCAATGCTATGCGTAAACTATCCCCTGTATTAGGGTTGTTCATCTCAATATGCAGAATACAAGTCCACACCAAAGTAAGTTTGGTTTGGATAAGTTTCAAGGTAAATTGTAAATTTGAGCATGCATACAAATAGTAAATTGAAAAATAAAACTTGTTCAACATTAGAGTATCAGAATTTAGAAACTTTCATGCCAAATAACAAGTTTAAAGATTAGAAAATCTTGTTGAATATCAAGAGGTAAAGTTTAGGAAATTGAACAATATAATTAGAGTTATGAAACTTGCTCAACGAAAGTTTAGGGTTAAAAAAACTTTCCTTGTGTGTAAGCTAAACCGTAACAGTTTGATTCACAATACCCTAACCACATGTCATTATAACATAATTAGTCACTATTGATACTCTGTATACAAACAAATTTCTATTTCATGTATGGCTTGATTTTTAATCACATAGTCAAATTACATAAATAAAATAATAATAAAACTCATTAAGTATTTATAATATGCTCATTTTTAGCACTATAATACCCCAATAACAAAAATTACATTTTTAATAATCGTAGGATTGCATTATATCAACAATTACAGACTATGTAAAAAAAAAAAATTCCTGGGCCATTCTGCTAACCGACGCGGTGGCGCCACGCTTTATCTTTGGGGTTATATGGAGTGGTATTTGGCGCTTACCGAGACACGGGCCAGAAGTGGCGTCATGGCTATGATCTTGAGCAGCCTGTAGCACCAATTTTGGTGCTGCGACGCTAAGGCTTGGCGCTTCCGCAGCGCCGAATTACAGTGTTGAGCAAAAGAGCAAAAATAAAACTAATTTTTGACTGTTTAATACTTCTAGCACCTAAATTAACACGTATAACTTACGTAAATTACACATAACTGTTACCCATCATACATATACTAATTTAAAACAACTAAACAACAACTTAAAAAATCCTTGAATGATATGTTTCAACCCAAAACTCCATTGTTGACATTGTTTGATAAAATTAACACGGTAACCACAATTATATACCAAATTGATTCATTCGAACTACGTTTTATCCATTTCTTAACATATTAACATATTCAAGGTTCAATTTATCTATTAGTTCACAATCAAATATCAATTTTAGTACTCCTACAATCCATGTTCATATACTGTAAACCATTTTCTTTCTTTTTGAACGTAGATTAGCCTACAAATCAACTATAATAATATATATATGCTAGTAATAATATCATAATTACAATTTCCCATAATTTATTAACCAATCATAAAGAAATTTGGATTACAGACAATTTTGTGAATGTGAAACTCAAGAACACATGATAGATTTTATGCCATAACATATATATATATATATACGTACATATATATTAAGGTTATAGAAAAATACCTTCAATTTCTTAAGAAATTCTTGCTAACCATAAATAATTGTTTGAAAGTCTCAGGAATCCTCTCTTAATTCTCTCTCAAACACTCCCAAACTCCCTCTCTCATCTCTGCAACCTTCTCTTCTATTCTTAGTTAAGCCAAAAGCTTTTTCACATAGGATAAAACAAACGCTCAAAAGCTTTTCAACGTAGGATAAAACAAGCGCTTATAAGCGAATGTAAGTGGTATATAATTACTATTATAATGATTACGCATCAATTATAAGATATTATATATATTATTTTGATTTATTTTAATTAAAATCAAAATTCAAAATTCAAAAGTCATAAGGCTTTGTTTGGAAAAAACTCTTTAAGAAATAAAAACTTAATATCTTTAAGCCTTGTTTGGCAAAAAACTAAATTAAACTCCTTTAATTTATTTTAATTTCCCCTTTATAACATAGTTTATTGTCACACTTTTATTACCAAATTAAATTAAAAATATTATAATAATACATTTATTCCTATCAACTCTCTAATTTAATTATTAAATTAAATTAGAATATTATCTCATAATAATTAATTTCGTTCACTCATTAATTATTTATTTAGCACATAAATAATTAACTAAATCAAATCAAATCAAATTAAACAAATATTTATTCAACAATAAACACATCCGTTAAATATTTCAATTAAATATTTAAATAATTCAATAAATATTTAAAATTATAATTTAAGATTCTGGATTGTTACGTCTTTCCCTCTTTATAAGGATTCTGTCCCCAAAATCACAACTCAAACAAATCATTTGTCACATTCTTCCCTCCTTACAAAGATTTTGTCCCCATAATCGAAGACATAGATCAAACAAATAGCTCAAGGTAATTCTTCATCATTTCAGCTTCGAGTTCCCACGTAGCCTCTTTGACATTGTGGTTTCTCCATATTACCTTAACATAAGGTATCATTTTATTCCTGAGAACTTGTTCTTTCCTGTCAACTATCTGGATAGGAACCTCTTCATAATACAAGTCTTTATTGAACTATACTCGTTCGTATTCGATCACATGCTTGTAATCAGATTTATATGATCGTAACACCGAAATATGACAAACATTATGAACGTATTCCAACTCTGGAGGTAGAGCTACCTCATAATCCACTTCTCCTACTCTTCGCAGTACCTTGAAAGGTCCATTAAAACTCGGGCTCAACTTTCCTTTTTTACCAAAATGGATTTTCCCCCTCCAAGGAGAAACTTTTAAGAACACAAAATTTCCTACGTCGAATTCATGATCTTGTATGTGTTATTCAACATACTTCTTCTGTCTGTCTTGAGAAGCTACCAATCTTGTCCTGATGAGTTTAACAACCTCAGTCGTTTGCTGTACTAGTTCCGATCCTAAAAGTTGACGTTCACCGACTTCATCCTAACGCAGTGGAGTTCTTCACTTTCTGCCATACAATGCTTCGTAAGGCGGCATGCCGATGCTTGCGTGGTAACTGTTGTTGTAGGAAAATTCAACCAATGGTAAATGTTCATCCCAGCTCCCTTTGAAATCCATGATGCATGCTCTAAGCATATCTTCCAACGTCTGGATTGTTCGTTCGCTTTGGCTATCTGTTTGCGGATGATATGTCGTACTCATTCTCCATTGTGTTCCTATACATTCTTGTAGTCTCTTCCAGAAGTTTGACGTGAATTGCGGATCTCTATCTGACACAATTGATACTGGAACTCCATATCTCGAAATAATTTCTTTAATCTGTGACGCCCCCAAAATGGGTCCACACGACCCATTCTGAGTCGCTAAATATTACACTATAAAAATCAAATAAAAACTTTATTTATACAACTGTTGAACTTTCGTACAGAGTACGACAACAGATAAGCTGTGAGTTTTAATATAAATGTATGTAACTCTCATGGTGCCTCGACCATAACCTTACAATGGTACTTTACATAAAAGTATAGTCAAAAATTGTTTTAGAAATTAAAATCTTTGGGAAATACTCAAGGAAACCTTCGTACTTGGGAGGCCATGCGTCTAGATTATGATAGATATCATATGTATACAGAATTATCCTTGGTTGACCCAATAGACCCCAAAGAAAAACGAGAAGATTACTATCATCTTCTTTCAAATGGTGAGTCTTCTCTTGACATATAATTATCTCTATTGTCTCCAAGTAAAAATTATATTTCAAATAAACTCCAAGATTATATAGGTAGTGCTCGTAGATATACTCAAAGAAGTGGATGTGCACAACCCTATCTTATGATAACACGAAGTCGCGTCATTAGACATCTTGTATGATAGTGGCAAACACGCCCTTCAAAGTTGGGTTCACCTCACCCTATTAGGTTCACCAAAATTAAATATACAATGACGTATATATAATACGACACACTTATCTAAAGTTCTCAATAAAATTATTCCCATACTATTTAGGAGAACCTCAATGACTATAGATCACCGATTCTATTCCCATGGTATCCTCGCTCAACTCTAAGAACACTCTTATTACACGAAAGGAATTATGAAGCAAAAGGGTGAGACATAACTAGCCCGATAAAGAATATCATGACTAAAGATAATTAAATTATTAATAACTTTCGTCAATAATAAATCAGAGATTTAGAACATATGGTAGATGATAAAACTTTTCAACCATAGTTACAGCGGAACGAGCAATCCATTAAAAGAGTCAAATAGACCATAAGGTCTATTATCTTCTCCATGTTAAAAGCCCACCAACAATGTTTTATCCCTGTAACATCAATCAACAGTTCCTGTCCTCAATCATATGAATAACTCATAATCATAATTGTGATTCTGAATTCCTTTTCGCACCCAGGACGAAGATAATTTTCATCACCTATCTTTACCTGAAACATCAAAAATCATGGTTATACCAAATCATAATTCCTGCTCATAATTATACTAATAAATTTATCTTTGCACTACGACCAAAGATATACAATTGTAAAACCAATAACCAACAGTTCATCTTTGCACTACAGGCCAAAGATATACAACTGTAAAACCAATAACCAACAGTTCATCTTTCCACTACAAGCCAAAGATATACAATTGTAAAACCAATAATGCTGAGACTCAGCTTAATAGTATCACTACCCCGAATTATCCATGCACTATGGGCCAAGGATATTCGTGTTTTCAATTACGGTCATGATTATACCGAATAATCCCTGGTCATAATCATACCAAGTCCATCTATGCACTACGGGCTAAAGATGACTTTTACCACATCATTTGTAACATTACGGTCATGATTATACCGAATAATCCCTGGTCATAATCATACCAAGTCCATCTATGCACGTAAGCCACATATGACTTACTCAGCTTAATTGTATCACGACCCCGAATTATCTATGCACTACGGGCCAAGGATATTCGTGTTTTCAATTACGGTTATGATTATACCAAATAATCCCTGGTCATAATCATACCAAGTCCATCTATGCACTACGGGCCAAAGATGACTTTTACCACATCATTTGTAATATTATGGTCATGATTATACCGAATAATCCCTGGTCATAATCATACCAAGTCCATCTATGCACCTAAGCCACAGATGACTTTCAACACAATATAAGCAAATGAGGATCATGACAATGATATAAAGAATTAATCAAATGAGATAAAGGATAAATATTAAACATTTATCCAGGGTTCAAGAATATCCCAATGTTATCAATCACTTAATAATCTCATACTCTAATATCATTAATATTATAACAATATTTTAATTATTTCTTAAACTTATAAACAATATATTTTAATTGTTTACACTTTATCAAATAATGCATTTAATCATTCAAAATGCCATACTCATAAGATTTCATCACCAATGATCAAATCCCTCATCAAAAATCTGTATATACCTTATATAGGATTTTCAAGCCATAAAATCCTATTTACAAATTCTTTAACTTCACATAACATATTTAACTCATATGTTCGTAACTAAACCATTTTCATGAAAAATTAACAAATCAACTTATTATTTTTCTATCATTTGTCCAAACATATATACATATATTTCATACACAACAAGTATTTTTTTATAATTTTTCAACTCCTTTAAGTATTTTTCAAAATTCAATTTCTAATTAATTCCTTAAGAAATTAGCTACCTCAAGTTTAACTCCAGAAATTGTAAGACCCCAACTTTTATGAATAAAGAATAATTTTCTTGAAATATATTTTTGAATATTATTGTGTAGATTTGATATAATGTTATAGTTGTGGGTAATATTTATAAATTTTGCAAATTAAGCAAGTTGTTATAAAATATTCGATTGGTCTGGGGAATATTCGTTTTAACATGGAATATTAAATGCGGATTTATTAATAATTATTAGTGGACCCCACAACATAAGTATTGTCGTAGTTAGAAAATGACAGAATTATCTTTTTATAAAAATAACGGCAAAAGTCATCTGATTAATTCTTTATATCATTGTCATGATCCTCATATGCTTATATTGTGATGAAAGTCATCTTTGGCTTACGTGCATAGATGGACTTGGTATGATTATGACCAGGGATTATTCGGTATAATCATGACTGTAATGTGATGAATGATGTGGTGAAAGTCCTCATTGGCCTGTAGTTTATTGATGGACAGTTGTTGGTATGATTATGACCAGGTTTTATTCGGTATAATCATGACCATTGATGATTACATGAATATCCTTGGTCGTGATGCAGGGATGATTCGATTTTATTTATTGTCGAGTCTCAAATGATAAAGTTGATGAAAAACTTTTTAAATCATAGAAGATAATAGATTTTATGCTTTACTTGACTCTTCTAATGGATTGCTTATTTCGCTGCAGTTGTTGATCTAGAACTTGTTGTTTATTATATTCTATCAGTTGTTATACTATTGAAGGCTAAGGATAATTTATTCTGCATTATCTTAGTCATAATATTTCTTACTAGGCTAGTTGAGCTCACGCTTTTTCACCTTTGTTCTCTTGTGAAATGAGAATATAGCTAGGACGAGTCGGGGAACGGATTGACGGTCCAGATGGTTGTTTTAGTAGTCCTCATTATTCTATAAAATAGTGTGATAATAAATGTAATGAGGACTCCATTGAGTGTGGATATTGTCTAGATGACAATATTCTTATTAAAACATATATACATATATTTCATACACAACAAGTATTTTTTTATAATTTTTCAACTCCCTTAAGTATTTTTAAAAAATCAATTTCTAATTAATTCCTTAAGAAATTAGCTTCCTCAAGTTTAACTCCAGAAATTTCCAAAACTTGGCAGGATCTTACACATGTTAACGTGAGCTTCTAGTTTAAATTTCATGGTCATCGGAGTTATAGAACTCCGATTATAGCGTTTTTTGTCGAAAAAACCTAAATATTGAAATAGTCATAACGTGCTCATTTTAAGTCGGAATGAGCTCATTTTTGGACAATAGGTACTTTATACCATATATTTTCATGTTCCAAAAGACCAGAATTTTTCTCACAAATTAAGTTGCCGAAAATGCCGTTTTAAATTTCTGGGCAGTAGTTTTTTGGTATTTTATAGTTTTTGATTCCTTTGCTAAAATCAGTCCACACAAAAATCTACAACACATTTTCCAGTTATTCCACTTGGATAAGCTAGAAAACTCATAGATCTAACTCTAGAACTTGACCACACTCAAAAATTCGAAATATAATAGGAGATATGGTCAATTGAATTTTATGTTCCATTTTTACCAAAATCTTATTTTTCTACCCTTTGAGATTTCTAAGAAACTTTCATGTTTTTACATAATAACCAACATAACTCATCATAACACTTTATAATACTACATATATACATGATTTTCATCAGTCCAATGCTTTTATTATGACTTTCATCATAATCAACAGTACAATGCTCATATTATGACTTTCCAGAATTTTTGAGGGTCAGAAAAATTACGAAACTACAAATGGATTTTCACCTGCCATGCGGTAATCTATGTAGACATATCATTTCTACAATTTAATAAGGAATGAATACAAAAGATCATTCACCATGCATGTGGTAATCCACATAGACAGGTTATTCCAACAGAATAATAAAGAATTGAACCAGGTCATGCGTAAATGCACAAACAAGATATTCCAACAGAATAATAAAGAAAGGAACCAAGTCATGCGTAAACGCACAGACAGGATATTCCGACAGAATAATAAAGAACGGAATAATAGAAGAATTCCACCATATATGCGGTACTTCACATAAACAAGTTATAACAACATAATAATAAAGAATGGAATAACAAAAGCTCTCTTCATGAATACAAAAGAAATAATACCCCTTACTATAATAATAATAATATCCTTTACCTCAAAAGAAGACTGGATACTGAAATAGTGAGGTAGCTGACTTCTCTTCCTCTTTCTCTCTATAATTTCTCTCTATAATAATTGCTTTATAGCTTTAGTGAATTGGTGAGAAATGAAGAAAGAATGAGCTTCTATTTATAGGAAAATATAGTTTCAATAATTGCATATTTTGGGGCTCAGAATATTACAGTATAATATCTCCTTCTTTTTCATCATTTTTAATTTAGTCCTGCAAGCATTATCAATCTTGCACCAACTCCCCTAATAGTAAATAATGTGAATCAATAGTTCTAGACATGTGAAAATACGAATTACAGTATAATATCTCCATCTATACCTCCATTTTTAACTTAGTCATGCAAGTATTATCAATCTTGCACCAACTCCCCTAATAGTAAATGAATGTGAATCAATAGTACACACATGTGAACAAATAGTTATAATCATGTGAATCAATAGAAATTAATTGTTCATTTATCCGATTAATTACCCGATTAGTTAGTATAACTTCTAGACATCAATTAATATCGAACTAAATGTCGATTTCCACTAACACTAATAATTCCAACACAATGAAACTATTTTTATCAAAAACTTGATTTTTGAAATTTTGAAGTTTGACTTTTTTCAAAAAAGTCAATAGTTGACTTTTTGACCAAAAATTTAACCCCGAAAAATTTTGTGTTTATTGTCTATTTTTACTAATTTCATCGTTCTGGACTCAAATATCACGTCCGCGTCTCCAAATTCAACTCCGAACTCAAATTCAATTTTTAATAATATTTATTCATTATTATTATAATTCGCAATATTTAACAACCATGTCGTTCCCAGGAAAGAGGGGGCATTCCGATATGGATTTCTCCTTATTGACAATGGTACTTTACATAAAAGTACAGTAAAAAATTATTTTAGAAATTAAAATCTTTGGGAAATGCTCAAGGAAACCTTCGTACATGGGAGGCCACGCGTCTAGGTTATGATAGATATCATATGTCCACAGAATTATCATTGGTCAATTCTAATAGACCCCAAAAAAAAACGAGAAGATTACTATCATCTTCTTTCCAATGGTGAGTCTTCTCTTGACATATAATTATCTCTGTTTTCTCCAAGTGAAAATTATATTTCAAATAAACTCCAAGATTATATAGGTAGTGCTTGTGACGCCCCCAAAATAGGTCCACACGACCCATTCTGAGTCGCCAGATATCACATTATAAAAATCAAATACAAACTTCATTTATACAACTGTTGAACTGTCGTATAGAATACAACCACAGTTAACTATGAGTTTTAATACAATATTGTCTCATAGACAGTATCCAAACTCAAAATATTATAATGCCATATAAAATACAGCAGCAAATATTTCAAGACCCCAAAAGAAGAACAAGAAGATTACTATCATATTCATTCTAATGAGGTGCACTTTTGACGCTTTCAAAGTCGGGTTCTCATCACCCTATTGTTCACCAAAATCAATTATTAAGTGACGTATGAAATACGACACCCACATCTTAGGTCCTCAATACAATTATATATTGTATGTCATGCCATTTTATAATGTATTGAGAAACTTCAACAGTCTCGGACCATCACACTATTTCCCTGTTATCCCCGCTCGACCCAGCTACACTCTTATTACCTGAAAGGAATTGTGAAGCAAAAGGGTGAGCACAACTAGCCCAGTAAAGTATATCATGACTAAAGATAACTACATTATCAATAGCTTTCATCAATAATAAATCAGCGATTTAGAACATATGGTAGATGATAAAACTTTTCAACCATAGTTGCAGCGGAACGAGCAATCCATTAAAAGAGTCAAATAGACCATCAGATCTATTATATTCTCTATGTTAAAAGTTGACCAATAATGTTTTATCCCTGTAACATCAATCAATAATTCTTGTCCATAATCATATGAATAACTCATAATCATAATTGTGATTCTGAATTCCTTTTCGCACCCAGGACGAAGATAATTTTCATTACCTATCTTCACCTGAAACATCAAAAATCATGGTTATACCAAATCACAATTTCTGCTCATAATCATACTAATTAATTCATCTTTGCACTACGACCAAAGATATTCATTATTATCACATCCATGAATTAATATTTCATTGCTGAGACTCAACTCAATAATTAATCCACATCATCGAATCATCCCTGCACTACAGGCCAAGGATATTTTTTAGTATCATGACCATGAATTATCCATGCACTACGACCAAAGATAATCGTGTTTTCATCAACGGTCCTGATCATGCCATAAAATAATTCATCTTTGCACCCTTGGCCGAAGAGAATCAATAGCCATAATCATACCAAAAACTGTCCATCAATGCACTACGGCAAATGAGGATTTTTACCACATCATTCGTCATATTACGATCATGATTATACCGAATAATCCCTGGTCATAATCACGCCAAGTCCATCTATGCACTACGGGCCAAAGATGACTTTGACCACATCGTTTGTAACATTACGGTCATGATTATACCGAATAATCCTTGGTCATAATCATACCAAGTCTATCTATGCACTACAGGCCACAGATGACTTTCAACATAATATAAACATGAGGATGATGACAATATTATAATCATTAATCAAACTAAATCAAGGATAAATATTAAAGACTTTAAATTTATCCAAATATTATCCATCATTTAATAAACTCATGATCTAATATTGTTAATATTATAACAATATTTTAATTACTTCTTAAATTTATAAACAATTTATTTTAATTATTTACACTTTACCAAATAATGCTTTTAATCATTAAAAAATGTCATACTCATAAGATTTCATAACCAATGATCAAATCACTCATCAAAAATCTACACATACCTTATATAGGAATTTCAAGCCATAAAATCCTATTTACCAATTTTTCAACTTCACATAACATATTTAATTCATATGTTCGTAACTAAACAATTTTCATGAAAAATAACAAATCAGTCCCAAAAATTATTCTTTTCTGAAATTTAGCATAATATAGTCCCATATTGAACATATATTTTTTCAGAATTTTTAAAATTCATTTACTATTTTTCAAAAATTAATTTCTAATTAATTCCTTAAGAAATTAGCTACCTCAAGGTTAACTCCAGAAATTCCCAAATCTTGGCAGGATCTTACACATGTTAACGTGAGCTTCCAGTTTAAATTTTATGGTCATCGGAGTTATAGAACTCCGGTTATAGCGTTTTTCTTCGGAAAACCCTAAAAATTAAAATGGTCATAACTTGCTCATTTTAAGTCGGAATGAGCTCATTTTTGGACAGGAGGTACTTTATACCATATAATTTCATGTCCCAAAAGGCTGGAATTTTTCTCAAAAATTAAGTGGCCGAAACAACCCTTTTAAAATCTGGATGAAGAGTTATTTTGGTTTTGCACTTTTGACTCCTTTGCTAAAATCAGTCCACACGAAAATCTACAACACCTTTTATAGTGATTCCACTTGGATAATTTAGGAAACTCATAGATCTAACTCTAGAACTTGACCACACTCAAAAATTCAAAATATAATAACAGATATGGTAAATTGAATTTCATGTTCTATTTTTACCAAAATCTGATTTTTCAACCCTTTGTGATTTCTAAGAAACTTTCATGTTTTCACATAATAACCAACATAACTTATCATAACACTTACTAATACCACATATACCCATGATTTTCATTAGTCCAATGCTTTTATTTTGACTTTCATCATAATCCACGTAAACAAATCATTTCCATAATTTAACAAGGAATGAAATACAAAGGATCGTTCACCATGCATGTGGTAATCCACATAGACAGGTTATTCCAACAGAATAATAATGAATGGAATAATATATGGATTCACCATGCATGCAATAGAGACCGCAAAGACAGGTTATTCCCAACAGAATAATAAAGACGGAACCAGGTCCGGCGTAAAACGCATAGACAAGATATTCCAGCAGAATAGTAAAGATGGAACTAGGTCCGGCAGAAATGCATGAGACAAGATTTTCCAAAGACCAAAATAGTAAAAGCGGAACCGGTCAAACAGAAACGCATGTATATGATATTCCAAATGTAATAATAAAGAATGGAATAACAATGAAATCACCATGTATGCGATAGATAGCGCATGCATATGGGTTATTCCAACAGAATAATTAATGGAACCAGGTCAGGCGTAATACGCACAGACATGATGTTCCAACAGAATAATAACGAATAGAATAACAACAGAAATCACCAAGTATAGGGTAGACAACGTATACAGGTTATTCCAACAGAATAATAAAGAATGGAATAATAGAAGTTCTCTTCATGAATTTGAAAAAAAAATAATACCCCTTACGAGTACAACAAATAATATCCTTTACCTTTGAAAAAAGAGTATTCCGACTGGTAGGGCGAGGATATACTCGAAGAAAACTTGTACTACGCTCAAAGCTTTCTTAAACTCTAAGAAATACGCTCAAGATTATAGAAGAAGAAATCTCTCTATAGTTTCTCTCTCTAGAGTTTCAGTGAATTCGTAAGAAATAATGAAGGAATGAACTTCTATTTATAGAAGAATAGACTGCATAATAACTAATTCATGAACTGTCCAGATTGATTTACTTTAAACGGACAATCCAGATTTAAAGCAAAATCTTTTAAATAAAATATAATATATTCTAATTATTGTCTAATAAAACGAATAACTTTATAAAAGTATTCTGTTTTATATAAAAAGATTTTACTATGCAAAACACTATGCAGGCACTATGCAACACTATATATAATAAAATATAATATATTCTAATTATTATCTAATAAAATAAACAACTTTATAAAAGTATTCTATTTTATATAAAAAGCTTTTCTGTTTTATTACATTAATAGTACTAATAAAACAAAACTTCAACATCACTTACTTTAAAAAAAATTCAAATGTCACCCTTAACTTTAAGCTTTTATCAATTTAACTATTCACCAAAACAGAAAAATTGAACACTTTTATTTCATAAAATTATGGGTCTCACAGTGCTCGTAGATATACTCCACAAGTGGATGTGCACAACCCTGTCTTATAATAACACGAAGTCGTCTGTCATTAGACATCTTGTATGATAGTGGCAAAAACGCCCTTCCAAAGTTGGGTTCACCTCACCCTACTCGGTTCACCAAAATTAAATATCAAATGACGTATACAATACGACACACTTATCTAAAGTTCTCAATAAAATTATTTTTATTCTATTTATGGAGAACCTCAACAACTATAGACCACCGTTCTATTCCCATGTTATCCTCGCTCGACTCGGCCACACTCTTATTACCTTAAAGGAATTATGAAGCAAAAGGGTGAACATAACTAGCCAGGTAAAGAATATCATGACTAAAGATAATTAAATTATCAATAGCTTTCGTCAATAATAAATCAGAAATTTAGAACATATGGTAGATGATAAAACTTTCAACCATAGTTGCAGCGGAACGAGCAATCCATTAAAAGAGTCAAATAGACCATAAGGTCTATTATCTTCTCCATGTTAAAAGTCTACCAATAATGTTTTATTCTTGTAACACCAATCAACAGTTCATGTCCACAATCATAATTGTGATTTTGAATTCCTTTTCGTACCAAGGACAAAGATAATTTTCATCACCTATCTTCACCTGAAACATCAAAAATCATGGTTATACCAAATCACAATTCTTGCTCATAATCATACTAATAAATTCATTTTTGCACTACGGCCAAAGATAGACAACTGTAAAACCAATAACCAACAGTTCATCTTTGCATTACAGGCCGAAGATATACAACTGTAAAACCAATAACCGACAGTCCATCTTTGCACTACAGACCAAATATATACAACTATAAAACAAATAATGCTGAGACTTAGCTTAATAGTATCATGACCCCGAATTATCCATGCACTATGGGCCAAGGATATTTGTGTTTTCAATTACGGTCATGATTATACCGAATAATCCCTCGTCATAATCATACCAAGTCCATCTATGCACCACGGGCCAAAGATGACTTTTACCACATCATTTGTAACATTACTACCATGATTATACCGAATAATCCTCGGTCATAATCATACCAAGTCCATCTATGCACGTAAGCCATGTAGATGACTTTCAACACAATATAAGCATACGAGGATCATGACAATGATATAAAGAATCAATCAAATGAGATAAAGGATAAATATTAAACATTTATCCAGGGTTCAAGAATATCCCAATGTTATCAATTACTTAATAATCTCATACTGTAATATCACTAATATTATAACAATATTTTAATTATTTCTTAAACTTATAAACAATTTATTTTAATTGTTTACACTTTACCAAATAATGCATTTAATCATTCAAAATGCCATACTCATAAGATTTCATCACCAATGATCAAATCCCTCATCAAAAATCTGTATATACCTTATATAGGATTTTCAAGCCATTAAATCCTATTTACCAATTTTTCAACTTCACATAACATATTTAACTCATATATTCGTAACTAAACCATTTTCATGAAAAATTACCAAATCAACTTATTATTTTTTATCCTTTGTCCAAACATATATACATATATTTCATACACAACAAGTATTTTTTTATAATTTTTCAAATCCCTTAAGTATTTTTTAAAAATCAATTTCTAATTAATTCCTTAAGAAATTAGCTACGCCAAGTTTAACTCCAGAAATTTTCAAATCTTGGGATGATCTTATACATGTTAATGTGAGCTTCCAGTTTAAATTTCATGGTCATCGGAGTTATAGAACTCCGGTTATAGCGTTTTTCGTGGAAAAACCTAAATATTGAAATAGTCATAACTTGCTCATTTTAAGTTGGAATGAGCTCATTTTTGGACAGTAGGTACTGTATACCATATATTTTCATGTCCCAAAAGGCCGGATTGTTTCTCACAAATTAAGTGGCCGAAAATGCTCTTTTAAATTTCTGGGTAGTAGCTTTTTGGTATTTTTCAATTTTTGACTCCTTTGCTAAAATTAGTCCACACGAAAATCTACAACACCTTTTCCAGTTATTCCACTTGGATAAGTTAGAAAACTCATAGATCTAACTCTAGAACTTGACCACACTCAAAAATTTGAAATGTAATAGGAGATTTGGTCAATTGAATTTTATGTTCCATTTTCACCAAAATCTAATTTTTCAACCCTTTGTGATTTCTAAGAAACTTTCATGTTTTCACATAATAACCAACATAACTCATCATAACACTTACTAATAGTACATATACCCATGATTCTCATCAGTCCAATGCTTTTATTATGACTCTCATCATAATCAACAGTCCAATGCTCATATTATGACTTTCCAGAATTTTTGAGGGTCAAAAAAATTACGAAACTGCAAATGGATTTTCACCTGCCATGCGGTAATCCACGTAAATAGATCATTTCTACAATTTAATAAGGAATGAATACAAAGGATCATTCACCATGCAAGTGGTAATCAACATAGGCAGGTTATTCCAACAGAATAATAAAGAATTGAATAACAAAAGAATTCACCATGCATGCGATAGATCGCACAAACAGGACAAAATAATAAATAATGGGACCAGGTCATGCATAAACGTACAGACAGGATATTCTGACTGAATAATAAAGAATGGAACCAGGTCATGCGTAAATGCACAGACAAGATATTCTGACAGAATAATAAAGAACGGAATAATAGAAGAATTTCACCAGTATGCGCTACTTCACATAAACAGGTTATTCCAACATAATAATAAAGAATGGAATAACAAAAGCTCTCTTCATGAATATAAAAGAAATAATACCCCTTAATATAATAATAGTATCCCTTACCTCAAAAGAAGACTGGATACTGGAATAGTGAGGTAGCTGACTTCTCTTCCTCTTTCTCTCTATAATAATTGCTCTATAGCTTTAGTGAATTGGTGAGAAATGAATGAAGAATGAGCTTCTATTTATAGGAAAATATAGTTTCAATAATTGCACGTTTTGGGACTCAGAATATTACAGTATAATACCTCCCTCTTTTTCTTCATTTTTAATTTAGTCCTGCAAGTATTATCAATCTTGCACCAACTCCCCTAATAGTAAATAATGTGAATCAATAGTAAATCATGTGAATCAATAGTTCTAGACATGTGAAAATACGAATTATAGTATAGTATCTCCATCTATATCTCTATTTTTAACTTAGTCATGCAAGTATTATTAATCTTACACAAACTCCCCTAATAGTAAATGAATGTGAGTCAATAGTACACACATATGAATAAATAGTTATAATCATGTGAACTAATAGCAATTAATTGCTCATTTATCCAATTTATTACCCGATTGGTCAGTATAACTTCCAGACATCAATTAATATCAAAATAAATGTCGATTTCCACTAACACTAATAATTCCAACACAATGAAACTATTTTTATCAAAAACTTCATTTTTTTAAATTTTGAAGTTTGACTTTTCCCAAAAAAGTCAATTGTTAACTTTTTGACCAAAAAGTCAACCCCGAAAAATTATGTGTTTATAGTTTATTTTTACTATTTCATCGTTCTGGACTCAAATATCACGATCACGTCTCCAAATTCAATTCCGAACTCAAATTTGATTTTTAATAATATTTATTCATTATTATTATAATTCGCAATATTTAACAACCAGGTCGTTCCCAAGAAAGAGGGGGCTTTCTGATAAGGATTTCTCCTTATTGGCGCGCAATTAGATGACCAAACCTCTCCTTGACAGAACTTCTAGACATTGTCAATATTGCAAATAATAATATGAATAACTTTGCCATCTCAATTATTGATTTAATAATATAACATATTATGTAGATGATACGTGACAATAATTGAATCAATAATATGAGAGATATGATGCAACAATTACTGTAGAAATAATTGAGTATAACTGAGTGACTTCTTACGTAGGAATCAATAATTAATACCGTGTGCTACTATGCAACCACGCGTATTACTATACTTTTATCACCGATTATTTTATGAAAACTTGCTTACTTTAAAAAAAAATTCACATATCACCCTTAACTTTAAACTTTTATAAATTTAACCATTTACTAAATAGAATAATTATAAGAAAATTGAATACTTTTATTTCATAAAATTCGGGGTCTCACAGAATCTAATCTTTATTGGAAAAAAGTGTGCTGATTTTGTCAGTCTGTCCACTATCACCCAAATCGTATCGTATCCTCTCTGAGTAGTTAGAAGACCTACCACAAAATCCATTGTGATATGTTCCCACTTCCATTCTGGTATGTCCAACGGTTGAAGTATTCTGCTTGGCCTTTGATGCTCGACCTTAACTCTTTGACATGTTAAGCATCTCACAACACATTATGCGACATCTCTTTCCATTTTTGGCCACCAAAAGTATCGTCGTAAATCTTGATACATCTTCGTACTTCCTAGGTGAATCGAATATCTTGAGTTATGAGATTCGGTCAAGATTTCTTCTTTAATATCTTATACTGTTGGAACCCCGATTCTTCCCTCGAATCTTTGTAGCCCTTTAGTATCGATCTTGTATTTCACTTCACCACCCTCAATCACTTTCTCTTTGATCTCTCCACATTCTTCATGTTATAGTTGAGCACTCCTTACCTTGTCCACCAAAGTTGGACTCACTTCTATTTGGAATAGTCGGTCATCGGATTATTTTGGAAATATTATTTCCAACTCTAGCTTTGTCATTGCTGAAATAAGCTCCTCCTGAGTGGTTATCAACATCAATTTTTCTCGACCTTTCCTGCTTAAAGCATTTGCAACCACATTCGCTTTGCCTGGATGATAAAAGATCTCACAATCGTAATATTTTATCAATTCCATCCATCTTCTTTGACGCATGTTTAGGTCCTTCTGAGTAAAAATATACTTCAGACTCTTGTGGTCTATGTAGATCTCACATTTTTCTCCATAGAGATAGTGTCTCCATATCTTCAAAGAAAATACCACCACAGCCAACTCTAAATCATGAGTCAGATATCCTTTCTCATAGTCCTTCAGTTGTCTTGATGCATATGCAATAACTTTGTCGTTCTGCATAAGTACACAACCCAATCCTTTATGTGAGGCATCACTATACACCACAAAGTTTTCTGTATTATCTGGTAATGACAACACAGGTTCCACACTTAACTTCTTTTTTAATTCTTGAAAACTCTCATCACACTTCTCCGTCCAAACAAATTTTATAGTTTTCCTTGTCAAATTTGTTAACGGAGTGACAATCTTGGAAAAATCCTGAAGAAATCGTGTATAATAGCCGGCTAGTCCCAAGAAACTCTTCACCTCCGAAGGTGTTATTGGTTGTTCCCAATTGATTATGACTTCAACTTTTGATAGATCCACTGAAATCTCATCTTTGTCAATCACATGCCCAAGAAATTGTACACGTTCTAGCCAGATTTCACACTTAGAAAATTTCGCGTACAACTTTTCCTTTCTTAGTGTTTCCAACGTCAAACGTAAATGTTCCACGTGTTCTTCTTGAGATTTGGAGTACACCAGGATGTCATTAATGAATACCACCACAAACTTGTCTAAAAATGGTTTAAACACCCTGTTCATCAAATCCATGAATGCAGCTGGGGCATTGGTCAATCTGAAAGATATCACTAGAAACTCATAATGTCCATACCAAGTTCTGAATGCCGTCTTTGGTACATCCTACTTTCTTACTTTCAATTGGTGATACCCACTTCTCAAATCTATTTTTGAGAAATATCTAGCACCCTTCAATTGATCAAACAAGTCATCTATTCTTAGTAATTGATATTTATTCTTAATAGTGACTTTGTTTAATTCCCTATAATCAATGCAAAGACGCATTGACCCATCCTTCGTCTTCACAAATAACACCGGTGCTCCCCACGGTAACACACTCGGCTGAATATACTTCTTGTCTAACAGCTCTTGCAATTGTACCATCAGTTCCTTCATTTCTACTGGAGCCATCATGTACGGGGCCTTAGATATTGGAGCGGTTCCTAGCGCTAAATCGATCAAAAACTCAATCTATTGGTCAGGCAAAAGTCCTGGTAAATCCTCCGAAAACACATCTACAAATTCCCTTACCACTGGTATCTCTTCCAGTTTCACCCCCTTCCTCTGAGTATCGACTATGTAAGCTAAATAACCCATATAACCTTGACTCAACAACTTCTTGGCATGCATAATCATTAGACATCTCGCATGTCTAGGTGATCTGGTACCATAGAAAACTAACCTTGACGCAGTCATAAGGTTTACACATTTATTTTGGCAATCAATTATCGCTCCATAATTGAACAGCCAATCCATTCCCAAAATAACATCAAACTCTCCAAGTTTAATTGGGATTAAGTCTACTTTCATAACATTCCCTTTAATATTTACCCTATAATTCTTGTATACGAACCTAACAGGAATCACTTCCCTATTCACAATTTCTATGTTTAAAGGGAAATTCAATTCTTCACTAGGTAATCCTAACCTCTTAGCAAATTCGTCAGATATAAATGAGCAAGTAGCACCTGAATCAAATAATACATAAGCACCAATATCATTGATTGGGATAATACCTGACACAACATCTTTTGATTGCACTACATTCTACACAGTCATGTTGAAGGTTCTGGTTGTGGGTCTGTTTGATGACGTTGGTCCCGCAATGGTCAATGTGCCTCCACTGCTACCACCCTTATTCCCCGTTGTCTGTTCAGCTTTCTTATTAGGGCACTCACGAGCAAAATGATCCTTTGACCCGCACGTGTAGCGAACATTCTTCTTGGGTTTGACTATAATTTGGGGCAATGTGACCCTCCTGGCCACAGTTAAAGCATATCCACTTCCTCCTTAAGCACACCCCCACGTGAAACTTTTTGGATGTAGCACATGCTTCGAACTTCTTCTTCTGCTGGTTTCCAGAACCCACATTTCCATTCCACTTTCTTTTCAGGTTATTGTTACCCTTTCCTCCACTCCCACTACCATTCTTACCTTCACCCTCATTCTTCTTCTTTCTTAGTTCTTGATTGTACTTTGTCACAGCCTCGCCTCCACCCTCAGTGAGAATTACCTTTTCAAGCACTGCTGCAAATGTCTTCAGCTGGAACAGGGAGACCCTACTATACAACCAGGGTTTCAGTCTCTATTCAAATCTCCATGCTTTACACTCATCCGTGTTTACTTGATATGGCGCAAACCTCACCAATTCGTTAAATTTTGTGGCATACTCCGATATCGTCATTGGTCCCTACTTTAGTTCCAGAAACTGTACCTCTATCAGATTCTTCGAACTCTCTGGGAAATAAGTCTCGAAGAATATCTCCTTAAACCTATCCCAAGTCATCACCCCTTGTCCTCCTCGAGTCTTATTAGCTTGCCACCAATAACTAGCCTCTGCTTTCAACATGAATGTTGCAAAAGCAGTCTTCTGATTCTCACCTACTCTAGCTACATCAAATACTTTCTCTATCTCCATGATCCAGGTCTGTGCCTCAACTGGATTCATGGACCCACAAAATTCTGGTGGTCCAACCGCCTTGAAGTCCTTAAATGTCACGACTTGATTCTGTCATTGATTTTGTAATGCACCCGTTAGTAACGTCACTAACTACTGAAAGGGGTTAGCTTCCGCATTGTTATTGTTCGCTGATCCCTTAGGGGTTCTTTGTCGAGGCTGACATCTTCTTGGAGGCATTTTTTGTTAAAATACACTCATTAGACTATTACTTAATTCCTTTAAGTATTTTCTACTTAATTTGCACACCATAAAAGATTATCACGTAACACTTAGAATACAATAATAACTTTTATTCATTCATAATGTTTTAGAAAACATAAGAACAATAGCATCACTGCTATTTACATTACTTTCCTGAACTACTAAAGTTCAAGGATAACATCATCACATATCCCATAGGTTACATAACACTTAGGATTTACATATTATTTATCATATCATTAATCACATAGCAAGTACATTTATGACGACCTATTAAAATACTGCATATCCTTACAATGCTTTTCCTCCATAATACGGAACATTGTTCGGCGATCTAATATGTATAATGGCAGCGTCTCGAACTGAATAGGATAAACCATGACCCGATCTTGAGCTTGATTGATCACAATGTTAAAAACACTATCCATCTCTTCCATCTTGATCTTCTTCACTAGTACGCGTCTTCGGCTCTTGCCCTCTTAGTAGATTATTCCTTCAGCTTGTTCTTCAGTTCTGTAATCTCCTCTATTAGTTGCTTGTTTCCTCCTTCAGTGCGGACTAGCTTCTCTTCAACATTACTCAGACGTTCCTCTAGATCCTGGATCTCGTTGTCCTTCTGCGCCATTGAGGTCTGTTATTCAGCTACTATCTCTCTCAACTCCTCAACATTATCCTGAAGTTCCACATTGCGGGTGTATACTTCGTCATATATACGGACAACAATCGAGTGAAGTGGAATCTCTTCCTCCTCGTCCTTTTCATCCTCATTCGACTGTGGCAGCTCAACAGGGTCTTCCTTGTCCGTCTCTATCGCATCATCCTCATCAGGTATCCTCTCCCGCTCAACCACTGTGACCAACGGATATGATTCCCGTGGCAGTAGTTGTTCCCAAATCACGTGAATATCTCGAGGCTCTTCCTCTCTAGGAATCTTGGGTCCTTCCTCCCTAGCCTGACTGGATTCTCCTATATTAGCCATCCTGATAACAACATTTTAAGTTCTAATTACTAATCATTACTACTTGACACTCACGAGCACATAAATTGTAATCACATAAGCACATAAGTGTTTTATTACTTCTTCCTTAAAACTCGATAAGAGTTTATCACCACTATCTTTTCAAAGGTTACTTCCTAAGGTTTTTCCTCACCTAAGGTTCATAACCTAATGCTTTGATACCAACTTGTGACACTCCCAAATCCGGGTACTTCATTTCCCCAGATTTGGTGCTCACTTTATAAAAACATTCATACCTAACTACCCAAATATAATCAAGTTTAATAATAACACTTCCCAGTAAAGGGTTACATCAAAAAGTTCAAAAAAATCCTATAAAGTTGTCTAACCTTTAATTACAAACATCATATGCGGAAAAATTAAATAATTAGATCACAAGATTTAAAATAAAGTCCAACAACATAAAATCTAACGGTTTACAAGTCTTCAATACTTGCTTATCTTCCCTTTCCCTTTACTGGTTGTAGGTTCATCGACTTTCTCAACTTTAGTTGTAATATTTATATAAGCAAGAGTGAGCAAACAATTCTCACTTGAAATGACAATGAATAAACATCATAGCAATTACCAAATGAATAGGCTTAATAGAAATGAATAAGGTACTTCATCAATAATAATCAGGCATATAATTTGAAATATACTACTGAGGGTCAAAAGACCATGAACTATGTCCATAGTTTAAGTATTCTTTCAACCTAAACTTTAATAGTCAGAAGACTATAGGGACTCCTCGTACTTAGGGGGATCATCCCTTCGTACAATATATTGTGCACAAATATTTCAACGCTATGCGTAATCTATCCCTTGTAATAGTGTTGTTCATCTCAGTATTTAGAATACAAGTCCGCACCAAAGTAAGTTTGGTTTGGATGAGTTTCAATGTAATTTAGAGTTTAACGAACGTAACAATGCGCTATGTAATAAGTCATAAATGATTCAATATTTCATAGTAAGGTCATGCTTTAGGAATAAACCAAAAGCATAAACATTGAATAATATAACATACCTTGCTTGAACAATGTTAAGCTAAGGTTAGAATGTTGTTTAGAATTGAGTATTTGAGCATGCATACAAATAGTAAAGTGAACGACAAAACTTGTTCAACATTAGAGTATCAGAATTTAAAAACTTGCATGCCAAATAACAAGTTTAAAGATTAGAAAATCTTACTCAATATCAAGAGGTAAAGTTTAGGAACTTGCACAATATAATTAGAGTTATAAAACTTGCTCAACGAAAGTTTAGGGTTAGAAAAACTTGCCTTGCATGTAATCTAAACCATAACAGTTTGATTCACAATACCCTAACCACATGTCATTATGACACAATTAGTCACTATTGATACTCTGTATACAAATAAATTTCTATTTCATGTATGGCTTGATTTTTAATCACATAATAAAGTTACATAAATAAAATAATAATAAAACTCATTAAGTATTAATAATATGCTCATTCTTAGCACTATAATACCCCAATAACAAAAATTACATTTTAACAGTCGTATGATTGCATTATATCAACAATTACAGACTCTGTGTAAAAGAAAACAATTTTTGAGCTATTTCGCTAACCCGGCACTGTATTACCACGATTTAGCTTTGGGGTTGGTTGTTGTCATGGGCACAAGACTAGCGCTTTAGCATCGATTTTGGCATCATGGCACATTAAGGCTTCATAGCGCCAGAAGCGCTCAATTACTGATATTATACACAAGAGCAAAAAAAAAGCTAATTTTTAACTGTTTAATAGTTCTAGCACCTAAATTAACACTATAACTTACATAACTTACACATAACTATTACCCGTCATATATATACTAATTTAAAATAACTAAACAACAACTTCAGAAATCCTTGAATGCTATGTTTTAACCAAAAACTCCATTGTTGACATTATTTGATAAAATTAACACGGTAACCACAATTATACACCAAATTGATTCATTCGAACTACGTTTTCTCCATTTCTTAACATATTAATATATTCAAGGTTCAATTTATCTATTAGTTCACAATCAAATATCAATTTTAGTACTCCTACAATCCATGTTCATATACTGTAAAACCATTTTCTTTCTTTTTGAACGTAGATTAGCCTACAAATCAACTACAATCATATATATATATATATATATATATATATATATATATATATATTCTAGTTATAATATCACAATTACAATTTCACATAATTTATTAACCAATCATAAAGAAATTTGGATTATAGATAATTTTGTAAACAGTGAAACTCAAGAACACAGAATACGAATTGTGCTGTACCATATATATATATATTAAGGTTATAGAAATATACCTTCAATTGCTTAAAAAATTATTGCTAACCACAGATAATTGTTTGAAAGTCTCAAGAATCCTCTCATAATTATCTCTCAAACTCTCTCATACTCCCTCTCTATACTCTGCAACCTTATCTTCTCTTCTTAGTTAAGCCAAAAGCTTTTTTCACGTAGGATAAAACAAACGCTCAAAAGCTTTTCAATGTAGGATAAAACAAGCGCTTACAAACGTATGTAACTGACATATAATTAGTATTATAATGATTACGTATCATTTATAAGATATTATATATATATATATATTATTTTGATTTATTTTAATTAAAATCAAAAATTCAAAATTCAAAAGCCATAAGGCTTTGTTAGGCAAAAACTCTTTAAAAATTAAAGACTTCAAATCTTTAAGCCTTGTTTGGCTAAAAACTAATTAAACTCCTTTAATTTATTTTAATAACCCCTTTATAGCATATTTTATTGTCACACTTTTATTACCAAGTTAAATTAAAAATATTATAATAATCCATTTATTCCTTATCAACTCTCTAATTTAATTATTAAATTAAATTAGAATATTATCTCATAATAATTAATTTCCTTCACTCTTTAATTATTTATTTAGCACATCAATAATTAATCAAATCAAATCAAATCAAATTAAACAAATATTTATTCAACAATAAACACATCCGTTAAATATTTCAATTAAATATTTATATAATTCAATGCTACGTGATGTAGGTTCTGGTCTTGAAAAGGGTGTTATTATAGTTGGAATAATAATTTTGCTTGGAATCAAGAATCCTACGAAAATTTTAATGCACACCAAGTAAATCAATGTTTTCCAACTTATGAAAATTCGTATCTAAGTTCATATCCATATCCATATTTGGATCTAGAACCTCAATATTCACAAGAATTATCAAATAAAGAAGAGGAAAGACTTAGTGCCTTAGAGAAAACTATGGAAGTTTTAAATGGAAAAAACAAAGAGAAAGGAAAAAATGAGCTTGCTTGATTTTCATGGTAAAAATCCCTACTAAGAGTTACATCATATACACAATGCATGCATCACATGAAATTAATTTAATGAAGGATGGTGTCTAAAATAAAGATTGAGTATTTTTGATAAAGTAAAAGTGTGATTTTGAATTTAATCTTGCTTATGTATAATGCCCATAAATATTTAGAAGCTTTCTTTCAATTTCATAATTTGTTGAATCCAAAGATATTTTTAAATTTTGTGGGTACTGCAAACCCTCACGAGACACAACTCGTCCACTTGGGGTAACCTTGGGGTTTAAAGGCTTGTTGCACATGCTAAATGCAATCGTGTTTCCTACGAAAATGGGGTAGTGTAATTTTTGTTTTATTTTTATTTTTATTTTACTCGAGGACGAGCAAAAGCTAGGTATTAGGGTATTTGATAGACGTGTAATTCATATATTTTATTATCCCTAATTTTGTCCTTTTAATTATATTAGTTTATTAAATTAATATGTTTTATTTTATTTTGTAGGATTTAATATTTGTTGCAATAAAATCAAAATCTTGGTGATCAAGTGATATTTAATGCTCTTATTCATGTAAGGAATATCCAAGAAGAATCCTACAAGGAGAAGGAATGTGGTGGAACAATCTCGGTGTGCAAGTCAAATCCAACAAGAGAAAGGAAAGTCAATCTAGAAGATCTTTTTGAGAAATTGATTACCACTAGGAAATTGAAACCTACATGGAAAGGGAACAAAAGTGTCCAAGTTCAATAAATCTAAATTAGGATTCAAAGTTATTTTCTCTATAAATAGGTCTCTTGTTTTAGAGAGAAAGGTCTAAGGTATTGTATTACTTTAGGTTAGGAGTAGGAGTAAATTAAATTACGTTTCATTGTACGCTTGTTGGAGGATCGTGAATAAAGGGAGTTTTCTTATTTATTTTCAATCTTCTACTTCTTCTTTATTTTAGTTAATTTATTTATTTTCATGTCTAGTTAATTTCTTTAATCTAGGATGAAGATGAAATTAAATACTTATTCATAATAATATTTTTTATCTCTTCTATTATTTATGCTTTTATGTTTAATTGATTTCGCCTTCGTGTTTCGTTATTGAAATACCTTCGTTTTATAGTTCTTATGTGATTTTAAATTAATTAAGAGGTTTTTATAGATTATTGTTAAAATATAAGTTTTTCATAATCCATGCTTGCTCAAAGAAGTTTTGATGGGTTATAGTTAATCCTTAAATTTTCATAGTCTATGTGTAAGAACCCGAATTTTCAGAAAATATTAAAATAAGAATTTAGTAAATAAAATTATTAAAGCATGAGATGGGTTCAAACAAGAATATATAAATGTGCTACGAGGTATGTGGTATTGTGTTACATAGGGTAATATGAGCCATGTAGTAAGTGATGTTGTGTTTAATAAATATATATCATTATTATATATTTGTTATAAATTGTAGAGATGAATTAGTAAGAAGATGGATAAGATTTATCTATCAGCATTAAATAATTTATAGAATTATTTTATCATAGTAAGTTGGTGACCTTAAATATCCTTGATAACCACCAAATTCTTGAGTATATGTATGAGTATGTATCAATTCTAAGGCAGTGCAACCGTACCCTTTAATGGTGGATGTATAGGAGGTGGGCTAAACAATTCCTTTAGAGTGCGGATGTATATACGAATTATTAACCGATCAACTCACTGTGAAAACAGTGTAGACGAGACAGAAACTAACTTGTTGGTTGTTTGTGGGAAACCACTCAGTGTACTATATCAAATACTATTAAAGACTCGATGTGTGCTAGGTTTAAACTTGTATATATATAGTAATAACTGGTATGATGTAATATGAGTTTTAGTTAGTGCTTAAGCTATCCATGGATAGATTGAGATAGTAAAGCATAAATTAGTTAATTACGAGAATTAACTAACACATTTAAATATTGGTTAATTTATATTAAATTTGAAGTTATATTATGGAATAATATAATTTGAATATTAAAGTGTTAATTGACTATGGTGATATAGTAAGGGTTTGAAGACTCACTTAAGTAAATAGTGAGTTAATACACGTGTGGAATATGTGATTATAGTAGGTGCCTTTATACATATTACTTGTCATGGTATTATTTTGAATAGAAAGGATTAATTCACTTACAAAAGACGGTGAATTAATATATGTGTTTCGCATACGAGGAGGAAAGAAATATGTTAATTATTAATTTGATATTTTAAATATATTACATAGTATTGTAATATTTGAAATATAAGTGATTAATGAAAGAAAATACCAATATAATTATAAATGAATATTGGTAACACTTAAGGTGTGGCTAATTATAAAGATGGAAGAAGTTGTTAAGCCTTGTTATTGTGAATAATTCAACATAGAACTATGTAATTCAAAACTAAATGATTTGAAATGTGAACTTGAAGAAATATTAGAACCTACTTGATGTATGTTTATAGTACGTATCAGAATACATGTCGTGCTAGGAATTATGTTGAGCAATGAAAAGCCTAAGTGCAGTTTCGGCTGGGAGTAGCTACTGCAAGAACTCCTAAGCTTAAATGTAGCAGCTGTCATTGGCTCGCCGTCTGTTGAGTGACCAAAAGTAGTTTGTTAACTACATGGTCTTAAGTTATGGTTATATGTTGTCCTTAAGGACTACAAGATATGAAACAAAGATTATGTAGATAAATATGATAGTAGAATGAGCTAGTCTCATAGTTATCCTAAGTTCAAGTAAAAATGAAACCAAGTTAGGAAACAAAATTTGTTCTTATATTAAGAACGTATGAAATGTATGACTGATGGGTATGAATCCATGATTATATAACTGTGTAGGGATACACGCAGTGCAGATAAGCTTTAAGAAGTTAAGTCGTAGTTGATAAACTACGAATTAGGCATGTCTTTCAGTTCCTATGTGTTAAATTAATTCGATAACTGTTAGTTGAGCTATATTAAGCTATGCAAATGTTGATGTATATATATGAAATGCATATGAGATATGTATAAAATGTGAAAGTTGATCTTTGATGATATGCTTGTGATGAAAATCTTTATGCCTGTTATGTGTGACGCCCCCAAAATAGGTATACATCACCTATTTTGAGTCGCCAAATACATGGTACAGAATACAAATACAATCTTAAATATACAACATGAGCTGTGATTTTTAATACAAACATTGTCTTCTAGATAATATTTAAACTCAAAATAAGTCCTTAATACATTTATTAACGCACTATTTTATAGAATAGTGAGGACTACTAAAGCTATCCTCTGGACCGTCACTCCGTTCCTCGACTAATCCCTGCTACGTTCTCATTTCCTGAAGAGAACAATGAAAGCAAAAGGGTGAGCTCAACTTGCCCAGTAAGAAATATTATGACTAAGATAATGTAGAATAAATTAACCTTAGCCTTCAATAGTGTTAAACTGATACAATATAACAAACATCAAGTTTAACTATATCGGAACAAGCATTCCATTAAAAGAGTCAAGTAGAAAATAAAATCTACTATCTTTTATGATTTAAAAGGTTTTTCATCACTTTTATCACTGAGACTCAGCTTAATAAATAATCCACATCATCGAATTACCCCTGCACTACGACCAAGGATAATCTTTAGTATCACGACCACAAATTATCCATGCACTACGGGCCAAGGATATTTGTGTATTCATTAATGATCATGATCATGCCAACAACTGTCCATCAATGCACTACGGGCCAATGAGGACTTTTTCCACATCATTTGTAACATAACGGTCATGATTACACCGAATAATCCTCGGTCATAATCATACCAAGTCCATTATATGCACTATCAAAGCCACAAATGACTTTCAACATAATATAAACATGAGGATGATGACAATGATATAAGAATTCAATAAAACAAGTTCAAGAATTAATTTATCCAGGAACTAATAACGTTTAAATTGTCAACATGATACTTCTTTGTAGAGTAAAACTCAAGAATGCTCAGAAGAATATTTCCATGAAAAGATACTGGATGAAGCTCAAATATCAAGGATATTCCACTAATTTCATGGAGTATAGAAGTCAAAACTTTAACCAACTGAGTATAATAAAGAATGGAATAACAAAAGAAATCACCAGGCATGCGATAGACCGCACAGACAGGTTATTCCAACAGAATAATAAATAACGGAACCAGGTCATGCGTAAACGCACAGACATGATATTCCAACAGAATAATAAATAATGGAACCAGGTCATGCGTAAATGCACAGACATTATATTCCAATAGAATAATAAAGAACCGAACCAGGTCATGCGCAAACGCATAGACAGGATGTTCCAACAGAATAATAAATAATGGAACCAGGTCATGCGTAACGTACAGACATGATGTTCCAACAGAATAATAAAAAATGGAATAAAGAGGAATTTCACCATGTATGCGGTACTTCGCATAGACAGGTTATTCTAACATAATGAAAAAGAATGGAATACAGAAGAATTTCACCATGTATGCGGTACTTCGCATAGACAGGTTATTCCAACATAATGATAAAGAATGGAATAACAGAAGTTCTCTTCATGAATAAGAAAGAAATAATACCCCTTACGAGTACAACAAATAATATCCCTTACCTTAAAAAGAAGAGTATTCCGATGGGTAGGGCGAGAATATACTTGAAGAAAACTTGCACTATCTTCTAGCTCAAAGCTTTCTTAAACTCTAAAGAAATACGCTTGAGATTACAGAAGAAGAACTCTCTGTATAGTTTCTCTCTCTATAGTTTTAGTGAATTCGTAAGAAATAATGAAGGAATGAGCTTCTATTTATAGAAGAATGGACTGCATAGTAACTAATTTATGAACGGTCCAGATTGATTTACTTTTAAACGAACGGTCCAGATTGATTTAATAAAATATTCTAATAAAACAAAATCTTTTAAATAAAATATAATATATTCTATTTATAATCTAATAAAATGAATAACTTTATAAAAGTATTCTGTTTTATACAAAAAGATTTTAGTATGCAAAATACTATGCAGACAATATGCAACACTATGCATAATAAAATATAATATATTCTAATTATTGTCTAATAAAACAAATAAATTTATAAAAGTATTCTGTTTTATATAAAAAGATTTTACTATGCAAAACACTATGCATAATAGAATATTATATATTCTATTTATAGTCTAATAAAACGAATAACTTTATAAAAGTATTCTATTTTATATAAAAAGCTTTTTTGTTTTATTACATTAATAATACTAATAAAACAAAATTCATCATCATTATTATTATTCACACTATTAATCGACCAGGTCATTCCCAGGAAAGAGGGGGTTTTCTAATAAGGATTTCTCCCTATTGGCGCGCAATTAGGTGATCAAACCTCTCCTTGGCAGAACTTCTAGACATCGTTAATATTGCAAATAATAATATTAATAACTCTGTCATCTCAATATATAAAATATCGACAATAATTGAATACAACTGAGTGACTTCTCACGTAAACATCAATAATCAATATCGAGTGCTACTATGCAATCATGCCAGACATCGCATTTCTTTTAACACCGGTGTTTTCAACACAGTTAACGGTAAAACTTCCGCCGTTATTTTCATAAAATATTTTTGTCATTTTCTCAATTCGACAATAATTCTGTTGTGGGGTCCACCAATGATTGTGCCGTTGTACGAATATTCCCTGTTAAAATGAATATTCTCCGACCAATCGAATATTATATAACAACTTGCGTACTTTGCAAAATTTATAAATATTACCCACAACTATAATATTATCTCAAATTCATTCCATAATATTCAAAAATTATATTTATAGAAAAATCATTTTTATTAAAAAAGTTGGGGTCTTACAACCTCCCCTTCTTATGAAATTTCACCCTCGAAATTAGGGTACGTACCCGGTATGTCGAAGAGGTAAGGATACCTTAATTTTATTTCAGATTCTAACACCCAGGTCATTTCCTCAACATCGTGGTTTCTCCACAAAACTTTGACTTGAGGTATAACCTTGGAGCGTAGAATATGTTCCTTCTTATCCAAGATTTGAAAAGGAACCTCTTCATAGGTCAAATCTTCCGCTATTTCGTCCGGTTCTAACTCAATAATGTGGTTCGGGTCTTCCACATATTTATGTAACATGGATATGTGAAAAACGTTATGAACACGAGACATACTTGGC
The DNA here is from genome assembly GCA_020205605.1 of Panax ginseng. NCBI lineage: Eukaryota > Viridiplantae > Streptophyta > Magnoliopsida > Apiales > Araliaceae > Panax > Panax ginseng. The sequence continues at coordinate 65,519,050 of CM035134.1, read as the reverse complement.
GGTAAAACGAGTCTATAGGCCACAGTTCCTACTCGATCGAGGATTAAAAATGGGCCGATGAATCGAGGATTGAGCTTTCCTCTCTTTCCAAATCTCGTAACTCCTTTCCATGGGGCAACACGTAACAACACATGATCTCCAATATCGAATTCTACGTCTTTTCGATGAAGATCATCATAACTCTTTTGTCGATCTTATGAGGTTTTTTATCGTTGTTTCGGACCGTTTGAATCTTTTAAAGTAGTCATACGTATCAACTCCGCTCCCAACAAACGTTGCTTCACCCACCTCGCCCCAAAGACATCCGAGAACGACACTTTCTTCCATACAATGCCTCAAATGGAGCCATGCCAATACTTGCTTGATAACTGTTGTTGTAGGAAAACTCCACCAATGGTAAGAACTTATCCCAACTTCCCTTGAAGTCATTACATAGATCCTGGAAATAGAAAGAATTTATATTCTAAATTGTAATAAGCAAAGTTATATTCATTAAGTTATGAATAAGTGATATAAATAGTTTAACGATAGTAGTATCGTGGCGGACCGGATCTGTGGTTCCAAGGGACCCGAATTTGGGGCGTCACAGGTTGATATCAAAGTTGTAGGTTATAAACTTAGGTAAGTGTATCATAGGCTATAACCTGAGAAAGAGAAAGATAAAGATTAAAATATATATAAGAAACGACTCAAAGAAGAATCTTGAAGTACCTAAGAGAATGAGAATTCAGGAGTTTCCTAACTCGGGTAATAAAAAAGTTATGATGGTGTCTATATAACAAAGATAATAGGAATGAACTCGAGTGGAGTTTTGTTGAAAATAGGGAAAGAACCCTAAGGTAAATTGATGATCACGACATGATTGGATTGAGCTATGAAGTGATAAATAGTATGTAATGACTAAGTGTGTATAACTTAATGCTATAGGAGAATGTACTGTGAAATGGTATGATATGAACTCATGAGGAGTTGTATGTGATGAGATATGAAGAATTCGTATCAAGTAAAGTGTAAGATAGAGTTAAGTGAGATTCTAATTGGGACCCATGTCAGTAGCTGAGTTGTATGATTCCTTGTTATGGGAGGGAAATTGTACTTGGTGTAAAAACCACTTAGTTCTGGCACTGATAATCATAGAAATATTTGTGTCGTGCTATTTGTTATATACCTATTGAGAAGGTGATTCTTTTCTCATCTGTACAACAGATAGATAGGTTATAGTTAGAGAATATAAGGCTAAGTTGCGAGTTTTTAAAACTCATACTTATGGTACGTTCGTGACTCATAATTATATGAAATGTTTTTGAACCCCTCAGCGAATGGACACCTATGGTCTGACTAGGGTAAGTTCATAAACTCATATAATTGTGGCAAGTTCCTAAATTTCCAAAGTGTGGTAAGTTTGATGAACTATATCGGGTATATATATGTTATAAAGTTAAGAAATTTTGGTATAGTAAGCATTGATGGTGTTAGAGATTGATAGAATGAAGAAATGGAGTAAAGATTAAAGTTAATGGAGAAACATGGATTTTCTAAATCTTCTAGCTCTGCTAGATTTTCAAAATTTATTGCCTTCATGTTGATGTTTGCACTTTTGTTTTCTTGAAAAACATTGGATCATGTGATTGAAACAATGATGTTTAAAAACAATACCGTTATTCTTATGTCTATGCTAATTATTTCGTCCAAGAAAAAAATGATTTAAAAATTTTCAAAATGTATTTTTGACCATTTACATCATTTGATATGGTGTAGAAATGGTAAACTATGGAATCATCAATGCAGTTGAACCTAGTGTTGGTTGTGATCGAAAGATCGTCAGCCAATTTTGGTACAATGTAGTATGACAAAGTCACATAATGGTGGAATCCTCAACGTACTACTAATCTAGTACGGTATCATGATGTCATAAAAGAATTTTGGTTTTCTTTTAAGTTATAAAGAAGGTCAATTAAATTGGCCAAATTATTGCGATTGATGTTCGAGTTATTGATACAAGTCTAAGCTATTTGATTCGGCTAAACGACTGTTGAAAAATATTTATGGAATTTAAGTGTTCTTGAGTATTTATGCCAAACCAGATTGCTCTGGTGCGGATTCAGATGTGGAAAAGCTGAGGTGAACAACCTTATAAGGGGACATGTTTTCGGGGACAATGGTTCTGAGCGTAACGTATGTAGTCGTTACAAAACACTACGTTGCAGCCCAACTAGTGGTACAATAGGCTGGCCACCTAGTGTACATATGGAGGGTGTTTTCAGTCCTTGTGATTGATAAACACTCTCGTTTGTAGTGCGAAGAATTGTGATGAAGCACTGGTTCACGGTCTTGTGACCCCTCAGCATAATTTGGAATCTGAGTTATTCATACTACTTTTCGATTATTGAAAAATCGTGGAAGACTCTTATTCTTCTATGTGATGAATGTAGTGAGTAGAATGTTCCTTAGAAAGGAGAATGTGGTAGAATGCAAGTGAGTAAGTTATAATGAAACCTCTGAAAAGAAAATGGATAAAATTATTCAAAAGAATATGTAATATTCAGAATAGCACCGAGTAGAGGAGGTTTTGGTGATTCCGAGGACGGAATCCTTATAAGGGGGAGAGGATGTAAGAACCCGAATTTTTAGAAAATATTAAAATAAGAATTTAGTAAATAAAATTCTTAAAGCATGAGATGGGTTCAAACAAGAATATATAAATGTGCTACGAGGTATGCGGTATTGTGTTACATAGCATAATATGAGCCATGTAGTAAGTGATGTTGTGTTTAATAAATATATATCATTATTATATATTTGTTATAAATGGTATAGATGAATTAGTAAGAAGATGGATAAGATTTATCTATCGGCATTAAATAATTTATAAATTATTTTATCATAGTAAGTTGGTGACCTTAAATATCCTTGATAACCATTAATTTCTTGAGTATATGTATGAGTATGTATCAAGTCTAAGGCAGTGCAATCGTACCCTTTAATGGTGGATGTATAGGAGCTGGGCTAAATAATTCCTTTAGAGAGCGGAGGTATATACGAATTATTAACCGATCTAACTCACTATGAAAACAGTGTAGACGAGACGAAAACTAACTTGTTGGTTGTTTGTGGGAAACCACTCAGTGTACTATATCGAATAGTATTAAAGACTCGATGTGTGCTAGGTTTAGACTTGTATATATATACTAATAACTGGTATGATGTAATATGAGTTTTAGTTAGTGCTTAAGCTATCCATGGATAGATTGAGATAGTAAAGCATAAATTAGTTAATTACGAGAATTAACTAACACATTTAAATATTGGTTAATTTATATTAAATTGGAAGTTATATTATGGAATAATATAATTTGAATATTAAAGCCTTAATTGACTATGGTGATATAGTAAGGGTTTGAAGAATCACTTAAGTAAATAGTGAGTTAATACATGTGTGGAATATGTGATTATAGTAGGTGCCTTTATAAATATAACTTGTCATAGTATTATTTTCAATAGAAAGGATTAATTCACTTACAAAAGACGGTGAATTAATATATATGTTTCGCATAAGAGGAGGAAAGAAATATGTTAATTATTAATTTGATATTTTAAATATATTACATAGTATTGTAATATTTGAAAGATAAGTGATTAATGAAAGAAAATACCAATATAATTATAAATGAATATTGGTTAGAGATGGAGGGATTAGATTAACACTTAAGGTGTGGCTGATTATAAAGATGGAAGAAGTTGTTAAGCCTTGTTATTGTGAATAATTCAACATAGAACTATGTAATTCAAAACTAAATGATTTGAAATGTGAACTTGAAGAAATATTAGAACCTACTTGATGTATGTTTATAGTACGTATCAGAATACATGTCGTGCTAGGAATTATGTTGAGCAATGAAAAGCCTAAGTCTGGTTCTGGCTAGGAGTAGGGCGGCCGCGCAACTCCCAAGCTTAAATGTAGCGCGGTCGCGCCGTCCTGCTGAGTGACCAAGAGTAGTTTGTTAACTACATGGTCTTAAGTTATGGTTATATGTTGTCCTTAAGGACCACAAGATATGAAACAAAGATTATGTAGATAAATATGATAGTAGAATGAGCTAGTCTCATAGTTATCCTAAGTTCAAGTACAAATGAAACCAAGTTAGGAAACAATATTTGTTCTTATATTAAGAGCGTATGAAATGTATGACTGATGGGTATGAATCCATTATTATATAATTGTGTAGGGATACACACAGTGTATATAAGCTTTAAGAAGTTAAGTCGTAGTTGATAAACTACGAATCAGGCAACTCTTTCATTTCCTATTTGTTATATGAATTCGATAACTATTAGTTGAGATATATTCTGTTATGCAAATTTTGATGTATATATATGAAATGCATATGAGATATGTATGAAATGTGAAAGTTGATCTTTAATGATATGCTTGTGATGAAAATCTTTATGCCTGTTATGTGTGCAGTAACATGCGTAGTAAATATTAATTGATTATGAATGCATAAACTGAGTATGTTATTATATGCTATGTGCTGCATGAAAACTGTTAGAATTACTGGGCTATCGAGCTCACCCTAATGCTACGTGCTATTTGATTGATAAAGTTCAATGGTATCGAAGGAGATTGATTTATTATTTAACTAGATTCTCTTGAACCATGTTTAGGTTCTAGTATATGTACATGATACTAGTTTTCAATGTGTAATACATGTTAAGTTGTACTATGTGATACATAGAGGAATTCGAATCAAGATGTAAAAATTTATACAGTAATTCGAATAGAATGAATCATAATATAATTTGATTCAAGGATATGTAATTGATTCAAGTTAAGGAATCAATAAAAGATTATTTTTCCAAGGAGATTGAAAAAGTTTAAATTATTCCGCATATTTATATAACATCGAATATGATGTAAAACAGGAATGGTAAATGACCAAGATTTAAAACTTATAAAAGTTTGGGGTCATTACATAGATCATGGAAATAGAAAGAATTTATATTCTAAATTGTAATAAGCAAAGTTATATTCATTAAATTATGAATACATGATATAAATAGTTTGACAATAGTAGTATCGCGACGGACCGGATCCGTGGTTCGAAGGGACCCGAATTTGGGGGCGTCACACTATGCTTGCCCACATTAATTGTAAATTACTAAATTAAAGGGAAGGGAGATCAAAATTATAATCTGAGTTATAAAAATAGAAGATATTGAATTATATGTTATGTTTATTATTTAGTGGATTCAGATTCCTAGATTATTTTCTCATTAATTATTTTCATATTCTAGTTAATTAATTCTCAATCTTTATTTCTAATTCGCCTAAAATTAATATTAAGGAAACATTAAAAATAATCTAGTCTCTGTGGGTTCGACCTGTACTTGCCAGTTCTTCAATTAGACATTGTGCACTTGCAGTACATATTTTATCACATCAAAACTCTTCCAACTCACTGCACCACTATTCAAGGTAAACACATACCTCAAAACAGATTTACTGTCATCTTGGCCCGTTTGGAAACTTGAGTCTTTGAAGCCCTCTAGTTTGAATTCAGACCCACCGTAGACAAGAAATACATCCTTAGTTCTTCTTAAGTACTTTAAGATATTTTTCACTACTTTCAAGTGTTCTTCTTCTGGATTCGACTTATATCTGCTTGTCATATTTAAGGCATCAGCGACATCCGGTCTAGTACATATCATACTGTATATGATAGATCCTATTATTGAAGCATAAGGAATCTTTATCATACGGTCTCTCTCCTCAGGTGTCTTTGGGGCCTATTTTTTGGAGAGATATATTCAATGGCTCATTGGCACGAGACCTCTTTTGGAATCTTCCATGCTAAACCTCTTTAGCATCGAGTTAATGCAAGTTCCTTGGGATAAGCCAAGCATCCTTTTAGATCTATCTCTATAAATCTTTATTCCCAAAATATAGGATGCTTCACCCAAGTCCTTCATAGAGAAGTGTTTAGATAACCAGATTTTAATTGATTGTAACATAGGAATATCATTCCCTATTGTCGATGTAGGGATTTTTATTTGTCCCTTTTCTGTTCTTGTCTTTTGGTGTTCTCATGTTATGTGAAATTTGTTTGAAAAAATAAGTTGTGAAAAGGTTCGACATGTATATGTCGACGATTGGACTGTAAGAGTCGCCAGTTGATATTTTTAAATGGTTGCACCAACTCAACCGAGAAAAGGTTTGCACATTGACCACGTGATGTAACACTGCTAGGGTATGGGGGCTTGATTATGAGGAGGAAAGGTGTTAAGCACCCCCCGACATCCGTGTTACCATGGTGACCGCCAGTTTTCAATTAAACTGTTATATGAATGTGTGTGTGTGGGTCAATGTGTAATTATTTGGAAGTAGTGCTATGCCTCGTTTGAACCTATATACAAAGGGTTTGAATTTTGTATAAAAGTTTAGTTTTAACAAGATACAGCAATGATGTTTTGTAAAAGAGGTTTTTCAAACCCTTATGCTCAATAGTACTTGAGGCCTTTGATAATTCCATTTTATTATGTGTTCGGCTTAATTACTTTTTATTTTTGAGATGTGAAGCATCTTTGAAAAAATAAGGTACATAGCAGTGCTGAACTCCTTATGGGCATGAGAGCCATCTAAGGAAATTCAAACACAGTGAATAATTTATAAGATGATTACAGCTGAAAATGTCCATCACGGGAACTGAATCTAGATTCAGGAGAATGAATCTGTGATTACATGATTCCTAGGCTCACATAGTGCCGCAATTTATATGAAAGCTATAAGTAATTATATATATAAGCTGTAAATATATATATACAAACGATCGACCACCACGAAGTAAACTCCATGGGGGATTGAAAATATAAATATATAAAAATGGTATATATATATATATATATATATATATATATATATATAGACACGATCAACCACCACGAAGCATCTCCATAGGGGATCAAAAATGTAAATAAAGCAATAAAAACAATCAACCGCCACGAAGTAAACTCCAGGCGGGACTAAATGTAAAGAAAGTAGTTAAAAGCCACGTAAGTAAACTCCTGTGCCCGACAAATATATATATATATATATATATATATATATATATATATATATATATATATACACACACACACACAGATTTAATCAAGTGGGACTTGATCAAATCCTAGGACCCATTATTTTTAATTTTTTTTGCTTTTTTTAAACAACTAAAAAAAATATTATGGAACTTTTTTTTTTTTAAAAAGCAGTGTTTTTGGTGTGATTTAGATACATACAACAAAATATGTCATGCATATGCAATACGGACATGTTTTGTTGTATGTATCTAAATCACACCAAAAACACTGTTTTATGTTAAAAAAAAGTTCCATATTTTTTTTTACATAAAACCTATTTGGGAGTCCGGATAGGATCCGGACTGTATATATATATATATATATATATATATATATATATGTATATATATATATGTATAAATATAAAAGCAATAAACACTCCGGATGTGAATCCAGACTCAATCGAGGCATAACTCGATAATGCTAGTACAAATATATATATACAAAAAGAAATAAAAAGCCACGGACCGAAGTTCGGGCATACACACGTAAGACGACTCTCAACGTGAATAACTGTGTGTGCACAGTACTGGAGAAATGCTTAAAGAAATGTATGAAGGCTTACAGTGGAATGCTAAAGAAGACTTCAATAGCTTTAAATGGATGAACACTCAGTTTCCACCAGTAAAATATAGCAATATATAAGTCACAAGTGTTTAAAATGAGAAAGCACTTAGTTTGTAGTGTGTACAGAGCAAATTGGACAGGGCTTCCTCGCCTTTTCTTTATGCGAAATGGCCACCCCAAGCCCTCTATTTATAGAGGGGGAGCCGTAGGTGCACCTATGGCTACCCGGGGTGCCCCGTGCTCTGCAGGTCCTGTCGTCTCGAAGACGTGCATGCATGTAACATGATGTCTATTTGAACTTTCAGAACTTTAATTCGGGCATCCGATTGAGGTGTATAAGTCCTTTTTTCGGAGTGTTGTTGTCGAGAGCTACACAATGACATGGGATTAGAGGTTGTACAAAGTCAGGAATATGGGACCATGCCTTGGGTCTTCAGGCTTAAAATTCTATCCGATGGGACCATGTCGAGAGCTACACCATGACATAGGATTCCGAGAGCTGCCTTGTGTAGTACTCACTTGGGATTGGAGCTTTTGGTTCTTGTAGGACATTTTTGTGTGTAATGTATGTTGAAATGTTGTTGAGATGGTGCAGATATAGGATCAAAGTGGCAAAATGATGATTTTTCCCCTCACCGGGGTTATCTCTAGTTTGGGCTGATTTAGCAGTTGTTTCTCAGGGTTATCTCTGAGATTAGGCTGCTGCAATTGCTGAATGTCCTCAGGGTTGTCTCTGAGGTGTGCCTAACCTCCCGGGGTTATCTCTGGGGTAAGGACTAAGTGCCTTGGGGTTATATCCGTGGTTGAAATGAGCTTTTCCGGGGTTATCTTCGGAACTACAACTGCACTCCTCGGGGTTATCTCCGAGGTTGAAACTGAAACTCCCGGGGTTGTCTCTGGGTCTTTAACTGGATATCTCAAGGTTCTCTCCAAGATGGAAAACTGAGGATTCCAGGGTTGTCTCCGAAATTGAACTGATTTGACCTCCAAGGTTATCTCTGGAAGACGATTCTGCCCTCCTGCAAGGTTAGTAACAGGAATGCAAAATTTTGAGTTTCTACAGATGCCCCTCTTTATCATATTCATGCAATACAATGGCATGGATATGATAAAGAATACTAGACACTTGAAATGTCAAGATAATCATGATGCAATGTACAAAAGTACGATGTAAATGTATGATGCATATGATTTGTTGGACCATTTTCCAATGGGATGTGATGATTGTCTACTCCCACAACTTTTGATGGGGACTGGAGTGATCACTGACGACCTTGATGAACTGCTTGGATGTGTGATCCAAAGCTCTCAAGAATTTCCAGGATGTTGATGTTGGGGTTATCACCAAAGTTCTTAATCCTTGGTACAGACTTTCCACTGAGTATGTATCTCTCATGTGCAAGAGGCTTCGGGGGATAGAGCTTTGTCTGTTGAAGATGTGTATAACATATTCCATTATTGGCCTCCCCGATGAAAGATGTTCTTCCTTGTTTTGTATCGCCAGGTCATTTGAGTGTTCTGTCAGAATTACTTCCAACAGTCTGTGTTGTCAGGGTTGCCTGACTCTCGCTGAAATATACATTAACGTATAAGATCCTGCTTGACCTTTGGTGACATGTGCATCAACGACTGTGTGATCTTTGTTGACTTGTGCATCAACGAATGAAATCGTCGGACGGTTCCTGACGCTTCGTTGGGTTTAACTACCAATGGTTGATGATGTCAAGGCTGCTTGACCTTCATTGATGTGTACATCAACAGATAAATTGTGTGAAATTTCTGCTGGGGAGAAAGGTCTTGGAGCTATGACTCTGAACTGATGACATCAGACCTTTGTGAAGTATTGCCGGGTGTAATTTGCAATAATTCTGATCATCGGTATAGTAAACCCTGTGTCTAGGCGAATATCAATGAATGATATGTAGACCCATAGTTTGGTCTATGAAAACCAGGATTTTAGGCTTTTCCGCTCAATCGCGTAGCATTCTTATTCTTGATTTGGCCTTTTCAGGTGATGAGACCTCCTTTGCAACTCGAACTGGATCGAGCCAGACGGGTGGACCCCACTAAGGGAAGTCGCATGTATACCTGTGGCAGCCACAGGTACACCTGCGGCCAATAGTGGGTGGCCTTAAGTGGCCCGTTGCTTTCATAAGTCATTTTCAAGTTGCGCTACACAGAGAATCAAAGAGCTCTTCTTCAAATCTGCTAAGTTCGGGCGTCTTTTTTCAAATTCTGTCACCATACAAGTGTTATACACTGTCCTGGTAACGTATGCATGTCTTCTTTTCTAGTTTTTATCCGTTGGAAAATGACTTATCATATAAAATACTTCTAAGCATATTGTAATGAATATGCATGCTCATATGACTTGATAAAAAATATTCAACATAGTAAATGTTAGTATTTAACCATGTTGAACATAATGATGTGAAAAAATTTGCCTTTTGAAACAGTCAAATTAACACCTTTTTCTGCCATCTCTTATCCTATTTAAGGACAAACGGGCAAAGGTGAAAAAACAAAGTAATCCTGGTAATTAGGCTACCCTTACGCATTATGACTTTGATGTTTGTATGCATGTAGGATGTTTATGACTGTGGGCAGGTGTGCTATTGAATGGCCACCTAGTCATGCCTATGTGCATGTTATTAGTCCTATTTACAAAGGGGATTATGACAAATGTTTTCCAAAATATAGGCATTGGATAGACATGCATTTTAACTCTATTATAGGCATATGTTATATGCATGCATATAGTCATAAAAATGCATTTGAAAAAGTTGTAGGTAAGAATTTATCACACCCTTTTTGAGGTGATTTGGAGACTTATTTCCAGATATATATGGATCTAGATCAGTCGAGTAGTTCTCACAGGACCACTTCAGGTATGCGGAGGAGGGCTTTTGATATACCGTGACCCCGTTCAGTTAGACAGCCTCGTTGTTTAGCGGAGGCAGTGATTCGTCCTATCCAGTTTGATGTGCCGGGTGTGGAGGACGAGGAGGAGGATGTGCCAGTTGTGGAACCTTCTCCTCCTGTTCATGTTCCCTATAAGGATTTCCCAGGCATTCAGATGACGATCCCAGAGCTTCTGGGTGATTTGAGTCGACACCCCTCGATTTACTTGCATGCAAACGAGGTATAAGCTGGATTTGATCTTCCTTTTTTCCTATTAATGAGGACCAAAGGTTATGATGTTGATCTTTTTTGTGATGTAGGTTCCCGGATTTACACAACCTCGAGGGAATTGGTTCAACATCCACTCTCTGTATCAGGCTCTGCATCCAGATTATCGAGAGATTGTGCTTGGTTATGGCTTTGAGGCGTTCTTTCCCATCCTCCCTGGGAGCTGTCGTTTACACTCCTAAATTAACCTCACTTTCACTTCACAATTTAAAATAATTAGTACAATAGCAAGTAAGGATCGATCCCACAGAGAGTAAAGTTGTTTTAGAATTAGTCTATTATTTTCACAGAAAATAAAGATGGGGGTTTTTGAAAAATATTTTTAAACTAAGAGAATAAAAATTAATAATAAAGTTAACCATATATGTATAAACTTCAGTTCTACAGTCCAGTTTCACCAAGTACAGTAATCAATTAATTAGGTTATTATTATTTTCCCTTCAATGAAACTATTAGCCTTAGATAACAATAAGCTCTGCTATCCGAAATTCTCCTTAGATTATCACTGTATGAAACAAGCTCTCCACCAGATTCTAACTAGCATATAACCTAGAATAAGCTCTCTAGATTTAATTGAAGGGTTTCGGAACATAAAACACAATGGAAATTAACGAATTTAAAGGCAATTCTGAAACCCTAAAACAGGATCCATGCGACAAAAAAATTAACTTTGTGGTTAGAAATTATACCGATTATGAAAATAGAATTGATACGCTCGAATCTCCAAAGCAATCCAAATGAATCGAACCTCTATGGTATCCACACGAACGCCCCATGAATCATCGTATGATCTGCAGTAAAAGGAACTGCGGTACTAGCCACAAGGATGAGGATTTTTTTCATTTTCGAAACTATTTCTCTATAGTGTCTCTCTAAAAGCGGCTAGGGTTTCGGTTATGATTATTATTCTAATATTGCTGCTACATATCATATATATAGCGGTTAAAATGAATTAATCAAAACCCTAAAATAAAATCTGAATTTTATATATATATATATATATATATATATATATATCTTAATTAAGTCTTACTTAATTAATATACATATATATAAATTATCCTATTAATTTAAATTCGTAATTTAAATACTATCAATCATATTGACATATTTAAATCTTTAAAATATAAATATAATTTTCTTTTAATTACGTTCTATGTGTGTGACCCTAGAGGTTATTATTACTTTGACAATAATTTTAAAATCATATTATAAAATTATAAATAGTTAGCGACATCTAGTAATGCATCACTGCTACCCATGTAATAATAAAATCGATGATTCGATGCAACCTTTTCGTGACCAATGTTTTAATGTAATTTAATCCTTTTAACCTTGACATCCTAGATTAAACTCGAGTCATGGAATGTGTCATACTCTTCATAATTTAATCTGTGTTTTTCTTGATCAATGAGTAGACTATATGAAATAAATCACTATTTGAGCATGGCTATGCATTTCTTAGTCCTACTCAATCAAGAGGCCTATGGATATCACCCCTAATATATAGGAGGGTTAAATTCCATCAAGATCACTCATATTCCTCACACGATCCATGATGTACCCAATAATCATCTTTATAGTCCACCCTATTAAAGGTGACATTTGATGATATCAAAGTACATAAATTCCCGTGTAGTAATATAGTGATTTCAGGTCAGAGGATCATTACATCATTGTCACTATGAGAATTGCTAATGAAACTTTGCATCTTTGCTTTCCGTGAGAATTCTCATGGTGGGTCCATCCCAAGACATCGTTCTCTAACATGTACCTATACATTGACTTAATATCTCATATATTTATGACCAATGAGATTTGGTCATCAGTCAATCCACATACTAGTCTCAATGCATCATTGTTGTCCCATCAACAATGATACTCCACTAGGGACATTTAAGAGCAATGATACTAATTGTAATTATATAATCTCATGTTCAAATCACATACTTGAAACTATATAATTTGCATCACTATTCTAAGGAATTTTATTATGTTAACATTTGTATAACGCAGTAAATAAAACCATAATAAAATCATTCATTTATTCAATCAAATATAATATTAAAATGTTAAGCAATTATATCAAATAATTGGCCTCTAGGGCATAAACTCTAACAATCTCCCACTTGCACTAGAGTCAATCACTCATGTATCGAATACGCATGGAACTAGTGTGACCTTCATGCTTCTACTGCGACAAAGCCTTGGTTAGTGGATCTGCAACATTATCATCTGTTGGCACTCTTCCTATATGTACATCTCTTCTATCAATGATTTCACGGATGAGATGATACCGCCTAAGTATATGCTTGGATCGTTGGTGAGATCTAGGTTTCTTAGCCTGTGCAATGGCTCCATTATTATCACAGTATAGAGTAACCTGATCAACAATGGTTGGAACAACACCAAGTTCAGTGATGAACTTTTTAATCCATACAGCCTCCTTGGCCGCACTAGAAGCAACAATATACTCATCATCTGTTGTAGAATTGGCTACTGTCTCTTACTTCGAACTCTTCCAGCTAACATTACCACCATTAAGGCAAAACACAAAACCTGACTAAGACTTATAGTCATCACTGTCAGTCTGGAAACTAGCATTCATGTAACCCTTTACTGCCAGTTCATCTTTACCTCCATATACCAAGAATGAATCCTTAGTCCTTTTTAGGTACTTGAGGATATTCTTGACTGATGTCCAGTGATCTTCACCTGGATTCGACTGGTATCTGCTCATCATGCTCAAAGCATACGAGACATCCGAACAAGTATATATCATTACGTACATGATAGATCTAATTATCGAAGCATAAGGGATCTTTCTCATACGCTCCTCATCATCTTGTGATTTATGACATTGGGCCTTAGAGATCTTTACACCATAAGTCATAGGTAAGTGTCCTCTTTTTGCCTCTTGCATGCTGAACCGTTTTAGCACTTAATCAATATATGTACTCTGACTTAGGCCAAGCATTTTTCTCGATCTTTCTCGATAGATCTTGATACCTAAAATGTAGGCAGCATCACCTAAATCTTTCATGGAGAAACATTTTCCTAACCATGTTTTTACAGCCTGTAATGAAGGAATGTCATTCCCAATAATTAATATGTCATCAACATATAATACTAGGAATACAATGTGACTCCCACTAACCTTTTTATATACACAAGGTTCATCTTCATTTTTAATAAAGCCAAACTCTTTGACTGCTTCATCAAAACGAAGATTCCAACTCCGAGATGCTTGATTCAATCCATAAATTGATCTCTGCAGCTTACATACCTTTCCAGCATCCTTTGGATTTACAAAACCCTTAGGTTGTGTCATGTACACATCCTCAAGGAGATTTCCATTAAGGAAAGAAGTTTTGACATCCATCTGCCAGATTTCATAATCATAAAAAGCTACAATAACAAGTAAGATCCTGATGGACTTAACCATTGCCACTGGAGAGAAGGTTTCATCATAGTCAACACCTTGAATTTTTTTGAAACCTTTTGCTACCAGTCGGCCTTTATAGATTTAAACATTACCATCCATGTCAATTTTCTTCTTGAAAATCTATTTGCACCCGATTGGTTTTACCCCTTTGGGTGGATCAACCAATGTCCATACTTGGTTAGTATACATGGAGTCCATCTCAGATTTCATGGCTTCAAGCCATTTCTTAGAATCTGACCCATTCATAGCTTCTTAGTAGGAAGCAGGCTCATCCTGATCTATGAGCATCGCATCATCGTTTTGAGTTACAAGATATCCATAATATCTCTTAGGCTCTTGGTGTGTCCTACCAGATCAATGAATACCTCGTGTAATTTTAACAGGTTCACTTTCCACAATATCTTGTGGTTCCTGGTCATGTTCTAACTCAGGTTCAATGATATTTTGTGGTTCTCGAATTTCTTCGAGTTCTACTTTCCTCCCACTGTTTCCTTTAGAGACATATTCTCTTTCTAAAAAAATACCAGTTTAAGCAATAAACACTTTATTCTCAAAAGGTTTGTAGAAATAATATCCTTTTGTTTCTTTTGGGTATCCCACAAAATTACATTTGTCAGATTTGGGTCCGAGCTTGTCAGAATCCAAACGTTTTACAAATGCCTCGCAACCCCAAATCTTCATGAATGACATACTAGGACGTTTCCCAGTCCAAATCTTATATGGAGTCTTCTAAACCGTCTTTGTAGGAACACGGTTAAGTGTGAATGCAGCTGTCTCTAGGGCATGAACCCAGAAGCTTATTGGAAGATCTACATGACTCATCATTCATCGTACCATGTCCAACAAGGTGCGATTTCTCCTCTCAGATACACCATTCCATTGTGGTGTTCCAGGTGGAGTGAGCTGTGATATAATACCACACTCCTTTAGAAGGTCAAAGGGCTTTTATGCTTTTGCCAAATTGGTTTTGAACTTCATTCTTGAATTCCTTGAACTTTTCAAAGGATTCAGATTTATGTCTCATAAGAGACACATATCCATATCTACTGAAGTCGTCAGTAAATGTAATGAAGTAATAAAACCTACCTCTTGCTAACGAACTCATGAGTCCACAAACATCACTATGTATAAGTCCCAATATATCGCTAGCCTGTTCACTGTGTCCAGTGAAAGGGGCTTTAGTCATCTTGTCTAATAAATAAGACTCACATTTCTCATATGATTCAACATCAAATGAATCCAAAAATCCATCTTTATAGAGTTTTGTTATGCGTTTCTCATTTATATGGCCCAAACGACAATGCCAGAGATATGTCGGATTTGAATCATTTGATTTAAATCATTTTGTATTTATGTTATAGATAGGCATTTCTAAATCAAGAATATAAAGACCATTAAATAATTGTACAACACCATAACAAATATTATTTAAGTAAAACGAACAACAATTGTTCTTTATTATAAATGAAAAACCTTTCTTGTCCAAATAAGAAATAGAAATAATGTTTTTACTTATAGCAGGCACATAATAACAATCCTCTAATTCTAATACTAGCCCAGTGGGAAAAGATAAATGATAAATTCCTACGGCCAGTGCAGCAACTTTTGCTCCATTCCCAACTCAGAAGGTCAACCTCTCCTTTTGTCAAGTCCTACTCCTTCAAGTTCCCGCACATTAACACAAATGTGAGAACCACATCCAAAGATCCAATACCCATGATGTAGAAGTAGACAAGTTGACTTCTATAACATATATACCGAATCAAGTCACACTTCCTTTCTTTTCTTTACTTCTTCCAAATAAGCATGACAATTCCTCTTCCGTTGTCTGTGTTTTCCATGTATGACAATCACCTTCTTTAGGCACCCCGCCTTTAAGTTTTAAAGCCTGTTTGGTTTTAGAATTGGGTTTGGCACCAGATTTAGATTATATCTTCTTCTTGCCTTTCCAATTTTCCTTAGCATTCCCCTTTTGCACCATCATTATGGGAGCGGGTCCTGCCTTTTTCATGTTGTTCTTGGCAGTTCTTAACATTCTCAATAACTCAGTAAGGGGTTTCTCAATTTCATTTATAAGATAATTCATAACAAATTGAGAGTAGTTGTTGTTCAAGGATTGCAAAACAAGATTAGTTTGGGCTTCCGGAGTAATTGGAAAACCCAACCTATCAAGGTACTCAATATACCCAATTATTTTTAGCACATGTGGGCCAACTGGATCACATTCACCCATCTTGCAGTTATATAACGCCTTGTTTGTATCATACCTCTCCTGTCGAACATGCCCTTCGAACAATTTGTTGAGATGCTCGATCATCTCATAAGCATCAATCAACTTATGTTTCTTCTGAAGCTCAACATTCATGGTTGCTAGCATGAGACAACTCATGTCCAGAGCATCATCTTGATGCTTCTTGTAAGCATTATGATCTGCACGTCGTGCAGTATCAGCTAGTGCTGCAGGAATGGGATTTTCAATGACATATAGCTTGGACTCTTGTTTGAGGACAATCCTCAAGTTCCTATGCCAGTCAAGAAAATTAATTCCACTCAGCTTGTGCTTCTCAAGGACTGACCATAGTGAAAGACTACTTGTGTTGTTGTTGTTTTCCATTGATATCTACAATTTATAAGTGCCAAAATAATAAGTTAAATTGCAGATTTGATAATATGTAATTGATAATAGTACATTCAAAATATACCTCCCACTATTTTATTCAAATTAATAGCCCTCACCATTAATTCGGAAAGCATTTTCTATTAAATCTTTCTAGTGAGCCAAGATCTATATTTCATTATGCCTTAAGTTAGCTTTGGCTAATCTCTTAAAACACAATTATTTAGGTAGACAACCCTTTTGTCAATTATATCATATATAACTCTTGGATAGTTTGGTAAACAACAATTGTTTCTTGTCCATCTAATGGTACTTACCAAACTCTATGCCTCTAAGTCCACAATCCTATTGAGATAACTTAGTTAAGTTGGGCCCAATGATTTTAACAGTTTTGATATCACAATTATCCTATCACATCTTACCTAGATAAATAGGGTACTTTTCTTTGGCAAACCTAAATCTATTGATCAAGGTCTTGATGAGTGTTATTCATTGGAAGGCATCTTATTTAGACTTAATAATTTAATGAGGGATTTTATTAATAAATTTATATCTCACAAATTTTAATCTTATTAAGCATGCACATTATTTATCATATAATATACAAGCATAAATAAAGTTCAAAATAAAATGTGTCATAGTTATGGCCCAATCCACTGTCAATCTATTCAATTTCAGATCGGTAAACATGCATCATCATATATCATATATATCGAATATAATTAAAACACGTAATCTGAATTAATCGTTCTCGCAAGTAGCCCTGATACCACTGAAGGGTTTCGACACATAAAACGCAGTTGAAAGTAACCAATTTAAAGGAAATTTTGAAACCCTAAAACAGGATCCATGCGAAAAACAAATTAACTCAATTGTTAGAAATTATACCGATTATGAAAATAGAATTAATACGCTCGAATATCCAACGCAATCCAAACGAATTGCGCCTCTACAGTATCCACACGAACGCCCTGCGAATCGTTGTACGATCTGCAATAAAAGGAACTGCGGTACTAGCCACAAGGATGAGGATTTTTCCTTTTTGAAACTGTTTCTCTCTAGTCTCTCTCTAAGAGCGGATAGGGTTTTAGTTATGATTATTATTCTAATATGGCTGCTACATGTTATATATATAGCAGTTAAAAGGAATTAATCAAAACCCTAAAAAAAATCCGAATTTATATATATATATATTAAGTAAGTCTTACTTAATTAATATACCTATATATAAATTATCCTGTTAATTTAAATTCTTAATTTAAATACTATCAATCATATTGACATATTTAAATCTTTACAATTTTAATTAATTCCATTTTAATTACGTTTTATGTTTGTGACCCTATAGGTTATTATTACGTTGGCAATAATTTTAAAATCATATTATAAAATTATAAACAGTGAGTGGCATCTAGTAATGCAACACTGCTACCCAAGTAATAATAAGATCGATGATTCGATGCAACCTTTTCGTGACCAATGTTTCAATGTAATTTAATCCTTTTAACCTTGACATCCTAGATTAAACTCGAGTCATGGAATGTGTCATACTCTTCATAATTTAATCTATTTTTTTCTTGATCAATGAGTAGACTATATGAAATAAATCACTATTTGAGCATGGTCATGCATTTCTTAGTCCTACTCAATCAGAGGCCTATGGATATCACCCCTAATATAAAGGAGGATTAAATTTCATCTAGAGCACTCATATTCCTCACACGATTCATGATGTACCCAATAATCATCTTTATAGTCCAACCTATTAAAGGTGACATTTGATGATATCAAAGTACATAAATTCCCGTGTAGTAATATAGTGATTTCAGGTCGGAGGACCATTACATCATTGTCACTATGAAAATCGCTAATAACACTTTGCAAACTGTTCCACGAAGAATTCTCATGGTGGGTCTGTCCAGTACATCGTTCTCTAACATGTACATATGAATTGACTTAATATCTCATGTTCAAGTCACATACTTGAAACTATATAATTTGTATCACTATTCTAAGGAATTTTATTATGTTAACATTTATATAACGCTGTAAATAAAACCATAATAAAACCATTCATTTATTCAATCAAATATAATATCAAAATGTTAAGCAATTATATCAAATAATTGGACTCTAGAGCATAAACTCTAACATTAATATGATAAAAGCATTAAGAAATAGAGAATTAGGCTAATCCAAGAAACAAACACATAAGCTCGATTTGTTTAAGTTATTTTCTGATAATCTTAGCAATAAACAAAAGCTTGTCCACAATTATTATTACCAAGTTGCAACTTATGATGAAGACATATATCAATTACACGTAATACCAATCTTAATCTAGCAGATGATAATGATCAAATTAACTTAATTGGCCATATAAAATTAATTAGATCAACTAGTAAGCAATCAATGAAAACAAATTATCAGAAAAATTTTCACACAAGAAGGAATAAATAATAATTCTCAATTAATCAATTACTTGTAACAAGGATTCACCTCCCTTTAGAACTGAATGAAAAGAACTAGCCTGACATGCTCTTGAGTCTGCAGCCCAATAGATGATAGTTGATTGTTGAATGAATAAAACCTTGACTCTCATCCTCTATTTATAGTGCTAGACAAAGTCCTAAATCCTATGGAAAGTAGAAATCCAAATCCTAAAAGGAATTACAAATTACACTAATTTCCATAAAGAAATAGAATTTAATTTGGAAATAAATCTTAGTCTAAAAGAAATCCTAATTATAATAGAATTGTAAAAACTAATCTTCTAGAATCCAAAATTCAGATTTAAAATTGGAATTAAATCCCATAATTGCCATGTGCTTAAACTCCTTGCCACGTGAATCAAAATCCATTTATGATACTAATTGTTGAATCCTTGATTTGCTAGGAATCCCGTAAATCTCCTCCAATTTATTTCCAAAATCATGGAACCCCTTCAATTGTACCTAAAATAAAAATATAAGAATAATGAGTTTATTTAGGCACAAAATAAATACAACAGATTAAGTATTAAGGAATAAAAATATAACATATTTCATACTCATCAAATTCCCCCACACTTATCTTTGTACACGTCCTCGTGTAAACCAATAGTTTGATTTCAAGAAAAATTCTATTCAACCATAGTGTCAAAAGATTTCAAGGTACAAATCATGAATATCAACACTACATATACAAAAATCTAATCAATGCCTTATCAGTTAACTCACAATGAACAACCATACTATTTCACCAATGAATTTCATTAAACCAAATTGTAACCACATAAGACACTTTCCCAAAATATACATACTTACTCAACTTTAGTTACCATGGAGCAAAAACCGTGCACATTGACTCACAACTAAGAACAAATTTTTCTTGCTTTTTAAGTTTTTTCATAGAACCTTCTTTTTAGCACAGATGAATGTATTTTCATGCTTTTCTCGTATTTTTTTTTTCTTGACATGTGCAATGTCTCCTTTTCTTAGGCTTTTCAGAGTTATCCATTAGCGAACTTTCCACCAATGACTCCCAAACCAAATGATCTTAGGGAGCTAGGTGTAGAGACACCCCTAAGTCTTACTTATTCAAGTAACAAAGGCCACAAAAGTCGACTAGTCAAGTTGTTTTTATCCATTGCACTTTTCAGTGTGAATACCGATGCTTCCCGAGGCTTGGATACCCAGTTATTTTGCACAATGGACATTGAAGCAAATTTTTCAATCACCAAATTTTTATTTTTTTTCATTCATCATCATTTTCTTTTCCACATGGTTCTTCAATGTAAGTTAAACAGTTCCAAGTCGTGAAATCAATGCACAAAGACAACTCCACAAATAACTTAGCCAAATAAACGTGCTTCTCATATTCAAGTACTTATGTATCACAAATTTAATTCAAATCAATTACTATGTATCATGGCTTAGTTGTCATCATTCATTAACAAATTAAGTGTGACGCACCCAAAATAGGTATACATCACCCATCTTGGGTCGCCAAATACATGGTATTGAATACAAATACAAACTTAATTATACAACATGAGCTGAGGGTTTTTACACGAATATTGTCTTCTAGACAATATCCAAACTCAAATGGAGTCCTCATTACATTTATTGTCACACTATTTTATGGAACAGTGAGGACTACTATAACACCATCTCGGACCATCACTCCATTCCCCGACTAGTTCTGGCTACGTTCTCATTTCCTGAAGAGAATAATGGAAGTAAAAGGGTGAGCTCAACTAGCCTAGTAAGAAATATTATAACTAAGATAATGTAGAATAAGTTATCATTAGCCTTCAACAAAGTTAAACTGATATAATATAATAGACAACAAGTTTAACTGTAGTGAAACAAGTAATCCATTAGAAGAGTTAAGTAGATCAAGATATCTACTATCTTTTATGATTTAAAAGGTTTATCATTAACTTTATCGCTGGGACTCAGCTTAATAAATAGATCACATCATCGAATCATCCCTGCACTACGGGCCAAGGATATTCATTAGTATCACGTCCACAAATTATTCCTGCACTACGGGCCAAAAATATTCGTGTAATCATCAATGGTCATGATCATATCGAATTATCCCTAATCATAATCATACCAATCAACGGTCCATCTATGCACGTAAGCCAAACATGACTTTCATCACAATATAAGCATGACGAGGATGACAATGATATAAGAATTCAATTAAAAGAAAGTAAAGGATAAATTTTTAAAGATTTATAATTTAATTTATCCAGAATTCAATACTGTCCAAATTATCAACATGATACTACTTTGTGGATTAAAATTCAGGAATAATATTCATGTATCAAAAATAATTTGGACAGAAAAGAAATAATTTTTTGGGTGAATAGTATCCCGTGAATAGTATCCTATGAATAGTACTTCAAGAATAGTACCCCGTGAATAGTACCCCAACATAAAAAGTGCCCCAAATACCCGAGTGAACAATATTTGAGTGAATAGTGATTGGGTGAATAGTAACTCGTGAATAGTACCCTGGCATAAAAAGTGCCCCGAATACCCAAGTGAATAATATTATAGTGAATAGTAACTAGGTGAATAGTAACCCATGAATAGTACCCCGGGTGAAAATATTAATATTTAATAAGAAAGTTCAGATCAATATTTTAATGAAACGATACTGGATGAAGCGTAAAACTTAAGGATATTCCATTAATTTTAAGGATTATAGAAGCAATACTTACATAATAAGTTTAGATTTAAGAATATGAAAAGAAATAACATACGAAACTGCAAATGGATTTTCACTTGTCATACGTTACGTAATCCGCGTAGACAGGTTATTCCGACATATTAAAGGATGAATACGAAAAATAGTATTCCTTATGAATACGAAAGAAATAATACCCCTTACGAATACAAAAGAAATAACACCCCTTATAAACACAACAAATAATATCCCTTACCTTCGTATAAGACTGGATACTGCAATAGTGAAATACCGGAATACTATTCTTCTTGCTCTCTATAGTTTCTCTCTCTATAGTGTCTTTTGTGAATCTCAGTGAATTGGTGAGAATGAAAGAAGAATTAAGCTTCTATTTATAGGAGAATGGACTAAATAGTAACTGATTCATGAACGGTCCAGATTGATTTACTATTAGAACGAACGATTCATATTGATTACTATTAAAACCACAACCGACGGTCCAGATTGATTTACTTTTAGAACCACCATTGACAATCCAAATTGATTTGCTTTTAAAACCACCACTGACGGTCCAGATTGATTTACTTTTAAAACCACCACCGATAGTCCAGATTGATTTACTATTAAAACCACCACCGACGGTCCAAATTGATTTACTATTAAAACCACCATCAATGGTCCAGATTGATTAACAATTAAAACCACAATCAATGGTCCAAATTGGTTATCTATTAAAACCACCATCGACGGTCCATAAAATTAGTAAATCTTCCCATGGAATACTAAGTCAAACTTACAACAAACGCGTCATAACAATCCCTATATTTATATTAAAAAATTGAATAAATATTTACCACAAATTATTTATCTTTAATAAACACATTTTTAATCTATTAACAATTATTCATCATTAATATTATAACTCACAATATTTAACAACCAGATCATTCCCAGGAAAGAGGGGGCTTTCCGATAAGTATTTCTCCCTATTGACGCACAATTAGGTGACAAAACCTCTCCTCAACAGAACTTTCTAGACATCGTTAATATTGCAAATAATAATATGAATAACTTTGTCATCTTAATTATTGATTTAATAATATAAAATATTAATACTGTGATAATAATTGAATCAATAATATGAGAGATATTATGCAACAATTACTATAGCAATAATTGAGTATAACTGAGTGACTTCTCACGTAAGCATCAATAATCAATATCGTGTGCTACTATGCAACCACGCGTATTACTGTACTTTTACCATCGGGTAGTTCAACAGTTTAACGGTAAAACTTTTGCCGTTATTTTTATAAAAAGATATTTCTGTAGTTTTCTAACTACGACAATACTTCTGTTGTGGGGTCCACCAATGATTGTGTCATCGTACGAATATTCCCTGTTAAAATGAATATTCCCCGACCAATCGAATATTCCCCGACACAATGAATATTTTATATCAACATGCTTACTTTGCAAAATTTTCAAATATTACCCACAACTATAACATTATATCATATCCACACCATAATATTTAAAAATATATTTCGAGAAAATTTATTCTCTATTCATAAAAGTTGGGGTCTTACAACCTCCCCTTCTTATTGAATTTTTTCCTCGAAAGTTTGGTACGTACCCGATATGTCGAAGAGGTGAGGATACCTTGATTTCATTTCAGATTCTAACTCCCAGGTCATTTCCTCCACATCATGGTTTCTCCACAAAACTTTGGCTTGAGGTATAACCTTGGAGCGTAGAATATGATCCTTCTTATCTAAGATTTTAACAGGTACCTCTTCATATGTTAAATCTTCTGCTATCTCGTCCGGTTCTAATTCAATAATATGGTTCGGGTCTTTCACATATTTATGTAACATAGATATGTGGAAAACGTTATGAACACGAGACATACTTGGCTGTAAGATGAGTTTATATGCCACAGTTCCTGCTCAATCGAGGATTAAAAATGTGCCAATGAATCAAGGATTGAGCTTTCCTCTCTTTCCAAATCTCGTAACTCCTTTCCATGGAGCAACACGTAACAACACATGATCTCCAATATTGTCCTTTCGATGAAGATCAACATAACTCTTTTGTCAATCTTCTGAGGTTTTTATACGTTGTCGGATCATTTAAATCTTTTTCGTAGTTATACGTACCAACTCCAGTCCCAACAACGTTACTTCATCCACCTCCTCCCAGTATACTGGAGAACGCCTCAACGCCTCAAATGGAGCCATGATAATACTTGCTTGATAACTGTTGTTATAGGAGAATTCCACTAATGGCAAGAACTTGTCCTAACTTCCTTTGAAGTCAAGGACACAGAGTCTTAATAAATCCTCAAGAGTTTGAATAGTCCTCTACGACTGCCCGTCCGTTTGAGAATGATATGCCAAACTAGATCGTAAATCTGTGCCCATAGCTTTTTGGAAACTAACCCAAAATCGTGAAGTGAATCTTGGGTCTCGATCAGAAACTATGTATACTGGCATGCCATGCAGTCTTAAAATCTCATTTATGTATATACAAGCAAGACGTTTAAGTGTATTAGTTTCTCGTATAGGTAAGAAATGAGCAGACTTAGTCAATCTGTCAACAATGACCCAAATCGCATCTATACCTTGAGAAACCTTCGGAAGACTAGTAACGAAATCCATGGTAATGTGCTCCCACTTCCATTCTGGAATTTCAAGTGGTTGTAATAGACCTTTGGGCATTTGATACTCTGCCTTAACTCGTTGGCAAATTAGATACCTTGAGATAAACCCCGCTATCTCTCTCTTCATATTGCTCCACCAAAATGTATGTCGAAGATCACGATACATTTTGGTACTCCCTGGATGGATTGCAAATGGTGTGTTGTGCGCCTCCATCATGATTTTATACTTCAATCAGAATCGTTAGGAACACAAAGTCTAGAGTTGACTCAAAATATTCCTTCTTCGTCGATTCTTGCTTCCTGAATAGCACCTTCTTGCACTGTCTTCCTCATACGGATCAACTCCAGGTCTGTAGCTTGAGCAACTTTAACTTTATCGATTAAAGTCGATTCTACTCGTATATTCGCCATTATCACATGGGTCCCTAGAGTCTTTAACTATATCTCCATCCTTTGTAAGTCATACAAAATAGACTTTTGCGTTGACAATATCACACTCGTACCCGCATATTCTCTTCTACTCAATGCGTTAGCTACTACGTTCACTTTTCCAAGATGGTATTGAATGGTATGATTATAATCTTTCAACAGCTCAAGCCATCATCGTTGCCGCATGTTGAGTTCCTTTTGAGTGAAGAAATATTTGAGGCTTTTATGATCCGTATAGATTTTTACCTTCTCTCCATACAGATAATGCCTCCAAATCTTAAGCTCAAAAACGACAGTTGCCAACTCAAGATCATGAGTAGGATAATTCCTATCATATTCTTTGAGTTATCGTAAGGCATGGGCTTTGACTTTCCTATATTGCATGAGAACACATCTTAAACCTTTGCTTGAAGCATCACTGTAGATGACAAATCCCTCCGAACCAGATGGTATTGTCAGAACAGGTGCTAAAATGAGTCTTCTCTCGAGTTCTTGAAAACTCTTCTCACATTCCTTGCTCCAACTGAATTTTGTATCTTTTCGAGTCAGCTGAGTTATTGGATTAGTGATTCGAGAAAATCCTTCTATGAATCTCCGATAATAACCAGCTAAGCCGAGAAAGCTACGTACTTCGATCACTGACTTAGGTTTCTCCCAACTTTGAATTGCTTCAATCTTTGTCGGGTCAACAAATATTCCATGATTTGATATCACGTTCCTAAGGAATGCTACTTCCTCAAGCCAGAACTCTCATTTCTTTAACTTGGCATAAAGCTTGTTTTCATGAAGCTTTTGAAGTATCAGACTCAAGTGTTGCTCGTGATCTTCATGACTTTTGGAGTAAATAAGGATGTCATCAATAAAGATGACCACAAAGTGATCCAAAAATTCATTGAATACTCGGTTCATCATATCCAAGAAGGCAGTAGGAGCATTAGTCAATCCAAAAGACATGACTAGGAATTCGTAATGCCCGTACCGAGTTTTGAAAATAGTCTTTGGGATTTCATCGGTTTTAATCTTTAACATATGATATCTGAAACGAAGATCGATCTTTGAAAAGAATTTGACGCCTTGCAACTGGTCAAACAGGTTATCAATATGAGGTAACGGGTACATATTTATGATGGTGACATGATTCAACTCCTGATAATCAATACAAAGTCGCATACTTCAATCTTTCTTCTTCACGAATATAACAAGGGCACCCTAAGGAGACGTACTAGGACGAATGAAATCGATGTCTAATAATTCCTGTAGGTGGGTTTTTAACTCCTGAAGTTCAATAGGAGCCATTTGATATGGGGCTTTGGAAATGGGTTTTGTATCAGATTCAAGGTCGATATAAAATTCAATTTCACGCTCTGGGGGTAGGCCATGGTGTTCTTCAGGGAATACGTCAGGAAATTTATTAACAATAGAAATATCATTCAAGACTGACGTATTTTTGTTTAAATTCGTGACATGAGCTAAGAAATCTTGACATCCATTTTTAAATAAAAGAATAGTTTTATGGCTTGAGATGATAGTGATTGACTTTAATGGTTTGGTTGCTTGAATTCGCATAATAGTTTGGTTAGGAATATTAAAGCTAATAACCTTACGAAAATAATTAATTTTAGCATGATGAGTAGTCAACCAATCAATTCCTAAAATCACATCGAATGCAAGTATTTTTAAAGAAATAAGATCAACAGGTAATGTGCGGTTACCGATTTGAAACAAACAAGACTTATAAATAGTGGATGCAATGAAGGTTTCTCCCAACGGAGTTTCAACAGATAAATCAAAGTCTAATTTCTCTGGAGTTAAATTTAAACGTTGAGCGCAAGTAGGAGAAATAAAAGAATGGGTAGAACCGGTATCAAATAAGGTATAGACTTTGCTAAAGTTTATGATTAGCTTACCCGTGATCACCTCATTTGGATTCCTCGCTTTTTGGGAGGTTACGACAAGCGCTCTCCCTTAAACTACCGGTTTTGTCTTATTTGGGACAACCTTTAATGCCTCCATCCCAGCTGGACTTGACTTTGGTGCCTGATAAAATTAGGCTAGGTGACCTTCTCTTCCACAATTATAATATGCTTTGGACTGTTGTGTACAGTTTGGACTGATATGTCCCTCCCCTCCACATTTGTAACATATGACCGACGGTCGTTCTCCTTCCTTAACAATAGGTGCTGGTGCTGATGTCTTTCCATCATTATTGTATCTCCTCTTCTTGAAATTTCCACTTCTATTATCTTGGCCATGATTACCACCGAAGTGGTTACCATTTTCGCATGTTGATTCCTCCACGCTTGTTGTCGCCGCCGATCACGATCGCTACCATCGGTATTATCGACTTGTCGATTGCTCTCTCTTGGTTGGGTTGACTCATTATTGCGCTCCAATAACCGAGCCCTATTTACAACATCTGAATACAAACACAGTTTGTGAGAATGAGGTACTGATTTATTTCGGGTCTCAAACCTTGTCGATGTCGGGATTTTTGATTGTCCCTTTTCGTTACTTGTTCTTTGGTGTTCTCATGTTAATGTGAGATTTTTTTGAAAAAACAAGTGAAATAGGTCCCACATGTATAATGTCGATGATTGACTTTAAGAGTCGCCATTGGTGATTTAATCTGGTTGCACCAATGTGAATCAAAAGGTTTCAGACATTGACCCAAAGTGTTTTGATTAATCGTTAAACGGGTCTGTGAAACCGAGATTTATTAAGGGTTCGGGGCTTGATTATGCGAGGGAAGGTGTTAGGCACTTCGACATCCGTGTTGTTACCACGGTGACCGCCACTCTTCAAAGAAATTGTTATATGAATGTGTGTGTGTGTGAGGATCAATGTGCAATTTATTTGAAAGTAGTGTGAGGCCTCGTTCACACCTATATACACAAGGTTTGAATTTTATATGAAAATTCAGTTTTAACCAAGATTTAGCAATGAAGTTTTGTAAATACAGGTTTTTCAAACCCTATACTCAATAGGAATTGAGACCTTTTCATACTTCCATTTTATTATTAAATGTTCGGCTTGTTTGCTTTTATTTTCGAAATGCGAAGCATTTTCGAGAAAACAATATACAGCAATGCCGAACTCCTTATGGGCATGACAGCCATCCAAGGAAACCCGTATTAATCGTAAAATAATGTACAAGTTGCCATACCTGTAAAATGTCCATCATGGAATCGAATCTAGATTCAAGAGATCAATCTGTGATCACATGATTCCTAGGCTCACATGATACTGCAATTTATATGGAAAGCAATAAGTAGTTATATATATAAAAGATGTAAATATATATATATATATATATATATATATATATATATATATATACATGATCACCACCACGCAAGCAACTCCATGGAGGATCGGAAATGTAAATGTATAAAAGTATATATATATATATATATATATATATATATATATATATATATATATATATATATATATATATATGCACATAATCAACCGCCGAGAAGTAAACTCCAAGCGGGATTAAATGTAAATAAACATGTAAAAGCGATCAATCGCCATTTAAGTAAACTTCTAGGCAGATATAATGTAAATATATATATATATATATATATATATATATATGTACAAATATGTATATAAAAGCAAGAAACGCACTGAGATGTAAATCCTGCTCATCGGATATGTCCGACAACAATTATATATATATGTATATATATAAAAGAGAGTAAATGCTTGGGATATAAAATCCAGACTCATCAAATATCGATAATAGTTATATATATAAGTATATATATATATATATATATATATATATATATATATATATATATATATAAAAGCAATTAAATGCAGGATGTAAAATCTAGGCTCATCGATGTAGTTCCGACTACGCTTTATATATATAAATATATATATATATATATAAAAAAGCAAATAAATGCTCCAGACCGAAGTCTAGGCTCAATCGAGGAATAAATCGATAATGTTAGTCCATATATATGAAATATATACATATGTTAGTATATATATACAAACAGAAATGAAAACCACGAACCAAAGTCCGGGCAAACACACTCACACGACTATCAACGTGTACAACAGTGTGTGATAATAGGAGAAAGAGGCTTTATAGAATGTTAGAAGGCTTACAGTGGGCTGCCAAAGTAGACTTCTTAGAATTTAAATGAATAAATACTCAGCTCCCGCTGGATAAAAAGTAGCTATATGTGAGCAAACTAGTGTTTAAAGAAGAGGAAACATTTAAAAGATGTGTATGTAGAGCAAAATGGACAGGGCTTCCTCGCCTTTTTCCTTCTCTCTCTCTTCTTAAATGGTTGACCCCCAGCCTATATTTATAGACTGATGGTCCCGGGTCTACCTGCGGCTGGTCATGGAGGGCCCGGGCCTTGCGGGTCCCGTCATCTCGTAGTACATGCACTCATGCACTATAATGTCCGCTCGAACTTGCAGAATTTCAATTCGAGCATCCAAACGAAGTATATCTGTACTTCTTCGGATTGCTTGTGTCGAGAGTTACGTAATAACATGGATTAGAGGTTGTACAAAGTCAGGAAGAGGGGTCTATGCCCATGGTCTTCAAGCTTCAAATTCTATCCAAAGTACTTCCACACGTAATAGTCACTCGGGATTGTCAATCCTCGGCTCTTGTGGGACATTGTTGTATGTATGTATGTATGAGTGTTGAGATGACGTGCCATTTGTCGGAGGAACAAGATGATGTGTGACTCCTTGCCGGGGTTATCGCCGGGTTAAGTTGAAAGTAGACGTTGCTCAGGGTTACAGCTGAGATTAGACTACTTGTTGGTATGTTGCGATATCATCTTGTTGTGACAATAAGATGATGTGTTGACTCCTCACCGGGTTATCACCGGTTTAAGCGGAAAGCAGACGTTGCTCAGGGTTATGTCTGAGATTGGTATGCTGCTTGTTTGTATGTATCACCATCATATGTGGATGTTCCTGTCTGCCCGTTTGTTAGTCCCGGGACTGAGGTGTATGTGCCTTGACAAGATGTTTGAGCCTGAAGCTGATCGCATGCGTGACACCCCCAAAATAGGTATACATCACCCATTTTGAGTCGTTAATAACATGGTACAGAAACAACTACAACTTTATTAATACAACATAAAAACTTTGAGTTTAAATACAAATATTGCCATCTAGACAATATCCATACCCAAATAAATCCTCATCACAATTATCGATACATTATTTTACAAAAATAATGAGGACAACTAAACAACTCTCTAGAACCATCATTCCATACCCCGACTCGTACTTGTTACATTCTCGCCTCTTGAGAAGAAAAATGGAACAAAAAGTAAAAGGGTGAGCTCAACTAGCCCAGTAAATAACATTATGACTAAGATAATATAGAACAAATTATCGTTAGTCTTCAACAGGGAAAAATCTGAGAGAATATAATAGACAACAAGTTTCATATCCCTAACCTCTGATACCAACTGTGACGCCCCCAAAATAGGTATACATCACCTATTTTGAGTTGTCAATAACATGGTACATCAATAACGTCAATAACGTAGAGTGTGAAATCTACTATTATCTATGAATTTAAAAGTCCATTATCAATATTTTATCCCTGTAACATCAATCAATATACATCATAAATTAAATATTCATCTTTGCACTACAGGCCAAAGATATTCATCAGTTGGTCATGTTCATCTCAACACCTGTTCATCTTTGCACTACGGGCCAAAGATATTCATCATAAAATCATTAATCTTTGCACTACAGGCCAAAAATATTCAATTATATCATCATTTAGGACTAAGGATGATGAAAAATATTTTAAAGAAAATGAATCAAGTGAAACAAAAGAATAAACATTTAAGGATTCGTATTTCGGTTTATTCATAAATACCTCATAAATAATCATAGTGGAGTAAAATTCAAGAATGATCAAAACATGGATACAAACAAAGCTAGTATCCATAATAGATATTTTGGACAAAAAATAAAAATTTAATTTTTCTGTGAATAGTATCGTATTCGTGAATAGTGCCGTATACGTGAATAGTGCCGTATACGTGAATAGTAACCCCAACACTAAAAGATAAGAATTCCACAAGAAAAATACTCCCAATATTCCGGCGTAATGGTATTGAAAGAAATAATATCATTTAAAAAAAATAATATCCCTTACCTCGAAAAGACAGTACTTCTAGTTGAAACACCGGATATAGGCTATGACTAGAACTTGCACCGTATAGAAACACTCAAAGTATCAAAATACTCACAAGAATAAACTCAATATATCGAGAGAGAAAGAGAGAGAAAACTTCAGTTTCTGGTGTGATTTTCAATTCTAACTTAAGCACCCTATTTATAGGAAAATGCTTAGAACACCAAAGTAGAAAATTTAATAAAATAATAATATACTTTTCTTAATTTCCTTAACACACCTCAGTAGCTGATTTCAACCATTAACATGTGCCACTCAAATGGATAAAACGTTTTTCTTAATAAAAATAATTAAAACTTCCAAAAATCAATTATTTCGAAACTTCGGAACTTCAATAATTCATGATAAATAGCCCTTTTGTCAGAAAAATTCGAACCTCATGTCTTTTCCATAGGAAATTCCATTATCTACATCTTTGAAGAAGAAAGTTTTTCCAAATTCCAAACAGAAATTGACCGAAATTCACAAACGGGCGATTTTACATGCTATAATCAAATTTTAGTCAAGAAATGGGGTCCACCGACATGTTTGAACATGGTTTTAACATTTATTGTAACAAAAATACTCTTTCTCCTCATATACTCATATATCCCACATTCATTGTAAAAATTTCACCATTATTATATTATTAAAATATAATAATATATTTAAATAAATTATTTTATCAGAAAAAGATAAAATGTTAATTTTCAACAATTGTCACATTAAAAATTTTCTACATCTATATCCACATAAAATCAATATTTTCCTTATCAAATAAATCAATAATTAATTATTCACAAATAATATTACAGAATCACAATACTGACAACCAGGCAGTTCCTAGGAAAGAGGGGGCTTTCCAATAAGGATTTCTCCTTACTGGTGCGCAATTAGATGACCTAACCTCTCCTTGGACAGAACTTTCTAGACATTGCAAATAATGTTATCTAATAATATTATTCAGATAATATGAATTATTGCTCCAATAATGGAAAATACTGTGTAGTGACAATTATTCAAACAACAGTAATATAAAATATCAACGCATCAATTATTGAATTAATAAAATAAAATAATGAACAGTAATTACTGTAACAATTATTAAATAGTGCCTTCTTACGTAAGAATCAATAATTGGTGCAATACTGCAAAGCATCGTGTTTTAACCAAGAGTATTTTAACAAAGATAATTAAGAATAACTACACCGCTATTTATAAACAACTTATACTTGTCGTTTTCTTCATCCAATCGCTTTACGTTATGGGGCCCACACAAGGTCGCTACTGCGTTGCATTTAATATTCCCGACGGTAAGAATATTCCACGACCAAACGAATATTTTATAACCACTTGCTTATTTGAAATATTTGCGTATTTGACCCATAACTATCCACATTAATCAAATCAACCTTTACTATTTCAAAATAATAAATGGAGGAAATTCAATTTTATTTATAATAAGTTGGGGTCTTACAGCATGTGTTTGAAACAAGCATTTCCGGGGTTATCACCGGAACTGCAATGGCATCCCTTGGTGCTATCACCAAGGATGGGGTTGCTACTCCCAGTGTTGTCCTGGGACTGGAACTGAACGTCGCGGTGTTATCACCATGATAGAACTGTCTGTCAGGAATAAACATGTGAATGATATTCCTATTTATATTATTTGATTATGATATACACATGAATTAATATGCAAGTATGCTTGCATTAAGAAAAGCTGTAAAGTCCTTTGGTAGATAATAGAAACACATGTGCAAGGACTTAGAATGAATTGATCAAATGTGTTAGGTTGATCCTACATAAGCAAAACAACTTTGTAAAGTCCTTAAAAAGAAATGATGTACAAGGACTATAAATATAGAAAGATCAAGCATGTTAGGTTGATCTTATGATGTAATAGATAGGTTTGTCTCGATAAATCGAGCAATCGCATCGTAAATCGTAGTCTGCCAGGAGAGTCAAGGAAAACTCGAGAGCTATCGAGGCAGAATCGTAGTCTGCAAGATAGTAGATCTCGGAGTTTGTGTACTTCTAGGAGAGACAAGGAAGGATCGTAGTGTGTCGAGGAGAACTTCCTCAAGGGCATAGTCTGCTGAGGAAGTCATGTTCAGAATCGTGGAGACAGCCTGCCTATGAGCCGACCGAGCATCTGCCAAAGTCAGTTAAGAATTGTAGACTACAATCGGAGTCGTAGAGTCTACTAATCATATCAGAGGCAGAGATCGTAGTCGGGTAAGATCAGATGAAGATAACAAGCACAACGGTAGAAATCGTAGTGTCTAGATCTGATCTCGGAGTCGTAGTATCTGCACAACCAAAGCTGAATCGTAGAGTGCAGAACTAAGATCTCAACAAGATGTGCTCACAATATCAAAGCAGAATCGTAG
Source organism: Panax ginseng (assembly GCA_020205605.1). NCBI lineage: Eukaryota > Viridiplantae > Streptophyta > Magnoliopsida > Apiales > Araliaceae > Panax > Panax ginseng. Next base: position 65,485,261 of record CM035134.1, on the reverse strand, counting down.
AGCAAATACGATTCTCAACGAATCGGCTCTCCCTGAATATCCAAAGGAATGAAGCCTCTAGTTGGCTCTGCATTGATACGTTCCACCTGAAGACAACCAGAGAGCACTTAATGAATGACATGCAAGATAACAAGAAGATATAAGCACCAATCCAATTAAAATCAAGATTGAGTTGTGAAGCCATTCGAGAAGAAGTCTTCCACAAGATGATCATAAGAAGACTTAAGTAGCTGACTAAGGAAAGTCAGCTTATGCAGTAGCTACCCAAAAGAAAGATGACAACGGTCTTGGAAGTAATCAAGGTCGTACTGTTTGCCAAACAAAGAAAGGAACTGATGGAGTACACAGTGAGATACTGGTCAGTCTAAATAACAAGGCTAAAGTGATTAAGCATTGGGTCAGTCCATTGATGATAAGTGAACGGGAGATCACAAGGAGAAAGCGAGATGGACATGCCATAAATCTGAAGTGTCTTGTTATTCAGAAGAGGTCAAAGCAAGGAATCTGGCCATCAGTATCTGAGAATAGTCAAGGCAAACAGAAGTAATGAAGCACTGCATAAAGAGAGGAAGAGATGTGTCTTACACTGAAGATCAAGTGAACACTCCTCATGATCGTAGTGTTGTCTCTATCAGTCAACAAGACACTACGATCAGGTCCATAAAGACATGCATCGGATTCATAAAGTTCGAGTAGCTGAAGAATGAAGCATTGGCAAAGGTTCAATCTGAAGGGTAATATTCGGACAAGAGCTTATTGAGAGCATCAATGCAAGGACAACCTCTGATCAATAGATCAGAAGGGTGAAATAAAGTCTTTGACCCGCCCAAGACATCAGAGTGACATATCTGACAGAGTTGGTGAAACAACAGACTGTAGTGTCAGAAAGTCAGAAAAAGATGTCATGTCACATCTGCAGTCTGCACCAAATAACTCGAGATCTGCAAAGCAATTTGAATAGCTTTCAACGGCTACTTTCCAACGGGAAGATTGGGAAGCATTATAAATCAATAGAGCTTCAAAGATCAAAAGGGGCTGATGATTGAAGAGTTGCATAATCGTTGAGTTGTTGGAATGCTATTGTTGACTTTACGAGTTCCACCATAGATTAAGAGAACAAGTCTCAGTGACAGTGAGACTACATAGGTGGAAGTAAAGCAGCCTTGAAGAAGGACTTAAGCAGACCAGAAGCTTCACTTAACAAAGATGAGAATGCCATTGAAGATAGCAGCTAAGCTGAGAGCTGAGAAGGCCAGGAAAATAGCATTCAAAAAAGTGGCTGAGTACAAAGACGATCAAGGGAGCCACTCTACAGATCACCATGAACCGAAAGCTGAAACTGAACAAGTGCAAAACCATATCTGCAAAGTATTTAAGAAGGGTTCAGGGATTTCTAAGTACCAAAAGAAGACTACTAAAAGCACAGAGACTTAGAAAATCCAGATGGTGATGGTTCACAGCTGACATCAGATGAAGATGAGCTGAAGAGAGTAAAGATCAGCTACACCAAAGAAGATGTGGTCCAGACTCCAAGAAAAATTCAAAGAGGACCACATCAAGCTGCTAAGAACAAAAGATGCTCGGAGCTTAAAGACATCTTAGCAGCTCAACACCAATAACAACAACAACTACAACAACAAGAAGCCAGGGCCTGAGGGGTCCTTATCTAGAGGGACTAAATGAGTTTCCAAGCCTGCTGGGCTTGAAGAGTTCCTAAGGAACTAGAAAAGTTCCAAGGTCAGCCGCCTGAAGAGTTCTTAGTGAATCGAAGTCCCAAGGTCACGTTAGCCTTGAAGGAATCTTAGTGATTCAGTGTGGTGCCGCCTTCCTTAGTGGAAATCTTGCTAGTTGAAAGCGTAAGAGTGGATTAGAGCTTGAGTCTCCGAACCACTTAAAACCTCTTGTGTCTTTTTACTTTATGTCATTTACATTATGAACATTAACTCGCTATAACTGCTTTGTATGTTTTAACCGCTACCATTGAACTAACTCTCTTAACAATGTATGTATGATTATGATTATATCAATGAAGGGATCTTTTACTTATTCCGCTGTTCTTGAAAAGATTCTTATGTTTGTCATTTTCTAAATTATTAGCAATACGAAATAAATCAGGAAAGTATTTGAAATTAAAAAGGATCTATTCAACCCCCCCTTCTAGATCTATTGTGCCTATTGGGAACTAACACTGTCCTCTCCGGTGTTGTTGCCGGTCTTTTGATCTGTATATCTCGGGGTTATCTCCGAGATTGGAAATTACATTCCCGGTGTGTGTTCTGGGTTTGGAACTGATCTTTCGGTAGTATCCGAGTTGGAGCTGATGTTCCCGATTTGTGTTCCAGGTTGGAGCTAAACTTCCGGTAGTATCCAGAATGGATGTAAGCAGTCTTTCAGGGTTATCTCCAAAAGACGAATCTACCCTCCTGCAATATTAGGAATAGGAGTGCAGAAAATTTCGAGTGTCTACAGATGCCCCTCTTTATAATTTTCATGCAATGCAAGGCATGGATAGGATAAAGAATCCTAGACACTTGAAATGCAAGCAAGATGAACATGATGCATGATGCAAATATATGATGCATGATTGCCATGTAATCCTGTTTGGATGACAATCAGTGATGGCTTGGACATGCGATCCAAGTTGACGCTGGGACTACCACCAAAGTCTTGAATCTTAGACACTGGTTTATACTCCATAGAGGTACCTCTTGTATGGAAGAGATCTGTGGAGATAAAGCTGTCTGTTTTGAGGATGTGTATAACATATTCCCTCATTCTGTCGGAGTTACTTCCAACAGTTTTGTCGCTGTCAGGGTAGCCTGACCTCAGTTGATGTGGGTATCACTAGATGAATCCCTACTAGGTACATTGTCAAGGCTGCTTGACCTTCATTGATGTGTGTGTCAATTGTAGCATTGTGTTTTAGCCCTTACTGGGGAAGGTTTCTTCAATGGGTTTAATTGCCATTGGTTGATATAATGTCAAGGCTGTTTGACCTTCATTGATGTGTGTATCAATGGTTAAATTGCGTTGTAACCCTCGCCGGGGAGACGTAAATGCTTAAAAGATGTGCGTTGTGACCCCTGCCGGGGATACATAGACGTTTAATAACTTCGGCGTTGTAACCCCCGCCAGGGGAGGTTTGATATTTCATGGTTTCGCATTGTAACCCCCGCCGGGGATACGTAGATGCTTGATAACTTCTATACGTTGTAACCCGCAACGGGGTGGTTTTAGGTTTTAACCCCGCAAATGACCAAGATCGACCTTTGTGGGGTATTTCCGAGCATAGTTTATGAAAACTGAGCTCATTGGTATAGTATACCCTGTATTCAGGAGAATACCATTGAGGCGACGGGAGTTTAACTATGACCGACAAGAAACCAGGATTTCAGGCTTTTCCGCTCAATCGCGTAGCGTTTTTATTCCTAATTTGGCCTTTTTAGCTTGTGAGACCTCCTTTGCAACTCTAACTGGAACAAGTCGGAGGTGTGGGACCCATGAGTTGACTCCTACTTTGGAGGATTATGCACGGTTGACGATGTTGCCGCTGGACAGACCTTGCATGCATATGGTGATGGGAGACATGAGTATACAGTTTATGACTCTCACAGGATTGAGGCGCAGAGTAGTGCAGGATGAGATTACATCCGTCCATGTGATATCCCAGCATTTCCTGATTGACAAGTTTGGCTTTGAGGACAGCTATGCACGGCATTCTGGGGATTTCACCACATCGGAGGCTGTCATTCCCACCGATGACTCGACTGCTGGGCTACTAGCATTTGTGATAGATTCTCCCACCCCGAGTGCCACTATTACCCAGTATTTGGCACAACATTTGGAGGAGAGCTTACATCTGATGACCTATGACAGAGATCAGGCTAGGGTCGCAATGTTGATAGCTATTAATGAGAGAGATACCGCTCTGTTGGAGAGGGATGAGGCTAGATCAGCCAGGGATGCATTGATAGTTGAGCGGGATGCCGCCTTATCTACTAGGGATGTGGCTATTGCAGATATCACTTCAGTGAGATCTCAGATGACAGTCAGTCTGGCCGATATGAGTGCCTACATTGATGAGCATTCCGCCACCATACAGTTAGCTTCTGATCTGCTAGCTCGTGTAGATAACCTTGGGTAGGAGCTTACAGCATTACCTCCGTCTTCAGAGAGGGATTCTATGTTAGATCTGATAGTCCGCATACACACAGATATGTAGATAGCTTTTTATTTTCCTGCACAGACTAGATTAGCCATTTTTGTCATGTACAACACAGATGTATATATCAAACAGTATTATGTATGGCAGGGAAATATATTTTGATTCACTTCCCTTTTAGTTATGCCTTGATACTTGCTTGATATTTGCCTGTTTTTCCAGGGCCTTTGATCTTGATGCATTCTGAACTTATCCTTGATAGATGGACATTGAGACGTCACAAGGTCTCTCAGAACGGATCATTAATTACTGAAAATCCCTACAATCTTTGGTGTTTTGGGACTGGTATCTATATGGAAAAGTGGAGAGGAGGGTGGTATCTTCCTCTTTGAGATTAACCGCACCATAGATGGTCGCCAATACTTCTATTTGTGAGAAGCCTAGTTAATTCCATCTCTTATGGGTTGGTATTTCTCTTTGAGGCACGATCACAGCTTAGATGGTCACCAAATCTTCTATTAGTGAGAAGAGGTTGTATAATTCCATCCCTTTGATCTGAAACCGATGAAGTGGGGAAATTTGAAGATAGATCCCAGTACCGTGTGACAAGTATATTTATTTTGGTAGGGTTAATTTGCGCACCATGAATGGTCGCCACGTACTCCTATTGAAGAGGAGATCAAGTCTACGTAGTTCGAACCTAGTGTAGGAGGTTCAACGCTGAATGTGAAAGCAGAAGGGTGTAGAAATATTTTTGTTGTTTTTGTGAAGAAAGGGCAGAAATGTTTTTGTTGTTTTTTCTTTATTGCGACCGGGCCATATAGAATATGGTTGCCTACATACCCCCGGGTATTAGGGAGATCAAGTCGACGTAGTTCTCCCCTCAGGACGAATCGCAGCTGAAGAGAAGCGTAAATCCCATGTGCAGGCTATACTGCGGGGAGAAGAAAATTTAATCCCGTAAGGGGGATAAACTGCAAGTGTGGAAAATAGTTTAATCCCGTATTGAGGATAAACTGCAGGAGTGAAAAGTTTAGTCTCGTCTTCAGGAGAAGCAAGTGTGTGAAAAGTTTAGTCTCGTCTTCAGGAGAAGCAAGTGAAAAGTTTGAAATGAAACAAAACCAGGCTGCTGGTTTGAAGTGTATGTTTCCTTGAGGGGCCGAAGATTTTGTAAAAAGGAGAGAGGGTTCAAAACCAGAATGACTGGTGATTCGAGGATCAAAACCAAGATGTTTGTTTGATGGTAACTTCAGACATAGTACCGTTTCACGGTGTCCGAGTTGATAAGCTGTGAAAATTCATCGCCGTCCATTTCCTACAACCTGAGAGTACCTCCTATCAATACTTCCTTGACAATAAATGGGCCTTCCCAGTTAGGAACAAATTTTTCCTTAGATTGATCTTGGTTGTCAATGATCTTCTTTAAAACCAAGTCATGTTGTTTGAATTGCCGTAGTCGGACTTTTCTGTTGTAGGATCGTGCGATCCTTTGTTGATATAACTGACAATGGAAGATAGCCGCGGTTCGCCTTTCATCTATCAGAGACAAGTGGTGATACCTGTCTTGTACCCATTGGTCTTCGTCCAACTGAGCATCCATCAATACTTTGAGGGATTCCACTTCCACTTCTATGGGGAGCACCACTTCCATCCCATAGACTAGCGAGTAGGGGGTTGCCCCAGTGGAAGCACGCATTGAAGTTCTATAGGCTAATAAAGTGAGGGGCAAGAGGTCAGGCCATCCTTTGTGATTGGAGGACATTTTTTGCATGATCTTCTTGATGTTTTTATTAGCCGCTTCAACAACACCATTCATCTTTGGTCGGTAGATGATAGAGTTGAGATGTTTGATGTGGAATTTTTTGCATAATTCCTCCATCATGTTGTTGTTGAGGTTTTTAGCATTGTCTGACACAATGACCTCTGGCTGTCCATATCGACAAACAATATTATTTCTGATGAACGCAATGATGACTTCTTTAGTAACCGCGGGGAAGGAAGCTGCTTCAACCCATTTGGTGAAGTAGTCGATCATGGTGAATATGAATTGATGTCTATTATTGGCTTTGCGCTCGATGGGTCCGATCACGTCCATTCCCTACATTGAGAAAGGCCATGGCGAACTTATATTGCGGAGTTCCCTTAGAGGGGCATGGATAGCATTCCCATGGATATGACATTGATAGCACCTCTTAACGTGATCATCACAGTCAGCTTTGAGTGTAAGCCAATAATGTCCCGTTCTGAGAATTTTCTTAACAAGTAGGGGTCCGCTCATGTGAGGGCCACATACTCCACCATGGATCTCATCCATGAGTCGCCGAGCTTGGTCTTTGTCCAGACATCAGAGGAGACCTAATCCTGCATCTCTTTTGTAGAGTGCATCTCCACTCAAGTAGAATTTCATAGCAAGTCGATGAATTCGCCTCTTCTCAGTTAAGCTCGCCTCAGCGGGTGTAGATCCATCTCGCAGATAATCTTTGATATATTGATACCAAGGGTTGTGGATGGGAGGTAGTTCATCCGATACTTCTCTAACATAATTCCCATAGACTGGGGCTTTTTCATAGCAATCGTGATATTTGACATGTTTTCCTTGTCAGGTATGTAAACCAAGGAGGACAACATTGCTAATGCATCTGCAAAGTCATTCCTATTACGAGGAATGTGTAGAAAGGAGATTTCTTTGAACTCCAAAGCCATCTGTAGAACTTGACGATTGTAAGGCAGTAAATGCAATTCTTTGGTTTGATAGATTCCTATGGATTACTTAATTACCAATTCAGAATCCCCAAAGACAGTTAACCGCCTGATGCCCATTGAACGGGTAAGTTTGAGTCCCATGATACAACCTTCATACTCAGCTGTGTTGTTGGTGGTGACATATCGCAATTAGGCAACGACGGATATCGCTCCCGTCGAGGATATTAAAAGCTGCTCGCCTCCGAGCCTTCCGAAGTTAATGACTCCATCAAAATACATTTTCCACTAACGGCATGTATCATACTGATGTGGTAGTTTAATTTCAATTACTCCTTCATTAGGAAAGTATGTTTCTAAGGGTTTGTAATCCCCTGCAGGTGCGGCGGCCAGTTGATCCGCAATTCCTTAACCTTTGACCGACTTTTGAGTCATGTAGACGATGTCAAATTGATGTAGGATCAACTGCCATCTGGACAGTCGACAATTCAATATAGGTTTGCTGAACACATACTTAAGAGGATCAACGCGGGATATGAGATGGGTTGTGTGACCATGGAGATAGTGCTGTAATCTTATGGAAGCCCATGCTAAAGCACAACAAGTCTTCTCAATCAGAGTGTACTTGTGTTCACTGATGCTGAATCTTTTGCTGAGGTCATAGATAGCTCGCTCTTGGCCTCTATTATCTTTCTGCCCCATAATACAACCCATAGCATTGTCATTTATGAACAAGTACATAAATAGGGGAACATCATCCCTAGGAGGTACCAAAATAGGAACATTGATCAGCTGCTCTTTGATTGTGAGAAAGGCTTTTTGACACTCATCATTCCATTTCATGGAGGAGTTCTTCCTTAACAATTTGAAGATTGGCTCACAGGTTGCTGTGAGTTGAGAAATGAATTGGCTAATGAAGTTGATCATTCAATGTCCTCTTGGATGTCCATCAAGTCTGAGTCCAACTTTGCATCAAAGTTACAACCCTTATGGAGAGAAGGCAACTTATCAGCAAGTACAGGCACAACTAAATTCAGAGTCCTGAAACAAAATATGCTTTCACTACTATATACAACTGTTCGATCATACAAAAGTGTTAGCATGTACGTGATAAAATAACTGCTAGTGCTGTAAAGGAAAGCAAGCAATTAAAGTTATCTACAGGGCAGAGGGATTTTCTTCCCATTTTAACCTCGTCGACCAATGCATGGAGTGCTGCTCCAATTGTCGAGGGCAAAGTCCTAAAGGACTGCAGTGATAGAAGGATCGTCAGTGTCCTCCTTTTCCCGAATGATAACCAAGACATCTGGGCAATCATCGTCTGGGGTGTATCTATTTGTATGTTCATCATAAACAATGACGCGAATGTCTGCCATCGTTAAGGCAAGGTCATGTTTACATTTTTGTTCCTTTTCTTCCGCCTCGGGATCAGGAATCAACACCTCTTTAGCTTTGATTGGCACTGGCTTCGGAAACAACATAGCCACCACATGGGATGGAACCTTTACTAGAGACTGTATCAACTCATGCGGTAAAGGTGTAGAAAATCGCCGTGCGGCAGAAGCTTGAGGAACCTGCTTATACTTATAAGGATTCCTGTGAATGGAATTAGCAGAATAGCCTAGTCCGGCTATCCCAATTTGACTGTACATTTGGATGGGGTGCTTAATACCCTGTTGATCCTTGCCAAGCCCTTGTCCAGGTTGATAACCCAATAACATCATTTCTTGAGTGGCTGACATAACCTTGTCAGAAATCTTGGGTACGGGAAGTGGCGCTCCAACTTCTGAATTGAAGCTGATGATTGGTAGAGTTCCTGGTCTAGGACATTCCGGCTCAGCATTGACAGTAACTAGACTGTTGTTGATGATGTATTTGAGTTGTTGATGTAAGGTGGAGGAACGGCTACCATGTGTATCCATGGTCTCCCCAATAAGAGGTTGTATCCTGAATCTATCTTGAGGACGTGGAAGGATACGTTGAATGTACGAGGACCAATCTCAATTGGCAATTCAATCTTTCCAACGGAATTTTGCCGAGATCCATCAAAAGCTCTGATGATCGTATGGCTACTTTGGATTCGCTTGAGATTGATATTCATCTTCACCAAGGTGGCATAAGGACAGATATTTAGAGATGAACCTCCATCTATCAATAATCCAGCTAGCATGTACCCGAAAGACAACACTGCGATGTGCAATGGTTTGCAATGATCAGTCCCTTCGGGAGGTATGTCGTCATCAGTGAAGGATATCACATTGTTGTTGAAAATATGATCAACCAAATGTTGAAATTTTTCCACATCCACTGATTTTGGCAGGTAGGCTTCTTCCAAAACCTTTAGCAAGACCTTCCGATGCTCTTCGGAAGAGAAAACCAAATCCAGAATCGAAATCTGGTGTGGAGCTTCTCGTAAGCTTAAAACCACTTTGGCTTCATCGTGGCCCATAGTTCGGAGGAATTTTTCAATCTTCTCCATGGGTAACTTCCCCTTTGCTTCACAAGTAGGCTTGATAACCCGTTGAGGAAGGTACAGTGGATTCTCTTTCGACACTGTAGCAGTAGTATGAGACGTGGATCCTTCAGCTTCTCCATAATTCCATGGAACTTTGTGTAAGCTGACAATAGGATTTTGTAGTCTGCAAGGTAAAAGAATTGGCTCTGGTGCGGCCACTTTCAAAGGATTATTAGCTCCTTTGAGTTGAATTGGTTGTATAGGAAATACTTTGATAGTCTCATCATCCACCTCAGATATAACTGCTACTGATCCCTTCCATTGGGTAGGGCATGTATTCCCACCCTTGAATTGTACTGTGTAATTATCTGCTACTTGCAGGACACCGCTATCAATAAGATTCTGAATGAGATGGCGGAGTGCCCAGCATTCTTCTGTGCTGTGACCGCGAGAATGTGAATGATTTTGACACATTTCATCAGGATTGAACTGCCCTAAATAGGGATTGATTGGAGGTAGAAGGAATGTGATTCTTCCTTCGTTGATCAACATTTGAAGTATCTCCTCCATAGATTGGCCCAGATAAGAAAATTCCCTTTTATTAGCGAAATCCCGACGGGCTTTAGCACTTGCTCGCTTTGCAACCTTATCCTCCATAGCTTCGCTTTCTGAAGGTGTTAATGAAGCGTTCATAACAAATGGAAGGAGATAGGCATGCTCCTGTTTGATTAATTGGCGTGTGACTTGATGATGGTGTGTCATCAGTTCTGCCAATTGCTCAATTTGTTTGCAAAGAGCTTTCATCTTTTGTTCCATGGTAAACTGGAACTTTGCATAATCCCATTTGTCAACACCGTCTTTGATGGGTTGGGATGATTCACCAGTAGAATTGGAACCATGTCCAGTGCTCCAACTGATCATGTTCACTTCTTCTTTTTTGTGTTGAGGGAGAGGGTTGTCTTGCACATGAGGTTGATCTGGTTTGGTGACCACGATCTCATCGTTGTCTATCAGATCTTGGATCTTATGTTTCAAGGCCCAACAATCTTGAGTATCATGTCTGGGTGCCCCAACATGATAAGAACACTTCCGAGTAGCATTAAAACCCTTACCATTAGGCTTGGCTGGTAGAAGAAGATGCGTAATTTTCTTCTGAGCAGTCAGAAGAGCAAGAATGTTCTCGAGCGAGTCCCCTAAGGGTGTGAACATTCGAGGTCGCTTTACTTCTCAACTTTTAGGCAATGGAGGGTTTGAAGATTGTGCTGGAAAAGGGGAGTAGTTTCTCCTCTGCATAGGCATGCTTGGATTGCCTTTTTGTCCTTGGAGTATCAAGGAAACATCCTCCTCTTTCTTTTTATGGACCCTCCGGGGGTTGTTTCCATAAGATCCGGACTGGATGTGCTCAGCAACAACTTTAAGAGCGGCTAGGTCTTGAATTTTATCGGACTTCAATCCCATTTCAGCCATCTCGCCGTGTTTGATCATTTCAGAAAATGGTTTGCCAATACCAGCTAGGACTCTTTCATAGAAATGAGCTTCCTGTATATCTATAAAAGTCATGACCATCTCTAATTCTGTCATGGCAGGAATAACTTGAGCAGCAAGGCGCCTGCACCTTTGAGCATACTCTCTGAATGACTCATTAGACTATTTCTTGACCTTGGTAATTTGGTACTGGTCAGGAACCATCTGAGATTGAAAACTGTATTGAGTGAGGAAGGCGTGAGCCAGCTCTTTCCAACTATAGATCTTAGAGTTGTCTAATCTGGTATACCATGAACGGGCTTCTCCACTCAGACTTTTTTGAAACAGCTGCATTCTGAGCTTTTCATTCTCAGCATAAGATCCAAGTTCTCCAATGAACACCTTTAAATGTGTATAAGGATCACCTAATCCGTCATATTTCTCAGAATCAGGGGTCTTAAATTTCTTTGGATAATGAACACCAGGAAATATGAAAAGGTCTGTATATGAAACACTGCCAGGAGTTCCAATCCCTTTAAGAACACGAATGGTTTCCTCCATTTAAAGGACCTTCTTCCTGATGTCACCGTTGTCTGGATCTCCTTTGAGATGGGTGCCTTCAGGGTCTTTGTTGGTTGAATCCAACTGATGTTCTAGAATTGTTTTCTCCAGATGTTGAACTCCCCCTTGTGTAGAGGATTCTGCATGTGTAGGTATTTTCGTACCCTGAGTAGACTTGTGTAATTCTTTCAGTAGAACATCCAAGTCTGTAATTTGTTTACTCAATCCGTCAAATTCTTCTCGGGAAACAGGATTAGACTGTTCGGAAGAAGATATGATTGGTTGTAGGCTTGTGGCCTTTTTGGATTTTGAGCGGGTAACAGGCCCAATTGCTTCCCTACAAAAGACTTACATAGTTTAGTCTTAGGGTAATGTAAATGTTATCATAACATATCCGTTTTAGGAATTTGTTTTGCAAAATCGGTTTGTTAATTGATAACATGTCATGAACATTGAATAAAATTACAAGTAAATGATTTTACAAGTAATTAAAAATGGAGAGTATGAAGATACTTTCCTCCGCATTTGGTTTATCAGAGGTTGACCTATCTTAGGGTTACTCTCGCGGCTTTTCCGCATGAAGGTTCCCAGATCATCGCAATCTACTTGACGGTAAGTTAATCCGGTCTTTCAACTGGAGTGGATCTGAGTGGTGCCTTTCCTGAGCCCCGGGGAATTATTCTTCCCACGGGTCCAGTAATAAAACACCGACAGGATAGCCTCCTGGTGGAGGGACCACACAACATACATTCACATACAATGTTTCACACCGTTTATGCAAAATGATGACATGTACGAAGCACTAATATGTGCGAAGCACTAATATCATAGATAGATATTTGCAGTGCAGTAAGTAAGATGCATTCGTACACATTTATCAGAAATGTAAATGTAACAATCACACACAAGTATATAACAATTTTTGAAAAGCTTGTAATAGCGACTTAAGCCCTCTTACTGGAATCCCAAGCAGAGTCGCCACCTATCGACGTTGGGATTTTTGATTGTCCCTTTTCGTTACTTGTTCTTTGGTGTTCTCATGTTAATGTGAGATTTGTTTGAAAAACCAAGTGAAAAAGGTTAATGTGAGCACTAATGTGAGATTTGCCAGTTGGTGTATTTAACTGGTTGCACCAACACAACCGAAAAGGTTTGCACATTGACCCAGTGTTTTGACACTATTAAACGGGTCTGTGAAACCGAGATTCATTAAGGGTTCGGGGGCTTGATTATGCGGAGGGAAGGTGTTAGGCACCCCCCGACATCCTTGTTAACACGGTGACTGCCACTCTTAAAAGAAATTATTATATGAATGTGTGTGTGTGTGTGGATCAATGTGCAATTTATTTGAAAGTAGTGCGAGGCCTCGTTCGCACCTATATACACAAGGTTTGAATTTTATATGAAAATTCAGTTTTAACCAAGATTTAGCAATGAAGTTTTGTAAAAGAGGTTTTTCAAACCCTGTGCTCAATAGGAATTGAGACCTTTTCATACTTCCATTTTATTATTAAATGTTAAGCTTGTTTGCTTTATTTTTGAAATCGAAGCATTTTCGAGAAAATAATATCTGACATTGCCGAACTCCTTATAAACATAATGACCATCCAAGGAAACTCAGACACAATAAAATAATGTACAAAAACATTTTATGAATGTAAAATGTCCATCATGGAATCAATCTAGATTCAAGAACTCAATCTGTGATCATATGATTCCTAGGCTCACATGATATCGCAATTTGTATGGAAAGCGATGAAGCGTTATATATATAAAAAGTTTGTAAATATATATATATATATATATATATATATATATATATATATATATATATATATATATATATATGCACATGATCACCACCACAAAAGCAACTCCATAGGGGATCGAAAATGTAAATATATAAAAGTCAGTAATATATATATATATATATATATATATATATATATATATATATATATATATATATATATATATATATATGAACATAATCAACCGCCATATGTAAGTAAACTCCAAAGTGGACGAAATGTAAATAAAGTTGTAAAAGTGATCAATCGCCACATTTAAGTAAACTCTAGGTAGGACAAAGATGTATATATATATATATATATATATATATATATGTACAAATATATATATATAAGCGAAAGAACGCGACGGATGTAAATCCGGGCTCATCGGGTATGTCCGACAGCAATTATATATATGTATATATATAAAAACGAGTAAATGCACCAGATATAAAATCCAGGCTCATCAAATATGTCTGATAATAGTTATATATATAAGTATATATATATAAAAGCAAATAAACGCTCTAGACCGAAGTCTAGGCTCAATCGAGGCATAACTCGATAATGTTAGTCCATATATACGAAATATATACATATTTAGTATATATATACAGATGAAATGAAAACCACAATTTGAAGTCCGCAAACACACTCACATGACTATCAATGTGTACAACAAAGTGTGTGATAATAGGAGAAAGAGGCTTTTATAGAATGTAAGAAGGCTTTTGAAGGTACATCAAAGTAGACTTCTTAGACTTTAAATGGATAAACACTCAGCTCTCGCCAGATAAAAAGTAGCTATATGTGAGCTACCTAGTGTTTAAAGAAGAGGAAACACACAAAAGATGTGTATATAGAGCAAAATGAACATGGCTTCCTCGCCTTTTTCCTTCTATCTCTCTTCTCAAATAGCTGACCCTCAACCTATATTTATAGACTGATGGCCATAGGTCTACCTGCGGCAGCCGCAGTTGGACCTGCGGCTGGTTGTGGTGGGACCGGGCCTCGCAGGTCCCATCGTCTTGTAGTACGTGCACTCATGCACTGTAATGTCTGCTCGAACTTGCAAAACTTCAATCCGAGCATCCAAACGAAGTATATCTGTACTTCTTCGGATCGATTGTGTTGAGAGTTACGTAATGACATGGATTAGAGGTTGTATGAAGTCTGGAAGAGGGGTTTATGCCCATGGTATCCGAGTTGGAGTTGATGTTCCCGGTTTGTGTTCCGAGTTGGAGCTAAACTTTCGGTAGTATTCGGAATGGATGTAAGTTGTCTTTCAGGGTTATCTCCAAAAGACGAATCTACCCTCCTGCAATGTTAGGAATAGGAGTGCAGAAAATTTTGAGTGTTATTTTATCCTCATTAGAAACATTCGCGTTATTTTATCCTCATTATCAACCAAATGGGATGCGAACCGGGACCACTCGGCAAACTTAGCCTCGTACTGCGACACGGTCATATTGTTTTTCTCCAACTTGATAAACTACACCTCCTTCATGTGAAGAATACTTACGGGAAAGTACTTGTCGTTGAACAGTTCTTGGAATTTTTCCCAAGACATTTTAAGTGCGGCAAGCTGAGTACGTTTTACTGATTCCCACCAATAATCTACCTCTCCTCTCAACATGAAGGTGGCAAAGGGAACCTTTTGCTCCTTGGAGCTTTCCAAGACATCAAATATCTTGGTGATCTGCTTTATCCACGTCTCTGCCTTAAGTGGTTTTGGCTCTCCCAAAAACTCCGGTGGTCCCAGCTCTTTGAACTGTTTAGCAGTGACCATTCGAGAGTTGCCAGTGTTTCCACCTGCATTTTGAACAGGAGCCGCTCCTGCCATATGTTGCATGAATTGCATAAAGCCTTTGAACATCCAGTCGTTCATCATTTGATCGGTGTTGTTGTTTACTTGAGGATTATTATCTTCCTATTGCACATTACCCTAGATATTGATCGTTGGTGACTCAACGATCTCATGTGCTTCATTGCTTATCTCGACATTTTCAGATGCCATTTCAAAACACTGCCACAAAATAAGGGTTAATTGAAATGCCACATATTATCCTTATACTCTGACCGACCAATTAAATACCAAATAAACTTAGGTAGGTCATACTAGCGAAGGAATTCCCCGTGTCTCCCCTCCTAGTTCTTGTCTCACATCTCAGCCAGGGATCATATCCCTAAGCTTTGATACCAACTGTGACACCCCCAAAATAGGTATACATCACCCATCTTGGGTCGCCAAATATATGGTACTGAATAAAAATACAAACTTAATTATACAACATGAGATGAGAGTTTTTACACGAATATTATCTTCTAGACAATATCCAAACTTAAATGGAGTCCTCATTACATTTATTGTCACACTATTTTATAGACTAGTGAGGACTACAATAACACCATCTCGGACCATCACTCCGTTCCCCTACTAGTTCTGGCTAAGTTCTCATTTCTTGAAGAGAATAATAGAAGTAAAAGGGTGAGCTCAATTAGCTTAGTAAGAAATATTATGACTAAGATAATGCATAATAAGTTATCATTAGCCTTCAACAATGTTAAACTGATATAATATAATAGACAACAAGATTAACTGCAGCGGAAGAAGTAATCCATTAGAAGAGTCAAGTAGAGCAAGATATCTACTATCTTCTATGATTTAAAAAGTTTATCATTAACTTTATCATTTGGGACTCAACTTAATAAATAAATCACATCATCGAATCATCCACGCACTCACGGGCCAAGGATATTCATTAGTATCACGTCCACAAATTATTCCTGCACTACGGGCCAAGAATATTCGTGTAATCATCAATTGTCATGATCATTCCTAATTATCACTGATCATAATCATACCAATCAACGGTCCATCTATGCTGTAACGACCAAGAAATTCGAATCCTTTGTAAAATAATTTAATAATGAATAAAATAATATTATTTCTTTATTATTATGTGTTAAAAGCTTTCCGAGAAATTTTCCATAAAAAACTATTCATCAATTTTTGCTCGGGAATTATTTTTGAACTTCCGAGAAATATGTAACGTTATAATATCAAGGTGAGATGGATTATGTAATAATACTCTAAGTATGGAAAATGCAATATTTCGCACGCGGACTTAATTAGAGAACGTTAGGAATATTAAGCGTTAAGAAGAGAGTGTATTGATCGTATAATACATAACTATTGTATGAGGTATTGAATACAAGTATAATACGAAGTATTATACGAGTATGTATGGAGAATGGAATCATGTATATTATGAATTAATATACGAGTTAGAATACGAGAATTATACGTATAGTATATGTTATAAGACTTTTAATTAAATGGAATGGACTTGTAGGATTATTAGTATATTGGTAGAATCCAATAAGAATTAAGGTACAAGCCCAAGTGATTATTAATGTAAGCCCAAAATGAATAAGCTAAGTTAAATTAACTTAAGCCCAATATAATGATCCAATTGGTTAGACATGATCCATGGAGCAACCAATGTTGATATGGGTTATCTTGGTGGGCAAGACCTTTGTGTGATAGCCAAGTACTTTAAGTAATGACCAAGTAAGAGATATGTGTTGTGCTTAGCAAGTAATGAATAGTAAGGAGGTGATTAAAGGAGGTGGGATGTTCTAATAACCATAATACCCTCACTTTGGCTTTCCTATAAATAGAAGGTTCGGATTTTCATTGTTGCTTTTTATTTTCAATCAAAAACTTCTCTTATAAAGCAACTTATTGGTTAGAGAGAATAAGCACATATAAGTCAAACATCCTTTGTTAGATTTTCAAAGAGGAAGAAGACTATTTCATCAAGGGTAAGACTCTTGTCTAATAATTTTCCATCTCTATCATTGTAGGGTGATAAGAGAAGTGTAACTTAATAAGCATGTATGCTAAGAACATGTAAGAATTGAATAAGCAATAGACTTAAGCTGATTAAGTCATGAATAAGTAACTTAAACCTAAATAAGTTATAAACTTATGATGAGCTTGTCATTTGTTTTCATATGAAGTTAGTATGTTTGATATGATGTGAGAATGTTGATTAAAGGACTTAAATCTATAATAAGTCATAAGGAATGAAAATTTGTAGTTTACAAGTTATTAAGTTATGAACTTATGAAGAATAAATCAAATTCTAACTTAAAAATAAGTTGATGTAATAAGTAGTTTAAAATGTTCATATGATGGTTAGAATCCACTTAGAATAATGATTAAATCGTTAGTAATGAAATTTCGCCGGAATTCACACGATTGGACGATAATCGTCGAATTCATGAAATTCTCAGAATGGAAGTCATATTTTGTGTTTGGACTCGGAAACGTTGGTTTTCGATGGAGACAAGTCATATTTTTCATTATAGAGTTGCAAACTTGAAAATGACCGAATTCCGACTTAGAACGAAGAAACGAGCGTTGAACGTTCACGAATGTTTACTGTTTTTGTTAAAAAAGAACTAATAGGTGAATTTTTAGGAAACAAAGTCAAATAGATAAAATTCTTGCATGATCGTGTAGAGTATGCAATTTGTGAATCGTAGGCTCTTGAACGAGCTAATTCGGAGTTACAACGAAGAAGTTACGAGTCCAGGAAATTCGCAAAGTTGAAAATTTGTCAAAGTTATCTGAGGCACAGATCTGGCGCCGCAATGCCAACCCAAGGCCAAATAATGGCGCTGCAGTGCCGGCACAGTGTCTTAACCTACTGGAGTTTCGCACCGTAGCGTGACATATAGCACATAGACTCGCGCCGTAGCGCCGAGTCCAGTCTTTAGCCACAGCAGAGTTGCGCCACAACACGACATAGAGAAGGAAGGGTGGCGCTGCAGAGCCAACCCTAGGGTTTGGACAGTGAAGA
This sequence comes from Panax ginseng, assembly GCA_020205605.1. Classification (NCBI taxonomy): domain Eukaryota; kingdom Viridiplantae; phylum Streptophyta; class Magnoliopsida; order Apiales; family Araliaceae; genus Panax; species Panax ginseng. The sequence continues at coordinate 65,467,255 of CM035134.1, read as the reverse complement.
AGGTTTACAAGTATAAAATGAATAGTAACTCTGTAGTAATGAACTAAGGAACTTAATAAAGCATTGTAAGGTATTGTTAAACCTTATTTATGTTGTATAAAGGTTGAAGATAAGTAATCAAGAATAAATGTAATGTGTATGTAAGAATGACGTAACGAACAGCCGGAACCAATAAGAACAAATTTGAGTTATAATTAGATTGAGAAGAAGGGTAAGATACATTAGGGACCCTGTATGTTCATTCATGACCTAATGTGTTATGTGATGTTATCATTACTGTAGAGACTTAAAGACTTAAACAAGAACGTGTTATTAACTGTAGCAGACGCTAAAGGAAAGTATTCTAACCCTTGTTCCAGTTCAATCTTGACAAGCTTTATAATTCATGCATTCTTACACATGAAGTATTGTATGATGAATTCCAAGCCAACTCTTTCGGTTAGACTTATATTATGTTTCTATCAAAGCATGGTCAATGTTTACGAAGTTATATTGGTGTGGTTTTGAAATGAAGACTGAGTATGGTAAAAATGTTTTGTCGTCAAACGACAGGCACATGAGTTTGCCACAACTTAAACATACATACATTTAATAAATGTGGAGTTGATCAACATAGAGTACTATAGGCTGATCACCTAGACGTGCTTGTAAGAAATGTCGGACTTACGGACTTAGTGACGGGATGTCCTTTTCAAAAGAACATATGAAATGCTCAAGGTCTTGGACCAGAATTGATTTTTTACGAAATATTGTTGTTGGAAAACATTTTAAAGGAAAAGAAGTGCTATTTTGAATTATCGATAGTACTTCGTAACTATTGTTCAGTTATTGAAGATATACGATTCCTATGTTTCAAGCATGTTGTTTATTAGAAATATTGTACTTCCTGAGCTAGTCATGCTCATTCTTGCTTGAACCATATAAACACAAAGACTAAGATCGAAGCAGGCAAGAAGGCTCCGGTGAGGAGAAAGGAAAAAGCTAAGACGAACCGTAGAATACTTATGTAATAGTATAGAGTGAATGATTGTAATATATTTGATATTATGACAAGAACAATGTAATGGTTATAAAGAACCTGGGGAAATGTTAATATTATTTTGAATATATAGAAGTCATATTCATTCCTTTAAGACTTTTCAGTTGAATGTATGTGTGAATGGCAGTACCATGTAGCACCATCTGTTAGGTTGGAAGATACCCGAATTTGGGGGCGTCACAGGTTGGTATCAAAGCATTAGGTTTTAAAACTTAAGGGGGGAAATAAAACCTTAAGTCATAACCTTAAGAGAAGTCAAAGAAGTAAAAGAAGAAAATAACCTTATAAAATTGCATTATGATTATGTTATGTGTTTTTATTATTCTACTGACGTGTACTAATAAACTTAATTGTTCTGTGTAGATGTCAAGAGTAAATGGAATGCAGTTAGATGTACAAGCAGTTAGTGAAGAGTCGGTTAACCAAATAAAGGTTATACCTAACCCCTATAGCAGTAGAGCCGGAAGTAGTTGTCATTGAGTCTGGAGATTCCGAGGATCCTGACCTCATGTCAGTATTTGATGGTATGATAAAAGAGGAGGTGGAGGTTGTATCCTTCAACCCGGTAGCAATAGCAGCAGAGATTGCTCCTGGGGAGTCAATGATGTCACTGTTCATGTCAGTGTTGGATAAAAATATCCCTTACTGTCAGGAGGTTAAGGAGCTGAAAGCAGAGCTCCAAGCTGTCATAGAGGACAAGAAGGACGTGGATTCCATGTGGGAGCAGGAACATGATGAGAGGATTTTGGCCAAGGATAAAGTCCACGAGTTTAAACATGAGATTTTTGAGCTCAAGGAGGAGCTAAAGACCAAACAACAGAAGATAGGGAGAATGTCCTATATTCATAGGAGTTCTCATACGGATTTCCAGCTGTAGGTAGCTGGTTATCCTGTAGAGGCAAGGCAGACGTGACATACTATCAGCCGTGATGTTATTACCGGTCTTGCCAAGGCAGATTTTAAGAATGCCTTGAGGCAGATGTAATTTAGTAGTGGTTAGAGTAGTTTAGATATGTAAATATTTTTATCTAGTAGTGACATAAAGCCCTCTTTTGTATAACAAATGGTAGTCTTTTGTAAATCCCAATTTTTGGAAAGCAATAGCGAGAAAGTAATGTAATCAGATTAGGCTGTATAATGTAATCGATGTAGTATTATAGTACAATGAATGAATGAATATAAGCCTTTTTATGGAACATAATGAGCAGTGAATGATTGAAGTTATTGTTTAATATTGAATAATAACTAAATAATAAAGAAATGAATAATAACGAAATGTGTTGTTTACTGTATCAGCAAAATGCCACCAAGAAGAGTATAACGTAACCAAGGAGCTAATGTAAATCAACCGGAGGGAGGTCCGGTTAACCCTATGCAAAAGTTTGTTAATATTTTAACAACTGCATTTAATAGAACAAGGGCTAATATCCCCGTAAATCTAGAAGTAGCGCAAGCTACTACCTTTAATGATTTTAAGAGTGTTGGTCCGCCGGAGTTCAAAAGAACTACGAACCCTATCGAAGCCCAAACATGGGTGAAGGAAATAGAGAAGGCATTTGTGATAGCAAATGTCGATGAGGCCCAGAAGGTTGACTTTGCAACCAACATGATGAAGGGAGAGGCCAACTTTTGGTGGGCAGCCAATCAGGCTAGGGCCGGGATAGAGAATCTGACATGGGTGAGGTTGAAGGAGATATTCTTTGAGAACTACTTTCCCACGAGCATGCAGGGAAGGATGGAGATGTTATTTCTTGAGTTAAAACAAGGGGACATGTCGGATCCCCAATACGCCTCCAAGTTTAATGAGCTGACAAGGTTTGCTCCACACCAAGTGGATACCGAGGTTAGGAAGGCGCAATGGTTCGAGCAGGGCTTGAAACCTTGGCTCTATGACCGTATTTCAGTGTTCTAAAGTAATTCATTTGGGACCATTTTAGAAAAGGCGATAATCGCCGAAGGTGGTAGTGAGGCTTTGAGCCAATACCACAAGGATAAGAAGAACAAAGGGAAAGTGGATGGGGGAGTAAAGGTCGAAGGAGCCATCGGTAGTGGCGAGGGATAAAAAAGGAAAACATTCAGCTCTGGGAATACTTGAGTGAAGCAAGGCGACCCAAAGAGGAGGATGGAGGCCCACAAAACCTGTGGGAAGACTAACTTAGGAGTCTGTCTCAAGGGGAAGGCCGTATGCTACAACTGTGGACAGGAAGGGCATATCTCGCCTAACTGTCCAAGTCTGAAGAAGAACCACGGATGCTTTGTGTGTGGGTCAACTGACCACATGGCAAAGAACTGCTTGAAGAAGGGGACAGACGTGAATAGGGGCACTAGTAGTGGCAAGTTAGCTATTGGTGGTCCAGCGCAGCTGGGTAGGCCGATGGGCCATACCTTTAACATGATAGTCCAAGATGAAGTTGCATCAGGGGACGTCGTTGCAGGTATTATTCTGATCAACGACATAAATGCTTACGTGCTATTTGATACGGGTGCTACTTGTTCGTTTATAGCATGTGATTTTGCTGGACGATTAGGATTACTTCCCGAAAAGTTGCCTATACCTTTAAATATTAAGGTAGCAAATGAAGAAATAATTCCTGTTGAAGATGTTAATAGGAGTTGTTGCGTAGATATATGAGGTTGTAAATTATCGGTAGATTTGATACCGATAAAGTTAGGAGAATTTGATGTAATTCTCGGAATGAATTTGTTAGTTAACCATGGGGCAATTATAGATTGTCAGAAGAAATGTGTGAACCTTAGAACGTTAAAATAACCACATGTAGTATTTTACGGGAATAGATCGTCGGGGGGAATAGATCGTCGGGACGTTCGTGTTGTCTAACCATGACACAAACTAGGAAATTCTTGAGGAAGGGATGTGTAGGTTATCTATGTCATGTTGTTGATACCCAGAGAGTGGTAGCAACCATGGAACAAATACCTATAGTTAGAGGATTCACCGCTGTATTTTTGAGTGAATTACCAGATCTTCTGTCGGATAGGGAGACTATAACGATCCGGAATTTGAAATTGTAATTTAAATATTTATTGAGTTATATAATTATTATTTGAGATGTTTATTGTTAAATAAATATTTTATTGATGTGATGGTTGATGAATCTAAATGTATTAAAGAATTTTTTTAAATTAAATTAATTTATAATTTAGAGGTTTGTATTATAACATGAGGTGTTATGTTGTTGTGTTGATTTAATAATTTAAATGATATATTGAATTATTAATTAAAGTTATAGTGAAAATTATAATTTTGTGATATTTGTTTAAATGATATATTTAAGTAAAATATGGTGTATTATTAATTTATTTGTTTTGTATGGGATATGGAAATCTAGATAAATAGTATGTGATTATAATTATAAACTAAAGTGTTTATTAAAATAAATTGAAAATGATTTAAATTGGTTTTTTTGTCAAACAAGGCTTAAGTATTTTAACTCTTTAATTTTAAATGGTTTGCTAAACAAGCCTTATGGCTTTTGATATTTCTAATTTTTGAAATTTAAATTGAAGTATATAAATAAATAAATAAAATAATTAAAATAATACATATAATATATTTATAATTTGAGCGTTTGTTCTGTAACTGCCATTTTATTAAGTTGGCGTATTAAGGTCTAGCAGTTTTATTTGTGCGCGTTGTTTATCAGTTGGTTTACGCATTCTAATTGCTAGCCTAGAGTTAAGAGAATTGAGAGTTGAGAAAATTGAGAACTTGAGAGAGAATTCGAGAGGAGTCTAGGAATTTTAACGTCAATTCCAGTGTGCTTAGCAAAAATTTCTGTCAAGCAACAAAAGGTATGTTCTACTATATTATTTATGACTATCTCGGTAGAATTTGCTCTACTCTATGAATTATGTTTTTACGAATTGTTACAAGGTAACTTAGTTATGATGATTACATGCATATATGATGATTATATGTTATGTTTAAACCAAAATTTCATGTTAATTTCGGATATCAGTAGACATTTTTGACAGTATATGTATTTTTCCATATGTTCATGAAATGTATCATTTTTAGTGGCCAATTCATATGAGAAATTGTGAATTGAAACTTGTATATGGTAGTTCATTGAGATACAAATGTAACGTAGTTTGAATGAGATGATTCGGTCAAGTAATGCATTCATAGTGATGATTTCTAGAATGAATATCAAAAATGGAGTTTTAGTATGAAATATGAATTTTGAGAAATTAAAATAGCTTTAGATGGTGTTAAATTGTTTTAATTGGTTGTAAATGTGAACAATCATGTTTATGATAGTTGTGTATTTATCTTTCGTGTTATTATCACTGTTTGTTGGGTGAAATTTGTGTTTGTTGGGCTAAAGTCGGCTACTGTTCATAAGCCTCTTTGCGTCTGTCTGAACACCCGCAGTAATGCTAGGTGCCAAGATAAAAAAGAGGCGCAATTACTTGCCGGTCCCAAGCCTTTTTGTATGGCTTATGTTCGTGCCATACTACGGTTTGTGATTTTGGTTTCGCTTTATTACTCTGAGATATTGGATGACAACATGGCATGGTCTGGAAGTGTGATAGTATGTTAAATGGGTAATGTTAAGGTTAACATAACATAGTGAATTGGGATTAGTAAGTTCAAAGTTGTAAAAATGTTTAGGAAGTCGAGAACGAGTTATATTGCAAATTAATTGGATTATGAACGTTAGTCAAGTGTTACGAAGTAAAACACTTAGAGTTTCTGAAATGTGAATGGTAATGAACATGTTATGATATATTAGCCTATCTAATAGGTGTTGTGGTTCTAAAATTATGTGTAGGTGATCGTGAGCCTAACTTTATAGGTTACGCTCAAGGCAAGTTTTCTAACTCTATATTTACATTGAGCAAGTTTCTAAACTTCTCTTTTTATATTGAGCAAGCCTTTTATCCTTACATTTATGTTGAGCTAATTCTTACTTTAATGTTTTGATTAAACGAACTATTGTATTCTTAATCATGATTTGAACAATCTAGCTATGCCATTATTTATTCAAACAAGTTTGAAGTCTAATACTTATTGAAGCATTCTAACTTGTTTATTGTTAGACAAGTTTTATTATTGTTATTCGGATATTATGAATGCAGCTTTCTTGAATTCTAATTTCAAATGTTGAATTATTATAGCTCATTTACTTGACACAAGTCATTCTCATAATAAGTAAGCTTTATTTTTTTCAGCTAGCTATTACTTAATGTTTATTCAATAATTCATAGTCCTAGCTTAATTTTATTCAAGCAAGGTTTCTTATTGTCATTCAATACTTATGCTTTGTAGTTGTTTCTAAGCATGAGATCAAGTATAGTCAGTTCGCATACACTTATTCATTGTTTCATATTATGTTAAACTGTGGTATTATCAAACACTATTGATTCAACTAGTCCTCTAGTTTATGTTCGTTAAACTTCAAATTACCCTTGAAAGCTTATCTAAACCAAAATTTCTTTGGTGTGGACTTGTACTCTAAATACTGAGATGAACAACCCTATTATTATTATTAGGGGATAACTTACGCGTAGCGTTAAATGTCTGTGCACAATACATGGTACGAAGGGCTGATCCCCCTAAGTACAAAGAGTCCTTATAGTCTTATGACTGTTAAAGTTGGAGTTGAAAGATTACTTGCAACTATGGACGTAGTTCATGGTCTTATGACCCTCAGTGATGTATATTCCATATTTTGGATTCCAGTTTCTGATTATCATTGTTAGAGTACTATTCAGTCTTGATGAGCCTATTATTGGCAGTTATTATTGTTATACTCCTATTGATTCTCTATTATATCCAGTGAGCAATTGTTTTGCTCACTCTTGCATATTTATAAACTCATTGCAGCTAAAGAGGAGAAGGTAGATGAACCTTCGACTAGCAAAAGAAAGGGAAAAATGTACAAGTGATGAAGACTTGTAACTTTGATTATGATTATGATGTTTGCTTTTCTTATGATGATCTTAGACTTTATTTTAATGAAGTTATGTAATAATTTAATTCCGCATTTGAATGATGTTTAAAGGTTAGATAACCTGGGATGTTTTTTGAACTTAGTGATGAAACCCTATTTAAGAGGAGGTTTATGATTCAAATATTATTTTATTTGGGTAGATAGTATGAATGTTTGAATAGTGAGCACCAAATCTTGTGGGAATGAAGTACCTAGATTTGGGGGTGTCACAGAGATAGAATTTGTAATAGACATCGTGCCAGGAGTGGCACCAGTTTCCAGGGCACCATATCGTATGGCGCCAGTGGAGATGAAGGAGTTGATTGTGTAGTTACAAGAACTGTTGCACAGGAAGTACATTCAACCGAGTGTTTCACCGTGGGGAACACTAGTACTATTTGTCAAGAAGAAGGACGGATCGTTAGGACTTTGTATCGATTACCGAGAGTTGAACAAGTTGACGATAAAGAATAAATACCCATTGCCTAGGATCGATGATCTCTTTAATCAGTTGAAAGGGGCTAAGTATTTTTCTAAAATAGATTTAAGAACGAGGTATCATCAATTGAAGGTTAGGAAAGAGGATGTACCAAAGACAGCATTCAGGACTCGTTATGGTCATTACGAGTTTCTGGTAATGTCATTTGGGTTGACTAATGCACCAGCTGCATTTATGGATATGATGAATAGAGTGTTCAAACAATATTTGGACAAGTTCGTCGTGGTGTTTATCGATGATATTCTAGTATATTCTAAGATGCCAGAAGATCATGCTGAACACCTAAGATTAGTGTTGGAGACACTAAGAAAGGAGAAGTTGTATTCGAAATTCACTAAGTTTGAATTTTGGTTAGAGAAGGTATAGTTTTTAGGTCATGTCATTGACCATGAGGGGATTTCAGTGGATCCAGCAAAGGTAGAAGCCGAGATAAATTGGGAACAACCGAAGACGCCGACTGAGGTGCGGAGTTTCCTAGGGTTAGCAGGTTACTATCGGAGATTCATTCAGGATTTTTTGAAGATATATACTCCATTGACTAACTTGACAAGGATGACGGTGAAATACGCGTGGACAGATAAATGCAAGGACAGTTTTCAAGAACTGAAGAAGAGGTTGAGTGAAGCACCTGTTTTGTCATTACCCGATGACACATGAAATTTTGTAGTTTATAGCGATGCTTCGCATAGAGGACTTGATTGCATGCTCATGCAGCATGATAAAGTCATTACGTATCCATCTAGGCAGTTGAAGGATTATGAGAAAGTTTACCCTATTCATGATCTGGAACTGGTCGCAATAGTTTTTGCTCTAAAGATATGGAGACATTATCTTTATGGAGAAAATTGTGAGATATACAAGGATCACAAGAGTCTAAAATATATCTTCACATAGAAGGAGTTGAATATGAGGCAGTGTGACACCCCCTGTAATAACCCGAGATTTTCTATATAAAATAAATAAGAAATTTTGCGTATAATTTTTTATTTATTTATTTAATGACGAGAATAAGTGTCTAGTAATGTGAACGATAAATATGAATATATTTATTACTTGAAAAATTAGAAATAATTTTGGAATTATTAATTACTACAAATTATATTTTTATGGTAATTAATTTACGTAGCGAAATATATTTTTATTAATTATTTTCCATGAAAACATGATTGGAAATAATATATGAAGTGATAATTGAAATTATATAATAAATATTTTATTATATGATTTGTTCGAGAATAATTAAGTTAACTATTTTAACTTGATTCTTGATGTTGTGTAAGAAAGAGAAGTCGGATATGAGATCCAAACCACGAATTGGGATTGTGATCAAGAGATGAGAATAATAATATTATATTATTGTTATAATGATTTTCAAAGACAATAATTATGTATCGTTGTGTATGTGTGATGAGATAATATTGAAAGCAATGACGGTAGAATTAGGTCAAGACAAGATCTTTGGTGTGAAACCCTAATTATTAAACTTAGTTATGAGAAATGGTGAGTAGTGATTGTGTATATGAAGTTTCTTGTGTATAAGAATGTCGGTAATTAGAAGGAAACCCTAATTCTTTGTTATGCGTTGATAATAGGACAAACCCTAATTATTATAACCCTAATCGGTTGAAGTTAGAGATCAGAATTTAATCGTGTGTTAGAACACACGAGATAATTAGAGAACCCTAATGGTCAATTAGAAACCCTAATTGATGGCGTTAAGAAACCCTAATTTTAGAACCCTAATTTTTCAATCAAAAACCCTAATTTAAAATTATTGGGTTTAATTACGATGTTAATATAAAAATATGTTAATTTACCAAAGGATGAAAAGTAATTGGTAAATGATAAGAATTACCATCTAGTGATTAAATACTACATTTAATTGCTATGTACAAAAAATGCCCATGAAACTATATGTGAAATTACCAAAATACCCTTTTAGTGTATTATTAGTTATATTATTTATGGAATTTTAAAATCTAAAGTGATAAACCCTAATGGTTATGTATAATGTCTATAATGCCCTTCATGGTAGACATGAGAAGTCTAAACTACCCTTGTGCATTATTAAAGGAAGAAACCAATTATTAGAGTGGAAATGACTAAAATGCCCTTTTTGTCCATTTAGTGTATTATTGCTAGCAATCTTGCAAAATCTGGACATCTAACTTTATTCTAGAATTTACCATGACACTATAACATTACTACCACCAATAATCAGCCATTACATGATTGCATACATGATTTACATAATTTAAGAGAGAGAAATGTACATTATTTAGCCTATTTATTCACAAACACTTGGCCATATCTCTCCCAACCTCTTACCAACGAAATTATCTTTCCCATAAGCTCCTAATCAAAGCCCAGCCATCACAAACAACAAATCAGAAGCATCAAAGCCAAAAAAATCAAAAATCGAAGCTAGAAAAGGTATGAAATTCCCTAATTTTGAAATCCTTCGATTCGATGTTAATTGATGCAATTAATTGTTTAAAGTAGTGTAATAGAGTCTATTAATGTTCGGGTTGTAAAATCATGAACCCATAACATCAAAGTTCACGAATTTGAAGATTTGAGCAAGTTGGAAAAACCGATTCGTGATTTTTCTAAGCAAATGTCAAGACTTATATATCTGTGATTATTTACTGTTTTTGTTGTTTAAAAGTTGTTAGGTGCAGCTTGTTATGTGGTCTTTAAACATAAAAAGGAATCAGGTCTATATCTATTGTAGATCGGGATTTATAAGCGGTCAAAGTGGGTTGGCCAAGCATTGACCTACCGTATTCTTCAATCCCAGAAAATATTCTAAGTGTCCAGAATTTTTTTTTTTGGCAAATGTCAGGCCTTATATCTCGGTTATCTTTAATGTGTTTTGTGTTATAAAGGTTATTATGTGTAGCTTGTTATGTGGTATTTAACCTCCAAAAAGAATCAGGTCCATATATATTACGGATTAAGAGTTATTTAAGGTCAAAGTTGGTTGACCTAAGATTGATCGGAAAAATTGCAGGTGACCGCCAGAATTTTCTAAGTGTTAATTTTTCCCGATACGGTTTGACCATACTTTAGATGCTTGATTTATTGTTGTTATGATGATGTTAAGTGTTGGAGTTTTAGTCCTACATGTTGTCTACACACTGGAATTGATAGATCACATAAACGTTACACGATCATCAAGTTATAGAGGTCCAAAGTAGGCACCTCGAACCTGTTCTTCGTGAAGAACAACTTTGGTAGCTACTTTGATGGGTGATTTATCCCAGATCGATGTTTTTTAGAGGTTATGATTGTTTTATCTTGTAGTCTTGTATTTCCTCTACAAGACTCAATTTATAGATTGTCCAAATTGCGTATTCATGAGAGAGAGTTATTCACTCACAAAGTAGGCCACCTTGGTTACGCCTTATGAAGATCCAGGTAGGCTCAAGAACACCTATAGCGACACTTCATCACTATAGGAGCCTTTTAGCTGACGCTTTTAATTATTTTAATTTTCGATTTTAGGAAATTAATTTAAAAATTAGAAAAATTAGTTTTAATTATTAAAAATACCAAATAAATTATGAAAAATTATTTTAAAGTCCGAAAAATAGTTTTTAATTATTTTGAGTATATTTCATAAATATTTAATATTTTTGAAATATAAAAGGTATTTATTTATTTAATTATAATATTAAATAAATGATTTAAAAATAGTTTTAATTCATGAAAAATCATGAAAAAATATATTATGGTATAAGAAAATATTTAAAGTTATTTTCCATGACTTTTAATATTTTATGATTAATTTCATTAATTAATTATATATTAATGATATTAAAGTTATTTAATGATTATATTAAATAATTTAGTTTAAAAATGATTTTAATATTATAAAAATCATTTTAAATGAAATTAAAGTATTTAAAAATATTTTAAGTTATAAAATATAACTTTTAATATTTAAAGGATAATTTCATTAATAATTTAATATTAATGATATTAAGATAATATTAGTGATATTTAGTTTATTTAATATTTATATTAAATAAATAGTTTAAAAATGGTTTTATTTATTTAAAAATCATTTAAAGAGGATATTAAGGATTTAAAAATATTTTAAGTTATAATTAATGACTTTTAATATTTGGATGAATAGTACATTAATATTTATATATTAATGGTGATTATTTAAAAATGATTTTAATTGTTTTAAAAATCATATAAGGGTAATATAAATGTTTTAAAAATAGTTTGAGTTATTATAAATAACTTTTATATTTTGGCAATGGTTTCATTAATAATTTAATATTAATTAATTATTAATGATAATAGAATTGTTTGATGTTTAAATCATTTAATTATAATTCCGATGTTTGAAAGTGATATCCGGTCAAACTAGCTGACTTGAGAACCGGTTATGAAGTCCAGGATTTGATGAAGAGCACCCATAGTAACAATTATATCACTATAAGCCCTTTAGTTACAGATTTGAATTATTTTAAATTTTTCAATTTCGGAAATTTCGAAAATGATTAAAAATAAAATGTTTGATATTTACAGATGTTGAGGTATAGGATAAGAGTCTTAGACTCAAGATTTTATCCGATAAAGGCGCTTGATGCATGCAATAACCGCCGTAGACCTATAATAGCAAGAAAAGGCTACTGTAAGAGCATGGATGAGATATTTGAAAAATGTATAAAATATTTCAAGTATAGAATATGAACTAAAAGTATGATCACTGCGATTATGTGATGACGTGATTAGACTATGTCTTGATTGTAATAAGGCGATTACTATGTGTTATGATATATTGTTCTAATCGAATCTAATGATCCGATTATTGATAGGTTGTGATAAAGAGATAAAACCTAAGTTGAGATTTGTAATCAGCAAATCAGGCAAGTATCTTACCTTTGCATTTCCTTTATGCAATGGACATGAGTAAGAAGTTTCAGAATTATTCTATTTCTGTACAGATTATGTATGCTTTGATTATCAACATGTTAGCTCATATATATATTCTGTTAAGTTGATTTCTAAATGGTTATACAAGTGTCCCCACTTGGATAATCATAGCATTTATTCACATGTTGATACACCTTTGTCAATTACCCGTATATATATATGTTGAATTACATATTATTGTTGAGCAAGATTAAAAACCTTCGGGTTTGGAACCAGGCATGTATGAACATCCCGATAATGGGAAAATTTTTATGCGCTTCGGCGGACAAAGGGTGAGCGATGAATTTCGTTCAAGTTATGTAGTATTGATCAATCTGAGGTACAACTGAAATTTGATCACCCTCCGCGTTCGTAGTAAGTTATGATTTTCATGGATGAATTTCTGCTAAACCTTTTCGAAAATGAAAAATCATTTTCATAGTATGTTTCTTAAACCCTATTCATGGGTGGAGCCTCATTTCAAGAATTTTAAAGAGAGTTGTTATGTGAATTTTTTATCAGTACAGATTACTTCACAACTTTCTATTCGTTGTAGAAGTGTTATGTAAAGAGAATACTTATATTCTTTCAGCTTATATATATAATTGCTATTACTTGCTGGGCACTCAAATGCTCATCCTTGCTTAAACTAAATGTTTTCAGTTACCTACGATCGACCTGAAGGCTCAGGCACGAACAAGGGAAAAGAAAAGCTGTTCGAATGAGAATTAGTATGAGTTAATGGTTATAGTTAGTAATACAATGGAATCTATTGTCAGGTATTGTAAGGAATGTATTTGAAGGTCACGTACCTGGGAAAGTAAACTTTGATGTATGTAAATTAAGTTTGAATTATATTATTATTATTATTTAGTATTATTCAGCTTAAAGAAATGGTATCGTGGAGAACCGAGTTCGGGTTTCAAGTATCCGGATTTGGGGTTGCCACAGGTTGGTATCAAAGCTGTAGGTTATAAACGTTAGGAATGCGAAACCTAGGTTATAACCTTAGTAGAATGGATAACGAAAGTTAAGATAGATATTCGGTAGACGAAGAACTCTGGTGAAGAATTATAACCTTAGTAGAATGGATAACGAAAGTTAAGATAGATATTCAATGGATGAAGAACTCTGGTGAAGAATTATAACCTTAGTAGAATGGATAACGAAAGTTAAGATAGATATTCAATGGATGAAGAACTCTGGTGAAGAATTATAACCTTAGTAGAATGGAGGGCGAAAGTTAAGATAGATATTGGTGAACCAGAGGCGAAGTACTACGGTGAAGAATTATAGGATATGTTAGATAGATGATGAGTCGAGAAGATTCATCAAGTGGTACTAAATAAAATATTCCTTCATTTTATCGATGAATATATTTTATTTCGGTACTAATGTTGTCTCGTTTATTGTGGTCATAGGATGGATGACGAAAGTCAAGATAGTAATTCCTTGACCCAAGAGACGATGGACTCTAGCGAGGAGTACACAGACAGAGAGATGATAAGAGATTTGATAGTTAGGAACGATGACTTAAAGGTTAGAGCTGAGCAAGCGGAGGCACAAAATCGTACTCTCCAGATTTTGGAACAGCAGTACAAGGACGCTGCTCACCGAACACAGATGGAGTTAGCAGAGTTACGAGGGAGGTTGGAGCAGAGGGAGATACAGATAGGACAGTTGAAGGTTGAGATAGAAGCCAAAGACACCGGGATATATACCTTGAGCGGAGCTTTAGACATCGCCTTCATACGATTCGATGCTGAGTGGATGGAGGCGCCTTTGGCGAGAAAAGATAGGCGTTGATGTGTTTATAGAGATGAATTGAATAAATTCATCGTCAAACAAAATAAGAGACAACGTATATAAAACTCTTGATTGCTGTGTATATACTACATGCTAATCAGGGTAACTTATGTATGTAGATGTCTAGTAAGAAAGATATGTGGAATAAGAAGGATCAGATCCATACCATCGAGCTAATATCGAGGCCAATAGCTGAAATAGAAGCTCACCAAGAACCCAAATCGGACGAGGTGGCTATAGTGGAAAACGTAGTATCAGATCCAGAAATGGTGGATTTGACAGATAGTGATTTAGACACTAAAGTTGAAGCTGCTCAAGCATCAACGAAAGTGCAGGATCTGGAGAACAAGGTTTCTTCACTAGAAAGGTTGTGGGAGAAAGAAAAGTTGCTACGTTGGCATTAATAGAAAAAATGGAAGAACAGGATATGCTTAAGATCCAAATTGACCAGATGGGAGCCTCAAGCAACACATCGTGTTCAGCTCCGAGAGGTAAGGGAAAAATAAAGGTAGAAGATCCTGACTTAGGAAAACCTGATAAGAAGAAAGGGAAGAAGATATGTTATATTTATACCGTGAGGGACATACCTCTCCTCGTTGCCCCAATTATAAGAAAGGTGGATGTTTTAATTGTGGAATGGAAGGACATCGAGCGTAATGAATGTCCGAGAAGAAAGGCTTGGTAGATAAGTAGTATGGGTTATGTTATGTAATATGTGTGATAAGTAATGAACTATTTTCAACTTTTATGTTGGTCAAGATTTTAAATCCCAATTGTTGTAGTCACAAAGGATAGTGATGTTTAAAGCAATATGTGCTATGGTATGTTAAGTTCTATTAATGTGAGGTGCTATGGTTGGAAGTACCATGAGTGTCACAAGTTGGATTAATGAAGTAAGTTGTTATAAAGGTAGCGAGATATTTATCGAATATTGGTTAATATAGTAAACCAAGTTTCAAAATTTAATATTTTGGAATACATGATTATTTGAGTAGAAAATTTTGTGTTATATGTCGAACGTATACGATGAGGCTTAGAATGTAAGGAAATGAAGAATAATTTATGATTATGTCACCGAGACGAAAAACGAAAAAAACGGTAGCGGAAGATCGACCAGATAATTGAATGTCGAACGCCAAAGACTTTTAAGGCAATCCTATTACTAGGGTATAGAGGATTAAGTGACTCAAGAGAAGCGTTTACGATAGTTAGGATAACGGAAAGGAAAAAGACAAATTTTATCACCTATACGATAAAAGGAAAATGAGATAAAGAAAAAGTTTGTGTGCTTTGTGTGAGGGCAGAAGAGACATATCTCTTCTAATTGTCTCAATTCAATGATGTATAGCAAATGTTTTATTTATGAATCAATGGAGTATAAGATGAAAGAGTATAAGGTGAAAGAAGAAGAAATGAGATAAGGAATGTGAATACGAGAAATGACAGCAAGATATAGGCGACAACGAAATAAACCGTAAGTGTCTTCATTATGGTCGTTCAAGATATCGTAGCAGTTGAGGATACGGTGGCAGCTGGAAATAGAACTCCAGGTGCTATTTGAATAACTTATGTGTCTTATATGATTTTTCTGTATATATACATATAGTAAATTACTTTATTAAAGTAATTTTGAGGAAGGAATTTGAGTTCTTTTAGAGATCAAATTTCTGTTTATCAGATAGACAAGCGTTATGGAGAATAGTTAAAGATCAGTTCGATCAAGTATGATCGAGATCTACGTACAATGATTATATGTTATGTACCCTTCTGCATATGAGTTTTTAAAGCGGTGATTCCGGGGACGGAATCCTTATAAGGGAGGGTGAATGTAATAACCCGAGATTTTCTATATAAAATAAATAAGAAATTTTGCGTATAATTTTTTATTTATTTATTTAATGACGAGAATAAGTGTCTAGTAATGTGAATGATAAATATGAATATATTTATTACTTGAAAAATTAGAAATAATTTTGGAATTATTAATTACTACAAATTATATTTTTATGGTAATTAATTTCTGTAAGCAGAAATATTTTTATTAATTATTTTCCATGAAAACATGATTGGAAATAATATATGAAGTGATAATTGAAATTATATAATAAATATTTTATTATATGATTTGTTCAGAATAATTAAGTTAACTATTTTAACTTGATTACTGATGTTGTGTAAGAAAGAGAAGTCAGATATGAGATCCAAACCCTGAATTGGGATTGTGATCAAGAGATGAGAATAATAATATTATATTATTGTTATAATGATTTTCTGAAGACAATAAATAATGTATGTATGTGTGTATGTGTGATGAGATAATATTGAGCAATGACGGTAGAATTAGGTCATAAAGACAAGATCTTGGTCGTTAAACCCTAATTATTAAACTTAGTTATGAGAAATGGTGAGTAGTATTTGTGTATATGAAGTTTACTGTGTATAAGAATGTCGGTAATTAGAAGGAAACCCTAATTACTGTTGTACGTTGATAATTAGGACAAACCCTAATTATTATAACCCTAATCGGTTGAAGTTAGAGATCATATGCAATCGTGTTAGAACACACACAGATAATTAGAGAACCCTAATGGTCAATTAGAAACCCTAATTGATGGCGTTAAGAAACCCTAATTTTAGAACCCTAATTTTTCAATCAAAAACCCTAATTTAAAATTATTGGGTTTAATTACGATGTTAATGTATAAATATTTTAATTTACCAAAGGATGAAAAGTAATTGGTAAATGATAAGAATTACCATCACACTTGCTCATCACACTTATTTCTTGACCACTAAGATCACCCATGTGATCATGGGTTGTCCCATGGATCCTCCTAATCCATTGGATTCTCACTTTGGGCTTGAGGTTTAATTAATCCTAACTTATACATTGGGCTTGAAATTAAACAAACACTTGGGCTTGTTTAATAGTTTACATTGGACTTAACATTACAAATATTTGGGCTTTAACATTAATTCGTATTGGGTTTTAGTATTATCCCAATTGGACATTACAATATCCTACACATTCCTACAAATTCAATACATTTGGCTTAAAGTCTCATAACGTATAATTTATATATTCATCTCGTTTCTCACTCGTATACTTATTTAATATACGATATTCCATCATTCATACATACTCGTATAATACTTCATATTATACTCGTATTCATTACCTCGTACAATACTTACGTATTATACAATCATCGCTTTAATTCATTATAAACATTTAAATTCCTTCTCGGAACTCACTCTCCCTGACCGTTAGATTTTAAGTCAGCAGGCGAAAAACTAAGTTTTCCATAACTGAAATATTATTGGATATTCCATCTCGTCTTAGAATTCTAACATTTTGTATTTCTCGGAAGTTCAAAAATAATTCCCGAGCAGAAATGCGTGAATAGTGTTTTTCGGAAAATTTCTCGGAAAGCTTTTATTTTCATCTTGGAAATTCAAACATTTTAATTCTATATCGTGGCCAAAATACTATGACGTTCCGATATATCTAGGTCATCGAACGACCTTCAAATAGCTTACTCCCATAAATAATCAATTAAATTCATTTAATCCACATAATCAAATAAAAATTTAATTCTCATAAAATTTGAATTTTTCTGGGGCGTTACAAAAAGCCTCATTGCATTCATCATCAAACTAAAAGTCCACATCTTTTACAGTAACTTACATAAGGGTAATGCAATCTTCGAGAAGTCCTTGATAAATGTTCGATAAAATCCTGCATGAAAAAGAAAAGAGCGAATCTCCCGCACACTGACGGGGTAAGGCAAAGCGGATATAACATTTATCTTAGCTTTATCAACTTCAGGACCTTTAGATGACACAACATGACCAAGTATTATTCCCTGTTCTACCATGAAATGATATTTTTCCCAATTTAAAATAAGATTAGTTTCCATGCATCTATGTAGAACACGATTTAAATTATCTAACCATGCATCTAAAGAATCACCATGAATTATGAAATCATCCATAAAAACCTCAATGCATTCTTCTAAAAGATCCGAAAAAATGCTTACCATGCATCGCTAAAAAGTACCTGGGGCATTACACAGTCCAAAAGACATCCGTCAGTAGGAAAAGGTACCAAATGGACATGTGAATGTGGTCTTCTCGTTGTCCTCGGGTGCAATCACAATCTGGTTATATCCAGAAAAACCATCTAGAAAACAATAATAAGTGTGCCCAACTAATCTCTCCAACATTTGATCAATAATAGGAAGAGGAAAGTGATCCTTTCTTGTTACATCATTCAATTTTCTATAATATATACACACTCTCCACCCTGTTTGCATTCGTGTGGGCACCAACTCATTTTCATCGTTCTTGACAACGTTGATTTCGAATTTCTTTAGGACTACCTGCACTAGACTCACCCATTGACTATCAGAGATTGGATAGATGATACCGACATCAAGCAGTTTGAGCACCTCTTTTTTCACCACCTCCATCATGAGTGGATTCAATATCCTTTCCGCATCTCTTGTAGGCTTTGCTCCTTCCTCTAATAATATCCGATACATGCACATGGAAGGACTAATACCCTTGATATCTGCTATTGTCCAACCAAAAACTATAACATGGTCCCTTAGGACTCTCAACAATTTTTCTTCCTGCACCTTGGTTAGATTACAAGCAATAATTACAGGCAAAGTGTCATTAGTCCCCAAATATGCATATTCAAATGAGCAGGTAATTGTTTCAATTCTAGAGTTGGGGCTTGTACAACAGAAGGTAATAACTTTTGATGAGAAAAAGGAAATTGAATAGAATGTACTGCTGACTTATCTGTGAATTTCGACAAAAAGTGTAGTGCAGCCACAATTTTCTTCAATTCCCGAGTTTTCTTAATTTCATCTTCCTTGTCCATATCCATACAATTGGTGATGGCTACCTCTAAGCTATCCCGATACATTTGTTCAAAGGCTCTATACACGAAAGAGTCTCTCTCATCGATAGCAAAAACATGTCCTATATCACTAGGGTACCTCACGACATCGTAGATATTAAATTGAATCTTTTCTCCATCAAATTCCATTGTCAAGGTGATAAGTGTATTTTATATACTCGATTTAATATCCAATTCATGCTTATTTGTTGCTAAATTCTTGTGATCATGTTCACTTTTACTTGTTTTATGTTATTTCATGTGTAGAATGGTGGTTGTGGCATTCAATGTATATTTGGAGATATTCGGTGTGATTTGGAATCAAATGGAGCATAATTGGAAGCAAGTTAGCATAGCAGCAAAGTCAGTTAACAGAAGATAGGCCCTCTAGGGTGGGCATGAATAGCTTATACACCACGGAAATGGGGTCTTACTCCGATTATCAGAACATAAGCTTGTAAGGTGCATTATTAGATCACACACACCCACTTTGGGTGGGGGTCTTCATCTGAACAAGTTAGGAGATATAGCCGTATGGGCTTACATAAGATATAAACCCCACGGGGGTGGTGGAAAATCTGAGTGTCCTGTTATGTTTGCAATTCCTCTTGGGCACGAATTTTAGCTATTTGCATGGCAATATAACTTTATTTGATAAATAATTCGGCTGGGACTTATGTGTTGGACATGATATACTAAAGGAATAACAACTTGAGAATTAAAAAAAGATATTTTTTATGAAGATTCTAAGCTGAGTTTTTGAGAGCAAGTGTGGAGGAGTATGTCGGGAGATTTTTCAAGACAATTACGATTCTAGTTTACGTGAAGGGTGTTTTTCAATATTCTTCATGTTAGATTATTATTTGTAATTGGAAGAAGGATTTTGATGATTTATTCAGTGTTTATTTTATTTATTATGAACTAATTTACTTTTTAGGCTTGTGATGGATCCTTAAGCAAATCGATGGTTTTGTAAACTTTGATTTCCAATTTAATAAGCTATCTCCAGTTTATCTATATTGATTTGTGCTTGAATCTATGAATTTCCTGATCAACAATTCTTTGTGGAGCTGGATGGAATCGAAAGAGGATATTCAAATCTAGACCTAGTTGATATAGCATGTGTTCAGGATTTTGTTAGTAGCTTAAACTTGATGAGTGTTAAGGTAGAGATATGCTTGACACCGCATGTAATCGGATAGAGAAGTTATTCTTTAACCTTCTTCAATTGTAATTCACACAGAGATATAATGGGTTAGTTGATTAGGGTGTTTAACGGATTTTTATCTTAATTGTGGATTGATGTTAATAGGGTATTAGTGCATCGAGAGGTGGTTTATTCTACGTTCGTATTCTTGATTAATATACTGGGATAGTACGTTGAATTGGGATAAAGGTGTTAAAATCAAAGTGAAGCTTAGGGTGAAATCATAAGTCTAATTCTCCATTAATTGTTTAAAATTTCAAATTTTGATATTCGTGGTTGTTTTGTGTTAGTTTAATTATTATTAATTTTAGTTTCGTTAATTTCAATTATTGAGTTGATTTGTTTAATAAAATTAGGGTTAATAGAAGATTGGTAATTGTAAGTTAAGGTTAGTGCTAATTAGTCTATGTGGGAACGATACTCTACTCATCACTCTATAACTTATTGACCACTTATACTTGCGTGTTGTGCGTATATAGATTTTACCCAACAAGTTTTTGGCGTGGTTGCCAAGGACTATTTAGTATAATTCTTAATATTTTTACAATATTAGTTTAATTAATCCAGTTTTACTTAGACATTTTTATTTTTGTTTTGTGCTTCTTATTTCAGGTGTTGGACGTAGTTTATGAAAACTCGGTCCCAAATTCCAGACTTGCTGCCTTTTGAGGACGACATTGAGAAAAGGTTTCAGAGGTTGAGTAAGTGGATCAAGGAAACGAGGAAAGAATTTGAAACATTTGAAAAGGAAGAGGTAACAGTAATGGCAGCCGAAGATCGGAAAGCATTAAGGGACTTCGCAACACCCAAGGTGATTGAACCGCAGTCAAGCATCACCAGGCTAGCAATAGCAGTAAATACGTTCGAAATTAAGTCTGGGATGATACAAATGATTCAGAATTCAGTTTAGTTTGGGGGATTTACAAATGACAATCCGAACGAGCATCTAGTCAGCTTTCTGGAAATGTGCGACACTTTTAGGTGTAATGGGGTTTCGGATGAGGCGGTGAGACTTCGATTGTTCCCATTCTCTTTACGGGACAAGACGAAGAGTTGGTTGCATTCTCTACCGTCCGGTTCGATAACTACATGGGAGGATTTAGCTCAGAAATTTCTCGCAAAATTCTTTCCACCGGCGAAAACTGCGAAGATGAGGAACGAGATAACGATGTTTGAACAACAACATGGGGAGTCATTATATGAGGCCTGGGAAAGATACAAAGAACTGCTTAGAAAATGCCCACATCATGGATTGCCCCAATGGCTACAAATGAACACCTTTTACAACGGACTACATAGGAATCTCAGGACAAGTATCGATGCAGCATCGGGCGGAGCATTCATGGCTAAGAGTTACGAGGAAGCCTACGAGTTGATTGAAACAATGTCGGCTAATAACTATCAGTGGCCCACAACGAGAATGACACAGGAGAAGGCAGCTGGAGTGTTAGAAGTAGATAGTATGACAGCTATGCAAGCATAGATTTCTGTAATTTCAAAGATGTTGGATTTGGGGACAGCTGCGCAAACACAAGCACAAGCACAACAAGTGGCAATAATATGCGAGTTGTGCGCAGGAGAGCACCCAACGGATCAATGCACGATTAATCCAGTAACTGTGCAATTCATCGGCAATTACAACAGAATTCCTCAAAACACATATCAGAACACATACAATCAAGGAAATAGGAATCATCCGAATTTCTCATGGAGCAACAACCAGCAAAATCAAGCTTCATGACAATCATATCCACCAGGATTTCAGAACCAGCAACAACCAGCTCAATATCAAGAAAGGAAACCCGATCTGGAGGATGTGTTGGTAAAATACATGACTAGCACCGATTTGGCTATAAAAAATCAAGTCATGGCTATGAAATCACAAGAGATGGAGATCAAGAATCTAGAGAATCAGATAGGTCAAATTGCATTGGCATTGAATAATAGACCACAAGGGACATTACTAAGTGACACCGAGAGAAATCCTAAGGGTAATCATGAGTAGTGTCAAGCCATTATGTTGAGAAGTGGAAAACAACTTGTTGGTCAAGAGCCAGAAATTTCGGTAACAAAGGAGGTTGAACCAGAGAAAGAAAATATAGTGGGTGAGGTAAAGCAAGGGAATGAAAAACAAATGGAAAAGAACAAACCAGTTAATGAACCAGCTGTTTATCCTCCCCCACCATTCCAGCAAAGAGTTCAAAAACAAAATTAGACAAGTAATTTTCAAAAATTTTGGAAGTTTTCAAGAAACTTCAAATTAACATACCATTTGTAGAGGCCCTAGAACAAATGCCGAGCTACGCAAAATTTATGAAAGGGATTCTATCAAGGAAAAAGAAATGGGAAGATTTTAAGACTGTGGCACTAACAGAGGAGTGTAGTGCGGTATTACAGCAGAAATTACCACCAGAACTCAAGGACCCGGGGAGCTTTACTATTCCATGCACGATCGGGGAGATACATTTCAGCAAGTGTTTATGTGATTTAGGGGCGAGTGTAAACCTTATGCCATTGTCAGTATACTTAGAATTGGGTTTGCCTGCACCAAGTCCTAAAAATCTCACATTACAGTTGGCGGATAGGTCAGTCACATATCCGAGAGGCATAGTAGAGGATATCTTAGTGAAAGTGGATAAGTTTATATTCCCCGCGGACTTTATCATTCTGGATTTTGAGGAGGACAAGAACATCCCAATTATCTTAGGGAGACCATTTTTGGCTACAGGGTGGACACTCATATATGTACAAAAGGGAGAACTCACTATGAGGGTCCAAGATCAAGAAGTGAAATTCAATGTGTTTAAGGGCATGAAATTCCTTACGGATGAGGAAGAATGTTTTCGAATGGATTTAATTGAGCAAATCATTAGTGATGACATGAGCAAAAGTTTGGTGAACGATCTGTTAGAAACAACATTATTGGGAGATGAAGAGATCGACGATCTGGAATTGGTGGATTACCTTCAATTGTTAGACTCATTGCCACGAGTACCAAGATTTAGAACAACGTTTGAACCACTGCACACAGAGGAGGTAACCGCAGAAAAACTAAAACCATCATTGGAAGAGCCATCAAAGTTGGAACTTAAGCCACTTCCTAAGCACCTTAGGTATGCATATTTAGGCAATTTAAATTCTTTACCTGTTATTATTTCAGTTGTACTTAACGAATTGCAGGAAGAAAAGTTGCTAAGGGTGCTTCGGGAACACAAATCAGCTATTGGGTGGACAATCACCGACATAAAGGGAATCAGCCCTTCATTTTGCATGCACAAAATTTTGATGGAAGATGAGGCAAAACCAACGGTGGAGCAGCAGCGGCGGCTCAATCCAATTATGAAGGAAGTTGTGAAAAAGGAAATTTTGAAATGGTTAGACGCCGACATCATCTACCCGATTTTTGACAGCAAATGGGTTAGTCCAGTCCAGTGCATACCAAAAAAAGGAGGAATGACGGTGGTGCGGAATGACAACAATGAGTTAATCCCAACTAGAACAGTGACAGGTTGGCGGGTTTGCATGGATTACAGAAAATTGAACAAGGCAACCCGAAAAGATCATTTCCCGCTGCCTTTTATTGACCAAATGTTAGATAGATTGGCGGGACACTAATTTTACTGTTTGTTGGATGGGTACTCTAGCTACCATCAAATAGTCATCGCTCTGGAGGATCAAGAGAAGACCACATTCACTTGCCCTTATGGCACATTTGCATTTAGAAGGATGTCATTTGGGCTATGTAATGCACCTGCAACTTTCCAACGGTGTATGATGGCCATTTTTTCAGATATGGTGGAGAAAAATGTTGAGGTCTTCATGGATGACTTTTCGGTCTATGGGGACAACTTCGATAATTGCTTGAAGAATCTGGTCATGGTTTTGCAAAGATGTAACACGAATCTTGTACTAAATTGGGAAAAATGCCACTTCATGGTTGAAGAGGGCGTAATTTTGGGCCATAAGGTATCGGCTCAAGGATTGGAAGTTGACAAAGAGAAGCTGGAAACTATTGTAAAGTTGCCTCCACCAAGCTCGGTTAAGGGTATTAGGAGTTTCTTGGGACATGTTGGGTTCTACAGGAGATTTATAAAGGACTTCTCTAAAATTGCGAAACCTCTATACAGTCTTTTAGAGAAGGATGCGACGTTCAGCTTTAATTGAGAGTGCAAGACAGCCTTTGAATTATTAAAGAGAAAATTAACTACAGCCCCCGTGATAATCGCTCCGGATTGGAACATGCCATTCGAGCTTATGTGTGATGCAAGCGAGTTCGCGGTTGGGGCTATTTTGGACCAACATTGAGACAAGGTGTTTCACGCCATATACTACGCAAGCAAAACACTTAAAGAAACTCAAATGAACTACACCACCACAGAAAAGGAATTGCTTGCAGTGGTATATGCGTTTAACAAATTTCGGGCTTACTTGATCGGGACTAGGGTGATAGTCTATACAGACCATGCAGCAATTCGGTACTTGATAGAGAAAAAGGATGCTAAGCCACGCCTTATCTGGTGGATTCTCCTACTTCAAGAGTTCGATTTAGAAATAACGGATAGGAAGGGGACTGAGAACCAAGTAAACGATCACCTGTCAAGGTTGGAAAACCATGGGAAAGCAAAAGACGACAGATGTGAGATTAATGAGTCATTCCCGGATGAGCAACTGTTTGGGATGTCAGCGAAGATTCCGTGGTATGGCGATTATGCAAATTTCGTTGTGAGCAACATTCTACCACCGAGCTCACAAGACAATAGAAAAGGAAATTTCTTCACGACGTGAAATGGTACATGTGGGATGATCCATATTTGTTCAAGTAGGGCACCGACAAGATGATTCATCGGTGCGTCCCATATAGTGAAGTGAAGAATATTCTGTATGAGTGTCACTCATCGGCGTATGGCGGGCATTATGGGAGTGAGAGGACAGCAGCGAAGGTACTGCAATGTGGTTTTTATTGGCCCACATTATTCAAAGATGCCCACCAGTTTGTCAAATAATGTGATAGGTGTTAAAGGGTGGGCAACATTTCGAAACGTAATGAGATGCCCTTACAAATGATTCTGGAAGTAGAAATTTTTGACGTATGAGGTATCGATTTAATGGGACCATTTCCCTCATCATTGAACAATCAATACATTTTGCTCGCAGTGGACTACGTGTCAAAGCGGGTTGAAGCTGCAGCTCTACCAACAAACGATGCCAAGGTGGTCCTCAAATTCCTTCAAAAGAACATCTTCACGAGGTTTGGCACACCAAGAGCAATTATCAGTAACGAAGGTAGTCACTTCTGCAATAAGTCGTTTACTGCTCTTTTTTCTAAGTATGGGGTCAACCACAAGATAGCTACAACGTATCACCCTCAAACCAGTGGACAAGCTGAGGTATCAAAAAGAGAAGTAAAAAAGATATTGGAGAAAGTGGTGAATCCGAGTCAGAAAGATTGGTCACTTAGATTGGACGATGCATTATGGGCCTTCCGGACTACATACAAGACGCCAATCGGGATGTCACCATATCAACTACTGTACGAGAAGGCATGTCACTTACAGGTCGAGCTGCAGCATAAGGCATATTGGGCGGTGCAAAAATTCAATTTTGATCAAAAAGCCGTAGGAGAGAAGAGATTACTTCAATTGAATGAACTCGACGAGTTTCGCCTTCACGCCTATGAGAATGCTAAACTATACAAAGAAAAAGTCAAAAGATGGCACGACCAGGAAATTTTGTGTCGAACATTCGAGCCAGGCCAATCAGTACTATTATTTAACTCAAGGCTAAGATTGTTCCTCAAAAAGCTTAAATCGAGATGGTCGGGACCATTCACGGTCAAGCGGGTATTCCCTCACGGTACGGTTGAAATTTACAGTCGCAATCCACTTGAAACATTCAAAGTCAACGGACACCGTCTAAAGCATTACTGGGGTGGCGAACCAACACCGACGTGATCGCCATCACATTGGTAAACACAACTTAGCGAGGAAGTAGTCAATTTGAACGACTTAAAATCAAGCACTAATTGGGAGGCATCCCAATTTTTAGTTCTTTATCATATTTTAAACTCATAATTGCTTAATCATAGTTTTCATTTCAGTATTAGGTAGACGAATAAAAAAAAATTCTTGTTAATCTCTCCACAATACATCATGCCATAAATAATTCACTAATATTTCTACTTTATGTCATGTAGGTTTGAAAATGGAGCTTTAAGTGAGAAAAACTGACGCACAACTGCATTACAGTGAAACAAAAGATAGGGACTGACAGTCGACTAGCCCAAGGGGTGGGCCTTTTCAAGATCTTACACCCCTGTAGGTGGGGTCCTCGACTTCAGATAAAAGTTGCATAGCCCACGGGGGCGGGCCTTTCTAGTTCAATACACCCCCGTCGGGGCGGGGGTCCTGGAATTCAGACAGACGTGGGCAGTTATTTGGTCTTCTCCCCTTCCCAATAACACTCCACTTTCACACATCCCCACTAGTTCATTACTCCATAACCACCAGCCACTAACATTACTTTTTCCCCACATTCCCAACACTCCATTACTCCACCTCTTCACTCAACCAATGATAGCCTTCCCTCTCCATCTATAAATACCACCCCATCTCATACAAACTCTCCCACCATAATTGATATAAAGCAAAAAGAGAGTATAGTTGTGAGCCTGGAGAGTTAGGGTAAGGCCAGTAATAGGGAGAGATATGGCTTCACAATCATCGTCCAAACTCCAAAGGGGGGAGAGTTCACGTCCATCCCAACCAACCCACACCTTCGATCGCCAAAAATTTGTAAGTGACACCGCCGCGGACCGGTATGACTACATGCTCACCAAAGCCCTTACACCGGAGCGGAGGTTGGCATCGGATGCTAACGATGGGGAGCTCATACCACAAATTTACTAAAAGGGATGGACAAAATTCACCGAGAAGCCGGAACCAGCCGTTGTAAACATTGTCAAGGAGTTTTACGCAAATGCTGAGGACAAAGAACCATTCCACGCTTTTGTGTGAGGACGGTTGGTTCCATTCAGTACCGACGCCATTAACACATACTACCAAATGTGGGTGCCACACCACTACCAGTATACGAACCTCCGTAATTCTGACCCAAATTTTGATGCCATTATCACGGAGATGACAAAGTCGGGAACATCATGGATGAAAGGTCGGAAGGGAGGCACCGTGATCCACAACAAGGACCTTAGCCGGTATGGAAAAATTTGGTATGCCTTCCTCTATGCAAAATTTCTTCCGTCCCAACACACTTTAGACGTCACCAAAGAGAATGCGTTACTTTTGTACGCCATTGTACAAGATTTTATTATTGACATCGGAGCTATCATTTGCTTCTCCATCCGCCGGTGCCTACATGGGAATTTTTCTGGAGGCTTGCCACACCCATCACTCATATGTGGGTTGTGCCGTCAAGCAAGTGTACGATGGTCCGATGACGAGCCCACACAAATGCCGCTCGCGTTACTTGATTCGAGAATGATAGCACGGTATTTTGTATGGGCAGGGGGCGAGTCACATCCGCATGATGTGGGGTTTATTTTTTCGTCATCGTCGGAAGACGACGTGGATGCTACAGAGGCATCGGGGGACGATGATAAAGAAATGGGTGATCAAGGGGATGAGCAGGTACCGCGGGCCTAGGCTATACCTAGATCTCAATTCCTTGAATTCCAAAAATCAACTGAATGCACACACCAAGGAAACTCATCGGGAAATGCGTCGATTGGCAATGAGGCAAGAGCACATGTTCGATGTTATACACACATCTTTTGCCTCGTTGAACAAAACTCTTCAAAGTTTCAACCCAACGACACAATTTCCATACCAACAGCCCGGACCAATGCTAAGGTTCCAACCGAGTGATTTCGATGAAGAAGAACACCAACCACCTCCTCAGACTTAAGCGATAAAGGGAAGTCCTCATGTCTTTATTTTGTCTACTCATCTAATGAGGACATTATCTAACTTAAGTTTGGGGGATTTAAATACATGTTTGCATACATTTAGCTCATTTAGGTTGCATTTTTAATTTTTGTCATTGTCATTTAAATTTCTGTATTGCATCATAATTTTAGTATTGCATGATAGCTTAGGTGCATTCATAGTAGCTTAGGTTAATGTTTGTCAATGCATAGGAGATAATATTGTAATGCATTTTGCAATCTAAAATAAAAATAAAAATTAGTTAGTAAATATTGTGTCGGGTAAGTCCATCAATGTTATAGTTTATATTATTTGTGGGCCATTGATGTTATTGACAATAAGTTAATAAATACAGTATTGAGTATTAGAACTGTGACACAATGATCATTTATGAATCGAATCTTGAGCTTGTTTGATATTGGTATAAAAGGATAGCACGATAAACAAACATCTATGATGAGTGGGCAATTCAAATTGATACATAAATGGTCTCTAAATGATAATGGTCTCTAAAGACAAAAGTTAGGCAAGAACTTAAGTTTGGGGGATGAGATGTGCGGTATATAAGCTTCACTTTATCTAAAAAAAATGAATAAACACCGTGGCTTGCTTGTCTAGTTTTGTAGCCTTTGTTACTTGAGTAAGTAAGCCCGAGGGGATTGTCTTTACACTTAGCGCCCTAAGGTCTTAATGGTCTGGGAGTCGTTGGTTGAAAGCTCGTTAAGGTAGCATTGAAAAGCTTAAGGGAATAAGACATTGCATGCCTATGTGTATAAAGAAGATAAAACGGGAAATAAAGAAAAAAAGCCTCGTGGATCTAAATAAAAAAAAAGAAGATAAAATGAAGTATAAGTACCTTGCTTGAACCCCTAAGATTAGTGATTACTTAATTTTTGTCGAAACTATCTATTTTTGATATTTTTAAGTTTATGCTGCAGGATTCCTTCTAAGAAATTGATTATGTATTGAATTTGAGTCTGTATCGGTTATCATGGATGTTGCACACACACACTGTACCAATGATGATGGCTTGAGATTCGAGGATTAAAGTGTAATTGTAGATTGGTTGTTGATGGTTGATATTGTATAGTTGCTTATTTTCGCTGAGGTCATTAAGTAATCTTGACTCTGCGATATTGTTGGATTTGAAAGCATATAAGTTAGGTAGTATTCATTTCTTCTCATTGCATTGCATGTAGTTGTTTTGGTGCTCGAGGACTAGCACGGTTTAAGTTTGGGGGATTTTGATAAGTATATTTTATATATGTGATTTAATATCCAATTCATGCTTATTTGTTGCTTAATTTTTGTGATCATGTTCACTTTTACTTGTTTTATGTTATTTCATGTGTAAAATGGTGGTTGTGGCATTCAACGTATATTTGGAGATATTTGGTGTGATTTGGAATCAAATGGAGCATAATTAGAAGCAAGTTAGCGAGCAAAGAAAGTCGATTAACGAGAAGATAGGCTGTCGGAAGTGGCATGAATAACTTATACACCCCGTAGAGGTGGGGTCTTACCTCTGATATCAGGAATATAGCCAGCAGGAAATTTGGCATTATTAGACTACACACCCCCCTTTGGGGTGGGGTCTTCATCTGAGCAAGTCGGGGAGCATAGCAGCCGATCGATGAACTTACATAGTATATAAACCCTGACCCGAGGTGGGGGTGGAAAATCTGAGTGTCCTGTTATGTTTGCAATTCCTCTTGAGCACGAATTTTAGCTATTTGCATGTCAATATAACTCTATTTGATAGAGAATTCGGTTGGGACATATGTGTTGGACATGATATACTAAAGGAATAACAACTTGAGAATTAAAAAAAGAGATTTTTTACGAAGATTCTAAGCTAAGTTTTTGAGAGCAAGTGTGGAGGAGTATTTCGGGAGATTTTTCAAGACAATTGCGATTCTAGTTTACGTGAAGGGTGTTTTTCAATATTCTTCGTGTTAGATTATTATTTGTAATTGGAAGAAGGATTTTGATGATTTATTCAGTGTTTATTTCGTTTGTTATGAACTAATTCACTTTTTAAGCTTATGATGGATCCTTAAGTGAATCGATAATTTTGTAAACTTTGATTTCCAATTTAATAAGCTATCTCCAGTTTATCTATATTGATTTGTGCTTGAATCTATGAATTGCCTGATCAACAATTCTTTGTGGAGTTGGATGGAACCGAGAGAGGATATTCAAATCTAGACCTAGTTGATATAGCATGTGTTCAGGATTTTGTTAGTAGCTTAAACTTGATGAGTGTTAAGGTAGAGATATGCTTGACACCGTATGTAATCGGATAGAGAACTTATTCTTCAACCTTCTTCAATTGTAATTTACATAGAGATATAGTGGTTTAGTTGATTAGGTTGTTTAACAGATTTCTATCTTAATTGTGGATTGAAGTTAATAGGGTATTATTGCATCGAGAGGTGGTTAATTCTACGTCCGTGTTCTTGATTAATAAACTGGGATAGCGCGTTGAATTGGGATAAAGGTGTTAAAATTAAAGTGAAGCTTAGGGTGATATTATAAGTCTAATTCTCCATTAATTGTTTGAAATTTAAGATTTTGATATTCGTGGTTGTTTTGTTTTAGTTTAATTAATCTTAATTTTAGTTTCGTTAATTTCAATTATTGAGTTGATTTGTTTAATAAAATTAGGGTTAATAGAAGATTGGTAATTGTAAGTTAAGGTTAGTGCTAATTAGTCTCTGTGGGAACGATACTCTACTCATCACTCTATTACTTGTTGACCATGTATACTTGTGTGTTGTGCGTATATAGATTTTACCCAACACAAGGTCCCATTGTGCACATCAATCATGGTCCTTGCTGTTTTCAGGAATGGTCTTCCTAACAAGATGTTGGGAAAGGTTTGGTGATGCATCATCTTCCATATCCATAATGTAAAAATCTACAAGAAAGATTAGTTTGTTCACCTGCACTAAGATATCTTCAATTACCCCTCGGGTGTAAGTGTTAGTACGATCTGCCAATTAGATAATCACACCAGTATTTTTCAAAGGGCCTAGATTTAAGGAAGCATAAATAGATAAAGGTATAACATTAATTGAAGCTCCTAAATCTAGCATGGCTTTTTCAAATTTGGTGTTTCCTATTTTACATGGGATTGTGAACATTCCTAGATCTTTACATTTTAGAGGCATTTTTCTTTGAAGAAGAGCAGATACATTTTCTCTAACTGTGACTCTTTCATCATTTTGCAATTTTCTTTTATTAGTGCATAATTCTTTTAAAAACTTAGCATATCGTGGCACTTGTAAAGCTTTTTTAATATTCCCCAATACTTGTATAGTGTCTCCCCACTGAATTATCTAATCCCACAGATCTCCTTCCTTATGTTGGCTACTCTTGAGGCTGGAAAATATCGCTTTAAGAACCACTGCTTCATGTCATTCCAAGAATGTATTGAACTTGAGGTTAAGTAGTACAACCAATCCTTTGCCAAATCTGCTAGGGAGAATTGGAATGCTCTCAGCTTGATTTGCTCTTCGGTTATTCTGTGTGGTTTCATAGTGAAGCACACCACATGAAATTGCTTTAGATGTTTGTAGGGGTCCTCACCTGTAAGACCACAAAAAGTAGGCAATAAATTGATTAGTCCCGATTTAAGTTCACATGTAGCATCTAAATTAGGATATTCAATGCACAGCGGGTGTTGATTTAAATTAGGAGTTGCCAACTCCTTGATAGTTCTATTGTTATTTTGAATCGCCATCTCTTCTTCTTTAACAGATTCGGTGGATGATTTGTTGGATAATAATTCCAAAGGTAAGTTGAGGCCTGGTGATGATGTAGAAGCCTCATCTATATCTGCAGAAGACTGTTGAACTTTAAGTTTTTCCTTCCTTAGCCTCCTTGTAGTTTTCTCAATCTCTGGATCAAAATCTAATATAGTAGCCTGAGAAGATCGAGTCATAAAATAAGAACAAAACAAATAATAGAATAAAAACAAAACGCCAAATTACTCCCCGACAACGATGCCAAAATTTTGGAGCTGTCGTTTACACTCCTAAATTAACCTCACTTTCACTTCACAATTTGTAATAATTAGTACAGTAACAAGTAAGGATCGATCCCATAGAGAGTAAAGTTGTTTTAGAATTATTCTACTATTTCAACAGAAAATAAAGATCGGGGTTTTTGAAAATAATTTTTACACTAAGAGAACAAAAATTAATGATGAAGTTAACCAAATATGTAAAAACTTCAGTTCTGCAGTTTAGTTTCACCAAGTACAACAATTAATTAATCAGGTTATTATTATTTTTCCCTTCAATGAAGCTAATAGCCCTAGATAAAAATAAGTTCTGTTATCCGAAATTCTCCTTAGATTATCATTGTATGAAACAAGCTCTCCATAAGATTCTAACTAGCATACAACCTAGAATAAGCTCTCCAGATTTAATATGATAGAAGTATTAAGAAATAGAGAATTAAGCTAATCCAAGCAACAAACACAAGCTCGATTTGTTTAACTTGTTTTCTGATAATCTTAACAATAAACAAAAGCTTGTCCACAATTATTATTACCAAGTTGCTACTTATGATGAAGACAGATATCAATTACACGTAATACCAATCTTAATCTAGCAGATGATAATGATCAAATTAACTCAATTGGCCATATCAAATTAATTAGATCAACTAGCATGCAATCAATGAAAATAAATTATCAGAAGAAATTTCACACAAGAAGGAATAAATAATAATACTCAATTAATCAATTACTTGTAACAAGGATTCACCTCCCTTTAGAATATAATGAAAGAACTAGCCTGACATGCTCTCGAGTCTGCACCCCAATAGATGATAGTTGATTTTTGAATGAATAAAACTTAACTCTCATCCTTTATTTATAGTGTTAGACAAAGTCCTAAATCCTATGGGAAGTAGAAATCCAAATCCTAAAAGGAATTACAAATTACAATAATTTTCATAAAGAAATAGAATTTAATTTGGAAATAAATCTTAGTCTAAAAGAAATCCTAATTACAATAGAATTATAAAAACTAATCTTCTAGAATCCAAAATTTAGATTTGAAACTGGAATTAAATCCCACAATTTCCATGTCCTTAAACTCCTTGTCGCGTGAATCCAAATCCATTTATGATACTAATTGTTGAATCCTTGATTTGCTAGGAATCTCGTAAACCTCCTCCAATTTATTTCCAAAATCATGGAACCCCTTCAATTGTACCTAAAATAAAAATATAAGAATAATGAGTCTATTTAGGCACAAAATAAATACAAAAGATTAAGTCTTAAGGAATAAAAATATAACATATTTCATACTCATCACTTCCCCGTTGTTGTCCCTGGAGTTATCTCAGGGCATTATCTGAGCGCTGGTTTCACCAGACTAAGTCTCTCAATTTATTGAACTATGAGGTGATGATGACACTGATGGATTGGCGGGTTATCACTAGCATGGAGTTTGGAGGGGCGCCAGTGCCATATACGACGAATATGACCCCGACTACCGTCAGATCCTTGTTAGGAGTCCCAGCTGAGGCGCTCAAAGGCAGGACAGTTCATACAGGTCCTTTGAGCATAGATGTTATGAGTGGGCTGTTGAGTGAGCCCATACCCATTTATGTGAGAGTCACGGATCACATTCTTTGGCAATTGTTCTTGATGATCATTAGGGGCTGCTTCATAGCAGATAACTCTTCTATGGTGTCATTCGCTCTAGTCAGCGCTAAATGAGATGTAGATTGTATTGGAGAGTATGATTGGGGTTCCTATACCTTTGCCTATTTCCTAAGGGGAATGTGTATGTGCTCGCAGGGCTTGATAGAGGCTTGGTTAGGATTTTACCCATTAATGCTGGTGAGTATTTCTCTTTTGATTTCCTATGTACAAGTTAAGAGTGTTGACTGAAAGCAGATGTTTTGCCTTTATATTGGCAGTTCTGGGACTATGAAAGGCTTCCATGTTTGCGTCCTGTGAGTGTGTTAGGTTTGGAGACCTATATACGAGGACAACGATGGCATCACTCCATACTGGTGGAGGTTCTCATGGTGAGGGTTTAGCCCATTGTCGTCTCTGATTGGAGTTGTTAACGGTGATCTTTATCATTTGGGTTCCCTACTCTGGGGAACATTTGACCATTGGGTTTGAGGATGGGTTCCAGACTGGTGTCGAGTATTGGATATCCTCCCGCCGGATTCATTTCTTTATAAATGGAGGATGGGAGCTCTATTCAGGAGAGCGTTCTATTAGGAGCACTATAAGAGAGATTAGGTGTACCGATCGGCCTCTGTCGAGCAATATTGGCACGTGTCGCGATCGCTTTGTTTATGTGACCCCAAAATTTAAATAATTTAATTCTCGACATTGGTCGTTATTAATACATCGAACCTCTAATTTTACATCATTAAACGGTAATACAACCATTAAAATTTGTAGAATAATTAAAAATTTTCTATTACAAACGATTCTCGTTCCCAAAACTTTCAACCTTTACATCTATGTATCTCAGAATCATTTTAAGACTACAAGAGTTTATAATGCAAAAATGATATTATAATTCAACATTAATACATTATTCGGAACCTTACATATGGTTCAAATAATAATAACACATCCAAAGTGTATAAATCTTCAAGTATCACACTGATCCATGTCTTTCAAGTAACACATAACTTTACCATGTCCGTTTAAAACGACGATAACCCCGGTGAGGAGTCAAAACGCTATCTTACCGTCTCAACAAGATGATATCACGACATACTAATAAGTAGTCCAATCTCAGATGTAACCCTGAGCAATGTCTACTTTCAACTCAAACCGGCGATAACCCCGACGAGGAGTCAAACGTCATCTTGTCTCTTCGACACCTGCGCGTCGTCTCAACACTTCATACATACATACATCCAAAAATGTCCCACATGAACTGAGGAGTTACAATCCCGAGTGACTATTACGCGTGGCAGTACTTTGGATAGAATTTGAAGCTTGAAGACCATGGGCATAGACCCCTCTTCCTGACTTCGTACAACCTCTAATCCATGTTATTGCGTAACTCTCGACATAAGCGGTCCGAAGAAGGTCAGATATACCTCGTTCGGATGCTCGGATTGAAGTTCTGCAAGTTCGAGCGGACATTACAGTGCATGAGTGCATGTACTATGAGACGACGGGACCCGCGAGGCTCGGATGCACCACGACCTTGACCGTTGAGTATAAGCTGCGGCTTCGTAGTGTATCTCTGCTGACCATCCCTTTATATATATACAAGCCTTTGAATTGACCATTTTAGAAGAGAAAGGAGAGGAAAAGGCAAGGAAGCCCTGTCCATTTTACTCTGTATACACATCTTTTGAGTGTTTCCTCATCTTTAAACACTTGTTAGCTCACATATAGCTATCTTTTATCCGTGGAGCCGAAAGTGTTTATCCATTTAAAGTCATAGAAGTCTACTTTGGCGCCACCGTATAAGCCTTCTCACATTATATAAAGCCTTCTTCTCATATTAGCACACACTGTTATACACATTGAGAGTCGTGTTGTGTGCATTTTCCCGGACTTCGGTCCGTGGTTTTCATTTTTGTTTGTATATACATACTTATATATGTATATATTATTTTATATATGGACTAACATTATCGAGTTATGCCTTGATTGAGCCTAGACTTCGGTCTGGAGCATTTATTTGCTTTTTATATATATATATATATATATATATATATATATATATATACACTTATATATATAAATGTTGTTAGACATATCTGATGAGCCTGCTTTTATATATATATATATATATACTTATATATTTAACTTTTGTCGGACATATCCGATGAGCTTGGATTTACATCTAGTGCGTTTACTGCTTTTTATATATATATATATATATATATATATATACATTCTGTCAATCCGGAGTTTACTCGTGGCCTTTTCTGACTTTCTTTACATTTTCGTCATCCGCTTGGAGTTTACTTCGTGTGATTGATCGCTTTACAACTTTATTTACATTTCGTCCTGCCTGGAGTTTACTTCGTGGCAGTTGATCATGTCCATATATATATATATATCAATTTTATATATTTACATTTCTGATCCCCCATGGAGTTGCTTCGTGGTGGTTGATCAAGTCTGTATATATATATTTACAACTTTATATATTTAAGCGCCATCGCTTTCCATACAAATTACGATTATCATGTGAGCCTAGGAATCATGTAATCATGAGTTGATCTCATCGAATATAGATTCGGTTCCCATGATGGACATTTTTCAGCTGTAAGCAGCTTGTACATTATTTTACAGTGTCTAAATTTCCTTGGATGGATGTCATGCCCATGAGGAGTTCGGCATTGTTGTATATTATTTTCTCGAGAATGCTTCGCATCTCAAAAATAAAAGCAAACAAACTGAACATTTAATAATAAAATGGAAGTATCAAAGGCCTCAATTACTATTGAGCACAGGGTTTGAAAAACCTCTTTATAAAACGTCATTGCAATATCTTGTTTAAAACTGATTTTTTTTATAAATTCAAACCCTATGTATATAGGTGCGAACGAGGTACAACACTACTTCCAAATAATTGTACATTGATTCACACACACACACACACACATTCATATAACAGTTTCTTTAAAAAGTGGCGGTCACCGTGGTAACACAGATGTCGTGGGGTGCCTAACACCTTCCCTCCGCATAATCAAGCCCTCGGACCCAAAATTAATCTCTGTTTTACAAACCCATCTAGCAGTGTCAAATCACTGGGTTAATGTACAAACCTTTTTCGGTTGCGTTGGTGCAACCAGTTAAATACACCAACTGGAGACTCTTAAAGTCAAATCGTCGACATTATACATTTCAGACCTTTTTCACTTGTTTTTTCAAACAAATCTCATATTAACATGAGATCACCAAAGAACAAGTAACGGAAACTGACATTCAAAAATCCCGATGTCGACAGGTGGCGACTCTGCTGGGGATTCCAGTAAGAGGGCTTAAGTCGCTATTACAAGCTTTTTAAAATTGTTATATGCTTGTGTGTGAATGTTGCATTTACGTTTCTGCTGAATGTGTACGAATGCATTTTATTTCTTGCCTTTGCTAAATATCTATTCTGTGATATTAGTGCTTCGCACATGTCATCATTTTGCATAAAGCGGTGAGACACGTTGTATGTGAATGTATGTTGTGTGGTTCCTCCATCAGAGGCTATCCTGTCTGTGACACCCCAAAGCAGGTATACATCACCCATTCGAGTTGTCAAAACAAGGTATGTAAATAACTACAACTTTATTGTTACAACATATAAGCTGTGAGTTTAAATACAGATATTGCCATCTAGACAATATCCACATACAAATAAATCCTCATCATAATTATTGATACATTATTTTACAAAAATGGTGAGGACTACTAAACAACTCTCTAAAACCATCATTCCATACCCCAGGACTCAGTACTCGCTACATTCTCGCCTCCGAGAAGAAAAATGGAACAAAAAGGAAAAGGGTGAGCCCAACTAGCCCGATAAAGAATATTATGACTAAGATAATACGAACAAATTATCGTTAGTCTTCAACAGGAAAAATCTAATAGAATACAATAGACAACAAGTTTTAAATTAATACTCATAATGGAAAATATTAATTCATAGAAGAGTTACGTAGAGGATGAAATCTACTAATATCTATGAATTTAATGAGTCCATCATCAATATTTTTATTCACCTGTAACATCAATCAATATATATCTGGAATCATATATTCATCCTTGCACTCTGAGCCGAGGATATTCATCGATTAGTCATGTTCATCTAAACACTGTTCATCTTTGCACTACGGGCCAAAGATATTCATCGAAATCATTCATCTTTGCACTCTGGGCCAAAGATATTCAATAATATCATCATTTAAGACTGAGGATGATGAAAAATATATTTTTTAAAGAAACGAATCCAGTGAAACAAAATGACAAGGATTAAGGATTAAGGATTCGTACTTTGTTTTATCCACGTCCAAAAATACCTCAAAAATAATCATAGTGGTGTAAAATTCAAGAATGATCAAAACATGGATACAATTAAAGCTAGTATCCGAATAGATATTTTAGACGAAAAGAAAAATTTTCATTTTTAGATGAATAGTGCCGATTCGTGAATAGATGAAAAGAAGCGTGAATAGTCTTAGATATCGTGAATAGTAACTCCGACACCAAAAGTTCCAAATTTGATAAAAACTTCAAATCAATATTCCAGCATAATGATATTGAAGAAATAATATCATTACGAAAAAAAAAAAATATCCTTACCTCGGAAGGCAGATAGATTTAAGCGGAATCTTTGGATATGGGCTATAACTTGAACTTTCATCGTATAGCTATACTCAAAGTATACTCAAAATACTCACAAGAATACACTCGATAATATAGAGAGAGAAAACTTCAGTTTCTGGTGTAATTTTCAATTCTAACCTAAGCACCCTATTTATAGGAAAATGCTTAGAACACCAAAGCAGAAAATTTAGTATAATAATAATATATATAACAAATTCTCTACGCACACTTTCTAGATTTTGAATTCAGCATTTACATCACATGCTAGGCTGCCCACAAACAAAAAAAAACGTTTTTCATTCCTTAAATATTTTAAACTTCCAAAAATAAATTATTTCGTAGCTTCGGAACTTCAATAATTCACAATAAATAGCCCTTTTGTCAGAAAATTCGAATCTCGCGAGTTTTTATAGGAAATTCAATTCTCTACAACTTTACAGAAGAAAGGTTTTCCAAATTCCAAACAGAAATTGACCGAAATCCACAAACGGGTGATTTTAGAGGCTATAATCAAATTTCAGTCAATAAATGGGGTCCACCGACACGTTTAACATGTTTTAAACATTTATTGCAACAAAAATACTCTTCCTCCTTGTATACTCATATATCCCACATTCGTTGTAAAAATATCACCATTATTATATTATTAAAATATAATAATATATATTTAAATGAATTATTTTATCAGAAAAAGATAAAATTTCAATTTTCAACAATTGTCACATTAAAAATTTTCTCCATCTATATCCACATAAAATCAATATTTTCCTCATCATATGAATCAATAATTAATTATTCACAAATAATATTCTGAGAATCACAATATTGACAACCGTGCGGTTCAGGAAAGAGGGCTTTCAATAAGATTTTCTCTCTATCGGCGGCGCAATTAGGTGACCAAACCTCTCCTTAGATGAACTTTCTAGACATTGCCAATAATGTTATCTAATAATATTATTGAGATAATATGAATTATTGCTTCGATAATGAAAAATATTGTGTAATGACAATTATTGAAACAACACGAAGAATATAAAATATCAACGCAACAATTATTGAACCAATAAAATAAAATCTTTGAAAAAGTAATTATCGTAACCATTATTGAGTAGTGCCTTCTTACGTAAGAGTCAATAATTGGTGCAATACCATATGCTCATTGTGCAACAACGTGTATTCGTGTTTTAACCAATTGGGTATTCCAACAAAGTGTAAATGGTAACAACTACGCTGCGTTATTTTTAAACAACTTATATTTGTCGTTTTTCTTCCTCTAATCGCTTTCAGTTATGGGGCCCACACATGGGCTGCAGCAGAGTATTGCACGAATATTCTGAACAAAGCATTTAATATTCCACGACCAAACTAATATTCCCCGACAACAATGAATATTTTATAACAACTTGCTTATTTTGAAATATTTGCGTATTTTACCCATAACTATCCACATTAATCACATCAACCCTTACTATTTCAAAATAATAATTATAGGAAATTAAATTTCATTTATTAATTATTTGGGGTCTTACACTGTCGGTGTTTGATTACTGGACTCGTAGAAAGAATAATCCCAACGAGGCTCAGGAAAGGCACCATCCAGATTTGCTCCAATTGAAAGACCGGATTAACTTCCTGTCAAGTAGATTGCGATGATCTGGGAACCTTCATGCCATAAAGCCGCGAGAGAAACCCTAAGATAGGTCAACCTCTGATAAACCAAACGCGGAGGAAAGTCTCTTTATGCTTTCCATTCTTCAATTACTTGTAAATTCTTGTAATTTTATTCCATGTTCATCCATATGTAATGGAAAATATGAAGAATATCTGTACATGCATGACATGTTATCAATTAACAACCGGTTTTGTAGGATAAAATTCCTAAAATGGACATGTTATGATAACATTTATATTACCCTAAGACTAAACTACATAAGACTTTTGTAGGGAAGCAATTGGGCCTGTTACCTGCTTAAAATCCAAAAGGCCAAGCCTACCTGTACCATCATGTCTTCTTACGAGCAGTCTAGTCACATCTTACGAGCAGACTTGGGCATTCTCTTTGAAAGAATTGCGGCGATTTACTCGAGTGCGAAGATACCTATGCATACAGAATCCTCTACACAAGGAGGAGTTCAAGGTCTGGAAAAAATAATTCCAAAACCTCAGTTGGATACAACCAACAAAGACCCTGAAAACACCCATCTCAAAGGAGATCCAGACATTGGTGATATCAGAAAGAAGGTCCTTTAAATGGAGGAAACTATTCGTGTTAAAGGGATTGGAACACATGGCAGTGTTTCATATGCAGACCTTTGCATATTTCATGGTGTTCATTATCCAGAGAAATTCAAGACCCCTAATTTTGAGAAATATGACGGATTAGGGGATCCTTATACACATTTAAAGGTGTTCATTGGAGAACTCAGATCTTATGCGGAAAATGAAAAGCTCAGAATGCAACTGATTCAAAAAAGTCTGACTGGAGAAGCTTGTTCATGGTATAACAGATTAGACAACTCAAAGATCTATAGCTGGGAAGAGATGTCTCACGCCTTCCTTACTCAATACAGTTTTTAATCTCAGATGGCTCCTGACCGGTACCAAATTACCAAGGTCAAGAAACAATCTAATGAGTCATTTAGAGAGTACGCTCAAAGGTAGAGGTGCCTTGCTGCTCAAGTTATTCCTTCCATGACAGAATCCGAAATGGTCATGACTTTCATAGATGTACAGGAAGCTCCTTTCTATGAAAGAGTTCTAGCTGGTATTGGCAAACCATTCTCTGAAATGATCAAACACGGAGAGATGGCTGAAATGGGATTGAAGTCTGGTAAAATTCAAGACCTAGCCGCTCTTAAAGTCATTCATTGAGCACATCCGATCGAATCTTATGGAAACAACCCCCGGAGGGTCCATAAAAATAAAGAGGAGGATGTTTCCTTGATACTACAAGGACAAAAAGGCAATCAAAACATGCCTATGCAGAGGAGAAACTACTCCCCTTTTCCAGCACAATCTTCAAACCCTCCATTGCCTAAAAATGGAGAAGTAAAATGACCTCGACGTTCACATCCTTATGGGACTCACTCGAGAATATTCTTGCTCTTCTGACTGCTCAGAAGAAAATTACACATCTTCTACCACTAGCCAACCCTAATGGGAGGGGTTTTAATGCTACTCGGAAGTGTGCTTATCATGCCAGAGCACCTGGACATGATACTCAAGAGTGTTGGGCCTTGAAACACAAGATTCAAGATCTAATAGACGACGGTGAGATCGTAGTCACCAAACCAGATCAACCCCATGTTCAAGACAACCCTCTTTCTCAACACAAATAAGAAGAGGTCAACATGATCAGTTGGAGCACTGGACAGAGTTCCAATTCTAATGGCAAATCATCCCAAACCATCAAAGACGGTGTTAACAGATGGGGTTATGAAAAGTTCCAGGCAGGAGCATGCCTATCTCCTTCCATTTGTTATGAATGCTTCCTCACCACCTTTAGAAA
Organism: Panax ginseng; assembly: GCA_020205605.1. Classification (NCBI taxonomy): domain Eukaryota; kingdom Viridiplantae; phylum Streptophyta; class Magnoliopsida; order Apiales; family Araliaceae; genus Panax; species Panax ginseng. The sequence goes on along the minus strand of CM035134.1, from coordinate 65,425,125 downwards.
GCGAAGCTATGGAGGATAAGGTTGTGAAGAGAGCAAATGCTAAAGCCCGTCGGGATTTTTCCAATCAGAGGGAATTTACCTATTTGGGTCAATCTATGGAGGAGATACTTCAAATGTTGATCAACGAAGGAAGAATTACCTTCCTTCTCCCTCCAATCAATCCTCGTTCAGGACGGTTCAATTTTGATGAAGTGTGTCAATATCATTCATATTCTCGCGGTCACAGCACAGAAGAATGTTGGGCACTTCGCCATTTCATTCAGAATCTGATTGATAGTAGTGTCCTGCAAATAGCAGATGATTACACTGTGCAACTCAAGGGTGGAAATGCATGTCCTACCAAATGGAAGGGATCAGTAGCAGTCATATCCGAAGTGGGTGATGAGACTGTCAAAGTATTTCCTATACAACCAATTCAACTCAAAGGAGCTGACAATCCTTTGAAAGTGGCCGCACCAGAGCCAATTTCATTACCTTTTAGACCACAACATCCTGTTGTCAGCTTACACAAAGTTCCATGGAATTATGGAGAAGCTGAAGGATCCACGTCTCATACTACTGCTATAGTGTTGAAGGAAAATCCACTGTATCTTCCTCAACGGGTTATCAAACCTACTTGCGAAGCAAAGGGGAAGTTTCCCATGGAGAAAATTAAAAAATTCCTCCGTACTATGAGCCACAATAAAGCCAAAGTGGTTTTAAGCTTGCGAGAAGCTCCACACCAGATTTCAATACTGGATTTGGTTTTCTCTTCTGAGGATCATCGGAAGATCTTACTGAAGGTTTTGGAAGAAGCCTATTTGCCAAAATCATTGGATGTGGAAAAATTTCAACATTTGGTTGATCACATTTTCAACAACAATGTTATATCCTTCACTGATGATGACATACCTCCCGAAGGGATCGGTCATTGCAAGCCATTACACATTGCGCTTTGTCTTAGGGGCACATGCTATTTGGAGTTTTGATAGATGGAGGCTCATCTCTAAATATCTGTCCTTATGCCACCTTGGTGAAGATGAATGTCAATCTCAAGCGAATCCAAAGCAGCCATACGGTTATCAGAGCTTTTGATGGATCCCGGCGAAATCTCATTGGAAAGATTGAATTGCCAATTGAGATTGATCCCAATACATTCAATGTATCCTTCCACATCCTCAAGATAGACTTAGGATACAACCTGCTATTGGGGAGACCATGGATACACATGGCTGGAGCTGTTCCCTTCACCTTACATCAACAACTCAAATACATTATCAACAACAGTCTAGTCACTGTCAACGCTGAGCCGGATTGTCCTGAACAAGGAACTCTACCAATTATCAGCTTCAATTCAGAAGTTGAACTAGCCAGTTTCCATACTCTGGAAGTGAGTAACACGCAATACCATTCTACTGGAGCGCCAGTTCTCATACCCAAGATTTCTGCCGAGGTTATGTCAACCACTCAAGAAATGATGTTATTCGGTCATCAACCTGGACAAGGGCTTGGTAAGGATCAATAGGATATTAAGCACCCTATCCAAATGTCCAGTCAAATTGGAACAGCCGGACTAGGCTATTCTACCAGTTCCAGAAACAGGAATCCTCATAAGCACAAGCAGGTTCCTCAAACTTCCGCCTCACGGCGACTTTCTATACCTTTACCTCATGAGTTGATACAATCTTCAGTAAAGGTTCCAGCCCATGTTGTGGCTATGTTGTTTCCTAAACTAGTGCTAATCAAAGCTAAAGAGGTGCTAATTCCTGATCCCGAAGTGGAAAAGAAGGAACGAAAATGTAAACATGACTTTGCCTTGATGATGGCAGGCATACGCGTCATTGTTCATGCTGAACATACAAATAGATACACTCCAGATGATGATTGCCCAGATGTCATGGTTATCATTCGGGAAAAGGAGGACACTGACGATCCTTCCATCACTACAATCCTTCAGGACTTTGCCCTCAACAATTAGAGTAGCACTCCATGCATTGGTCGAAAAGGGTAAAATGGGCAGAAAAATCCCTCTGCCCTGTAGATAACTTTAATTGCTTGCTTTCCTTTACAGTACTAGTAGTTATTTTATCAAGTACATGCTAACACTTTTGTATGATCGAACAGTTGCATATATTAAGTGAAAGCATTTTTTTTTTCAGGACTCTGAATTTAGATGTGCATGTACTTGCTGATGAGGTGCCTTCTCTCCACAAGGGCTGTAACTTTGATGCAAAGTTGGACTCAGACTTGATGGATATACAAAAGGACATTGAGACGACTCAGGAGATTAAGGAATGGGTCACAGACAAACCCAAACCCAATCTTGATCAAATCACTTCTTTCAATCTTGGAACCTTAGACAACCCTAAGCTAATCCAGATTGGTTCAGACCTTACCATAAATCAGCGGAATGACATGGTTGCACTATTAACCCAATTCCAGGATGTGTTTGCATGGTCTCATGAAGACATGGTGGGATTGTCCACTAACATTGTTCTTCATCGCCTTCCCATTAAAGAAGGATTCAAGCCAATTAGGCAAAAGCTCTGGCCATTGAAACCTGAGTGGAGTTTAAAGGTTAAAGAAGAAATTGTGAAATAATTTCAAGCTGGCATCATCATGGTGTCTACATATTTGGAGTGGATATCCAACATTGTTCCCATGCCTAAACCAGGGAGAAAGGTGCGATTCTGCGTGGATTATCGAGATTTGAACAAAGCTTGCCTTAAAGAAAGCTTTCTCGTGCCTTTTTTTTACATTCTTATTGACAATACTGCTCAATACGGCATGTACTCCTTTGCTGATTGCTTTGCAAGGTACCATCAAATTATGGTCATTGAGGAAGATCATGAGAAAACTACTTTCATCACGCCTTGGGGAACTTTTTGCTACAGACGGTTGTCATTCGGCCTCATCAATGTCGGGGCAACCTATCAGCGAGCTCTGATGACTCTTTTCCATAATTTAATGCATAAAGAGATAGAGATCTATGTGGATGACATCATTGTCAAATCCCGAAAGGAAGAGGACCACTTAGACCATCTTAGAAAGTTTTTCAATAAGTTACGTAAGTATAACTTGAAATTGAATCCCGCCAAGTGCGCCTTTGGTGTTAAGTCAGGTAAGTTGCTAGGTTTCCTAGTCAGCCACAAAGGGATTGAACTGGATTCTACCAAAATCCAGGCCATCAAGGAAATGCCCATTCCTCTGACAGAGAAGGAAATACGGGGATTTTTGGGAAGAATAAACTTCATTAGCAGATTCATTTCTCAACTCACAGCAACCTATGAGCCTATCTTCAAGTTGTTAAGAAGAACTCCTCCATGAAATGGAATGATGAGTGTCAGAAAGCCTTCCTTACCGTTAAAGAGCAGCTGATTAATGCTCCTATTTTGGTACCTCTCAGGGATGATGTTCCCCTATTCATGTACCTGTCCATAAATGACAATGCCATAGGCTGTATGCTGGGGCAAAAAGACAACAGAGGCCAAGAACGAGCTATCTATTACCTCAACAAAAGATTCAGCATCAGTGAACACAAGTACACTCTGATTGAGAAGACTTGTTATGATTTAGCATGGGCTTCCATGAAGTTACAACATTACCTCCATGGTCACACAACCCATCTCATATCCCGAATGGATCCTCTCAAGTATGTGTTCAGTAAGCCCATACTAAATTATCGACTGTCCAGATGGCAGTTGATCCTACAGCAATTTGACATCGTCTACGTGACACAAAAGTCTGTCAAAGGTCAAGGAATTGCAGATCAACCGCCGCACCTGTAGGGGATTACAAACCCCTAGAAACATACTTTCCCGATGAAGGAGTAATGACAGTTCAGCTACAACATCAGTACGATACATGTCGTATGTGGAGAATGTATTTTGATGGAGCTGTTAACGCAGAAGGCTCTGGAGCTGGAGCAGTTTTAATATCCGGTATGGGGGAGCAGTATCCCGTTGCCGTCAAATTGCAATTTGTCAGCACCAATAACACAGCTGAGTATGAAGGTTGTATCATGGGGCTAAAACTTGTTCGTTCAATGGGCATCAGGTGGTTAACTGTCTTTGGGGATTCCGAATTGGTAATCAAGCAATCCACAGGAATCTATCAAACAAAAGAATTACATTTGTTGCCTTACCATCGGCAAGTTTTACAGATGGCTTTGGAGTTTGAAGAAATCTCCTTTCTACACATTCCTCATAATAGAAATGATTTTGCAGATGCATTAGCAATGTTGGCCTCCTTGGTTTACATACCTGACAAGGAAAACATGCCAAACATCACGTTTACTCTGCAAAAAGCCCCAGTTTATAGGAATTACGTTGGAGAAGTATCGGATGAGCTACCTCCCATCCATAACCCTTGGTATTAACAGATCAAGGAGTATCTACAAGATGGATCTACACCCACTGAGGTGAGCCTAATTGAGAAGAGGCAGATTCATCGACTTTCTATGAAATTCTACCTGAGCGGAGATGCACTCTACAAAAGAGATGCAGGATTAGATCTCCTCAGATGTCTGGATAAAGACCAAGCTCAGCAACTCATGGATGAGATCCATGGTGGAGTCTGTGGCCGTCGCATGAGCGGACCCCTACTTGTCAAGAAAATTCTCAGAACGGGACAGTATTGGCTTACACTCAAAGCTGACTGTGATGATCACGTCAAGAGGTGCTATCAATCCCAGATTCATGGGAATGCTATCCATGCCCCTCCAAGGGAACTCCACAATATGAGTTCGCCATGGCCCTTCTCAATGTGGGGAATGGACGTGATCGGGCCCATCGAGCCCAAAGCCAGTAATTGACATTGATTTATATTCACCATGATTGACTACTTAACCAAATGGGTAGAAGTAGCATCCTTCCCCAAGGTTACTAAAGAAGTCAGCATTGTTTTCATCAGAAACAATGTTGTTTGTCGATATGGACAACCAGAGGTCATTGTGTCAGGCAATGCTAAGAACCTCAACAACAAAACGATGGAGGAGTTATGCAGAAAATTCCATATCAAACATCTCAACTCCATCATCTACCATCCAAAGATGAATGGTGCTGTTGAAGCGGCTAATAAAAACATCAAAAAGATCATGCAAAAAATGTCCGCTAATCACAAAGGATGGTCTGACCTCTTGCCTCTGATTTTATTAGCCTACAGAACTTCCATGTGTGCTTCCACTGGGGCAAACCCCTACTTATTAGTCTATGGGATGGAAGCATTACTCCCCATAGAAGTGGAAATGGAGTCCCTCAGAGTATTGATGGATGCTCAGTTGGGTGAATACCAATGGGTACAAGATAGGTATCACCAATTGTCTCTAATAAACGAAAGGTGAACCACGACTATCTTCCATGGTCAGTTATATCAGCAAAGGATTACATGATCCTACAGCAGAAAAGTCTGACTACGGTAATTCAAAAAACATGACTTGGTTTTGAAGAAGATCATTGACAACCAAGATCAATCTAAGGGAAAATTCGCTCCTAACTGGGAAGGCCCATTTGTTGTCAAGGAGGTATTGACATGAGGTGCTCTCAGATAGCAGGAAATGGATGGCGATGAATTTCCACAGCTTATCAACTCGGAAACTATGAAACGGTACTATGTCTGAAGTTACCATCAAACAAACATCCTAGTTTTGATCATCAAATCACCAGTCATTCCGGTTTTGAACCCTCTCCTTTTTTGCATACTCTTCTGCCCCTCAGGGAAACATACACTTCAAACCAGTAGCCTGGTATCACTTCATTTCAAACCTTTCATACAATTTCGGTAATCTTTAAGACGGGATTGAACCTTTCACAATTGCAGTTTATCCTGAAGACAGGATTAAACTTTTTCACACCTGCAGTTTATCCTGAAGACAGGATCAAACTTTTCACACTTGCAGTTTATCCTGATGATGGGGTTAAACTTTTCTACGCTTGTAGTTTATCCTGAAGACAGAATCAAACTTTTTCCACACTTGTAGTTTATCCCCATTATGGGATTAAACTTTCTTCACCCCGCAGTATAGCCTACACATGGGATTCACGCTTCTCTTCAATTGCGATTCGTCCTGAGGGACGAACTACGTCGACCTGATCTCCCTGATCTCCTTGATACCCGAGGGTACGTAGGCAACCATATTCTATACAGCCTGGTCGCAATAAAGAAAAACAACAAAAACATTTCTGCCCTTCCTATACAAAAACGACAAAAATACTTCTACACACATCTGCCTTTCACATTCATCTTTGAACCTCTTACACTAGGTTGGAACTACACAGATCTCCTCTTCAATAGGAGTACGTAGGCAGCCATTTATGATTTAGTCTAACCCCTACCAGAACAAAAATACTTGTCACACAGTACTGGGATAAACCTTCAATTTGCCACATTATATCGGTTTCAGATCTAAGGGATGGAATTACCCAACCTCTTCTCACAAATAGAAGATTCAGTGACCATCTAAGTTGCGATCGTGCCTCAAAGAGCAATACCAACCCATAAGAGATGGAATTAACTAGGCTTCTCACAAATAGAAATCTTGGTGACCATCGTAGTGCGATCGATCTCGAGAGAGGAAGAAACTACCCTCCTCTCCACTTTTCCATACAGATACCAGTCCCAAGACGCCAAAGGTGGTAGGGATTTACAGAAATCAATGATCCGTTCTGAGAGATCTTGCGATATCTCAATGTCCATCTATCAAGGATAAGTTCAGGATGCATCACCATCACAAGGCCCTGAAGAAACAGGCAAATATCAAGCAAGTATCAAGGCATAACTAAAAGGGAAGTGAATCAAAATATATTTCCCTGCCATACATGATATTGTTTGATATATACATATGTGTTGTACATGAAAAAAATGGCTAAGCTAGTCTGTGCAGGAAAATACAAAGCTATCTACAGATCTGTATGTATGCGGACTATCAGATCTAACATAGCATCCCTCTCTGAAGATGGAGGTAACGCTACAAGCTCCTGCCCAAGGGTATCTACACGAGCTAGCAGATCAGAGGCTAACTGCATGGTGGCATAATGCTCATCAATGTAAGCACTCATGTCGGCAAGACTGACAGTCATCTGGGATCTAACGAAAGTATTATCTGCAATGGCCACATCCCTAGAAGATAAGGCGGCATCCCGCTCCCCAATCAATGCATCCCTGGCTGATTTAGCCTCATCCGTCTCTAACAGAGTGGTATCTCTCTCATCAAGAGCTGTCAACATCGTGACCCTAGCCTGATCTCTATCATAGGTCATCAGATGTAAGCTCTGCTCCAAATGTTGTGCCGAATACTGAGTAACAGTGGCACTTGGGGTGGGAGAATCCATCATAAATGCAGGAATCCCAGCAGACAAATCATCGATGGGAATATCGGCCTCCTCTATAGGCTCCTCATCATCAGAATCAGTCCCCTGCACTGTGGATACTACCTCAGTCGATGCAGTCATTGTCTCCATCCATACGGAATACTTTGTAGAACAACCAGGATGACTGACAGAAAACTCAGCCAGCTATCACTGATCCCAACAGGCATACAACTTGGATCTGTCCTCCACTGATAAATGGTGTGACATGAAGCGCTGACTCACTGCCCCCTCAAAAGGATGAAAATCCTGAAACTGGTCAAACTAACACATAACGGCCAATGGGTGGTAAGTGATCATGCCCCTCAAACAAGCTAGAGGGAGATAATACATGCCTGGAGCATGAGTAATGAAGCTGTAGGGTGAACTAAGCCCTGAACACGGCAATATAGCAAACGGATCTCTAATCCCAACCTGGAAAGCTGACCGCGATGCATCATATGTACACTCCGCAGGCAGAAAGGAGTACGACATGGCTATATGATGGGTGAAGCAAAACCCCTACCGTCTGAATGTTCCAATCGGTCTCAAGTGTGACATAAACCACACATACAGCATGACCGAGCTACCTGTGAACACTCATACCGGATAAGTGTAGCAGTATGTAGCTGACCTCAAAGTCTCTGTAATGATCATTGGTATGATGGTATGACCCTCCCTGAGAGCTCTCACTGCCATGATGACACCGATATCTAGCTCATCCATGTACCGCGACATGAAGACGTATGACAGTACGCATAGAAGCAATACATCTACTCTGGATGAACACCAATGGTCCTCTGGTGTGGTGAAATCCCTAGAATACCGTGCATAGCTATCCTCAGAGCCAAAACTATCAAACAGGAAATGCTGGGATATCACGTGGCCGGATGTAATCTCATCCTGTACCACTCTACGCCTCAATCCTGTAAGGGTCATGAACTGTCTGCTCATGTCTCCCATCACCATGTGCATGCAAGGTCTGTCCAATGACAGCATCGTCAACCGTGCATACTCCTCCAAAGTAGGAGTCAACTCATGGGTCCCGAATCGGAATACCTGTCTATCCGGTACCCAATGCTCTAGCATACCATCTACAAATTCTGTGCGAACCTGAAACATCAACAGGGTCATAGTATGCTGCAGTAAATCATCTACGATCACTATGTCTGATGGTGATATACTAGCATACCATGAGCGCATACAAGCTACCACCACAAATGGTGGGGTATGATCAATATGGCTAACTGTCGAAGAAGACATCTGTATGGGCCGTGTCATAAGAACATCCAGGGGTCAATGCTGAATATCTCTGGACATACATACATATGCATAACATAATAACATGCATAATATAATAGATGGCGATATGATATAGGGAATGAAAATTGTACATACATTCCTGAGTATATCATCATCTAATGCATCTCTGTACAACTAAAATACAGGGAAATGGGGCGAAGCTACCCAACATCTAACAGAGTCCTATCAAAAGATATAGCGAGAATGGGGCGAAGCTACCCAGCAGCTAACAGAGGCTTATCAAAAGAGATAACGAGAAATACATCAGAAAAAGTTAATAGTGTCGATGTCTACATCATCGATCCTATCCACCTGATGTAACTCCTCCTGAGTCACTGTATCTCTATCTACTGGGGATGTCGGTAGATATAAGGAGGATTTGGTAACCGCAAATCCATATGGGTCACTGAGGGGCGGCCTTGAGCTGGAAGGATCAAAAGTATCTACCTCTGCAGGATCTCTGCCCAAATACCGAATGAAAAGATGTGACCGGTCCAGCTGTCGAGTCAATCTCTCAATCTGTGTCACATGAGTCGGATCTCTGACACAAGCTAGCCAATCTGTTATTATCACGGATCCTGGAACCATATCCCCCATAAACTATGTGGCGCGGGTCTGAGCTCCAATAGTACGAGGGATCCACCAATGCTGGAACATCTCCTGAGATCAGGGGCCCTCTGACAATGTAAAACCATCAATCCCCATTAATGGGATGTCAATGACGGGTGACTACGAAACAGGCCAATAACGCCTGACAGGAGGCAAGATTGGCATACGGATCTCTCCGGTAGTGCTCCTAATAGCACGGTCTCCTAAATAGAGCTCCCATCCTCCATATGTAAATAAAGGAATCCTATGGGTGGAAATGATGTACTCTACTCCAGTCGGGTACCCATCCTCAAATCTAACTCCCTAATACTCTCCAGAGTAGGGAATCCATGTGATGACATCGACTATCAATAACTCTAGCTGTAGGCGATAATGAGTGAAACCCTAAGCAACAGGGACCTCCGCCATTATGGAATGATGCCAACTCCGTCCTCGTGGATAGGTGTCTAAACCTAACACGCTCACAGGACGCAAACATGGAAGCCTCTCATAGGCCCAAAACTACCAACACAAAGGAAAACATCTGCTGTCAGTCAACACTCTTAACCTATAAATGGGAAAAGATAAGAGGAACACTCACCAGCAGAAATGGGTAGAATCCTAACCACACCTCGGTCAAGTCCTGTGATCGCATGCGCATTCCCTTGAGGAAGTAGGAAAAGGTGTAGGAACGCCAATCATACTATCCTATACAACCCCTAATGATCATCAGGAACAATCACCGAAGAATGCAATCCCTGACTCTCACATCATCGGGTATGGGCTCACTCAACAGCCCGCTCATAGCATCTACGCTCAAAGGACACAGACGAGCAGTCCCCCGCCCTTGCAGCGCCCTCATTGGAACTCCCAACAAGGATCTGACAGCAATAGGGGTGATATCCGCCGTGCAAGGCTCTGGCTCCCCTCCAAACTCCATACCTGTGATAAACCGCCAATCCATCGGTGTCATCATCACCTCACAATTCAACAAGAGTGACTAAGTCTGGTGAAACCACCGCTCAGACAATGCCCTGAGGTAACCCCAGGGACAGCGATGCGGTAGAATGGAGAAGAACATCCTGAATCCCCAGCCATGGACGATCGCTCTGTAGTCATCATGCAAGGCCTGATATATAGAGTAGATGCTAAACCAGTTCCCTCGAGGTTGTGTGAAGTCAGGAACCTACATCAAATGCAGATCAACATCAGAATCCTTGACTCCTCATCAATAGGAAATAAGGAAGATAAAAGATCTAACTTCATACCTCATTTGTGTACAGGTATACTGAAGTATGCCTACTCAAGTCACCTAGAAGATCTGGGTTTGCCACTTAAATACATGGTAATTCCCTACGGGGAACACGTATAGCAAGAGCAGGAACTTCAATCGGTACATCCTCCTCCTCGTCTTCGACATTCGTCACTTCAACCCGAATAGGACGTATCACCGCCTCCACCAAACGACGAGGCTATCTAATAGAACAACGTTGAGGCTCTTCAGAAGCTCTCCTCCGTACACCAGAAGTGGTCCTGCGAGAACTACTTGGCTGCTCCAGATCCATAATATCTGGACAACAAGTCTCCAAATCACCTCAGAAAGGGTGTGGTAATTTCTTACCTGGAGTCTTTTTCCAAAATGTATTCTATGGTTACATGCATGCATGCATTGTTTTAACATACATTTATAGTAGAGTTAAAAATGCGTGACTACCCAATGTCTACATTTTGGGAAAATTTTGCCATAGCCCCCTTTATAAATGGGACTATCCACATGCACATAGGCATGACTAGGTGGCCATTCAGTAATACACCTATACATAGTCATATACATCATATATGCATTAATCACAGTAAAAATCCGTAAGTGTAGTCTAATTACCATGATTATTTTACTTTTGTGACTTACTCATTTGTCCTCAGATAGGATAAGAAATGATAGTAAAAGGTGCCAATTTGACTGTTTTAAAAGTCAAATTCTTTCACATCATTATGTTCAGCATGGTTTAATACTAACATTTACTATGTTGAATATTTTTTATCAAGTCATATCAGCATGCATAGTCACTACTATGTATCTAAATGCATTTTATGTGATAAGTCATTTTCCAACGGATAGAAACTGGAAAAAAATACATGCATACGTTACCAGGACAGTGAAGAACGCTTGTACGGTGATAGAATATGCAGAAAGTTGCCCGAACTCTACAGATCTGAAGAAGAGCTCTCAGATTTCCTTCGCTATGAACTTGAAAATGACTTATGAAAGCTACCAATCGCCTATACATAGGCACGGTTTCTACATGAGCTCACTGCGGCTCCTCTGAGTGTACTGCGGCATACGCATGGGTCCCACACCTCCGGCTCACTCCAGTTAGAGTTGCAAAGGAGGTCTCACAAGCTGAAAAGGCCAAATCAGGAATAAAAATGCTATGCGATTGAGCGAAATAGCCTGAAATCCTGGTTTCTCGTCGATCAGAGTTAAACTCCCGTCGTCTCAATGGTTTTCGCATGAATATAGGGTATACTATACCAATGAGCTCAACTTTCACAAACCATGCTCGGCAATACCCCACAAAGGTCCGATGCCATCAGTTGTAGGGTCACAACCCTAAAAAATCCCCGGCGGGGGTTACAACGCAAAACCACGATATATCAAACCTCCCCAGCGGGGGTTACAACGCCGAAGTCATGAAATGCTAATGTATCCCTGGCGGGGGTTACAACGCCGAAGTTATCAACTGATAAAGTATCCCTGGCGGGGGTCACAATGCACATCCTTCAAGCATCTACGTATCCCCGACGGGGGTTACAACGCAATGCAACCATTGATACACACATCAGTGAAGGTCAAGAAACCTTGACATCATGTCAGCCGATGGCAAGTAAACCCATCAAAGTAACTCATCCATGTATCCCCGGCGGGGATTACAACGCAATGCTACCATTGACACATACATCAATGAAAGTCAAGCAACCTTGATAATGAACCCAGCAGGGATCTATCTGGTGATACACACATCAACAAAGGTCGGGCAACCCTGACAGTGACAAAACCGTTGGCAGTAACTCCGATAGAATGATGGAATATGTTATACACATCCTCAAAAAAGACAAATCTTTATCCCCACAGATCTCTTACACACAATAGGTACCTCTATGGAATATAAGCCAGTGTCTAGTATTCAAGACTGTGGTGATAGCCCCAATGTCAACATCGTTGAAGACTTGGATCGCATGTCCAAGCCATCATTGATTGTCAACCCAACAGGATTACCAGGGAACCGACAATCATTCATGCATTATACATGCATTTACATCATGTTGCTGCATATAGCATCATATTTATCTTGCATGCATTTCAAGTGTCTAGTATTCTTTATCCTATCCATGCCTTACATTGCATGAATATGATAAAGAGGGGCATTTGTAGACACTCAAAAATTTCTATGCGCCAGTTACTGACATTGCACGAGGGCAGATTCGTCTTTCAGAGATAACCCTAGAAGACAGCTTACATCCATTTTGGATACTACCGGAAGTTCAGTTCAAACCCGGAACACAAACCGGGAACGTCATCTCAACCCCAGAACATACACCGGGAGTATCATTTCCAATCTCGGAGATAACCCTGAGGTACGCAGATCAAAAGACCGACAACAACACTGGAGAGGACAGTTCTGTCTTGACGATAACACCGCGATGTTTAGTTCCATTCCTAGAGACAACACTAGGAATAACAACTCCACCCTTGGTGATAGCCCCAAGGGATGCTATGGAAGTTCCGGCGATAACTCCGAAAATGCTTGTTTTAAACATATGCAATCAGCTTCAAAATCAGACATCCTATTGAGGCACTCATACCTCAGACCCGGAGCTAACAATGGGCAGACAGGCACACCCATAAATGACATTGAGGCATACAAACAAGCAGTCCAATCTCAGATGTAACCCTGAGAAACGTCTCCTTTCCGCTTAAATCGGCGATAACCCCGGTGAGGAGTCAAAACATCATCTTACCGTCTCAACAAGATGATATCACGACATACCAACAAGTAATCTAATCTCAGATGTAACCCTAAGCAACATCTACTTTCAACTCAAACCGACGATAACCCCGACGAGGAGTCAAACGTCATCTTGTCTCTTCAACACCTGCGCGTCGTCTCAACACTTCATACATACATACATCTAACAATGTCCCATAAGAATCGTGGAGTTACAATCCCGAGTGACTATTATGCGTGGCAGTACTTTGGATAGAATTTGAAGCTTGAAGACCATAGGCATAGACCCCTCTTCCTGACTTTGTACAACCTCTAATCCATGTTATTGCGTAACTCTCAACACAAGCGGTCCAAAGATGGTCAGATATACCTCATTCGGATGCTCGAATTAAAGTTCTGTAAGTTCAAGCAGACATTACAGTGCATGAGTGCACGTACTACGAGACGATGGGACCCGCGAGGCTTGGATGCACCATCACCAGCCATAGGTACAAGCTGCAATTTTAGTAGGTGTATCTACTGACCATCCGTCTCTATATATACAAGCCTCAAGAATTGACCATTTGAGAGAAGAGAAAGGAGAGGAAAAGCGAGGAAGCCACATCCATTTTACTCTGTATACACATCTTTTGAGTGTTTCCTCATCTTTAAACACTTGTTAGCTCACATATAGCTATCTTTTATCCTAAAAGCCTGAGTGTTTATCCATTTAAAGTCATAGAAGTCTACTTTGATGATTACTACGTAAGCCTTCTCACATTATATAAAGCCTTCTTCTCATATTAGCACACATTGTTATACACATTGAGAGTCGTGTTATATATGCGTTTTCAGGACTTTGGTAAAAGTGGTTTTCATTACATATATATATATATATATATATATATATATATATACTTATATATGTATATATTATTTTATATATGAACTAACATTATCGAGTTATGCCTCGATTGAGCCTGAACTTGATGCAGGCGCGTTTATATGCTTTTTTATATATATATATATATATATATATATATATATATATATATATATATATATATATATATAAATGTTGTGGTACATATTTGATGAGCACAGATTTTATATACGGAGCATTTACTACTTTTATATATATATATATATATATATACTTATATATATAACTGTTGTCAGACATATCCGATAAGCCTGGATTTACATCCGGTCGTTTACTACTTATATATATATATACTTATATATATATTTGTACATATATATATATATATATGTTTACATTTCTGTCAGGCACAGAGTTTACTTCATTGGCCTTTTTACCGCTTTCTTTACGTTTTCGTCCTTCCTAGAGTTTACTTACGTGGCAGTTGATCGCTTTTACTGACTTTGTTTACATTTCATCCTCGCCTGAGTTTACTTTCGTATGGTTGATCATGTCCATATATATATATATATATATATATCAACATTATATATTTACATTTCCGATCCCCATGGAGTTGCTTCGTGTGGTGGTTGATCAAATCAGATATATATATATATATATATATATATATATATACAGCTTTTATATATATAACTGCTTACTACTTTGCATACAAATTACAGTATCATGTGAGCCTAAGAATCATGTGATCACAAGTTCAGTCTACTGAATCTAGATTCGGTTCCCATGATTGACATTTTTCAACTGTAAGCAGCTTGTACATTATTTTATAGTGTCTGAATTTCCTTGGATGGCTGACATGCCCATAAGGAATTCGACATTGCTGTATATTATTTTCTCGAGAATGCTTCGCATCTCGAAAATAAAAGCAAACAAGCCGAACATTTAACAATAAAATGGAAGTATCAAAGGCCTCAATTACTATTGAGCACAGGGTTTGAAAATCCTCTTTATAAAACGTCATTGCAATATCTTTTTTAAAACTGAATTTTTCTATAAATTCAAACCCTATGTATATAGGTGCGAACGAGGTACAACACTACTTCCAAATAATTGCACATTGATTCACGCACACACGCACACATTTATATAACAGTTTCTTTGAAAAGTGGCGGTCACCGTGGTAACACGGATGTCGGGGGGTGACTAACACTTTCCCTCCG
Source organism: Panax ginseng (assembly GCA_020205605.1). Taxonomy (NCBI): domain Eukaryota; kingdom Viridiplantae; phylum Streptophyta; class Magnoliopsida; order Apiales; family Araliaceae; genus Panax; species Panax ginseng. The sequence goes on along the minus strand of CM035134.1, from coordinate 65,409,818 downwards.
CACAATCAAGCCCCCGTACCCAAAATGAATCTCGGTTTCACAAACCCGTCTAGCAGTGTCAAATTACTAGGTCAATGAGCAAACCTTTTTCGGTTGCGTTGGTGCAACCTGTTAAATACACCAACTGGCGACTCTTAATGTCAAATCGTAGACATTATACATATTAGACCTTTTTCACTTATTTTTTCAAACAAATCTCATGTAAACATGAGAACACCAAAGAACAAGTAACGAAAAGAGACATTAAAAAATCCTGACGTCGACAATATATATATTTTATCTAGCCAAAACAAACAACATAGATACGCGAATAATAGCATTGTTTTAAAAATTCTTTGGTTCACTAATGTGATCCAACACTTTTTAAAAATTAAAAGTACAACCATCGGCACGAAGTCAATAAATTTTGAAAATCTAGCAAAGCTAGAAGATTTGGAATATCTAATTTTCTCCATTAATTTCAATCTTTACTTCATTACCTCATTATTGACTAATTCTTTTTATTTCTAGCACCACTAATGCTCTTATACTAAATATTCTAGTATTTCAACTTACAATCCTCCTATATCCCTAGTATAGTTCATCAAACTTACCGCACATTGGAAGTTCAGGAACTTGCCAAAGTAATATTAGTTTATAAACTTATCCTAGTCAGACCATAGGCGTCCATTCGCTGAGGGGTTGAAAACATACAATTAAATTATGAGTCACAAACTTACCATATGCGTTAGTTTTAAGAACCGCACCTAATCCTAATAATATCTGACTAATCTTAATAGTTTCTAACTATCAAATATACACATGAGAAAAGAATCACCTTTTCATCACATATACATTGATAACGCAACACCGACATTCCAATGATTATCAATGTGATAAACGGAGAGCAAGCACAAAACCCTCGCCCATACAAAGGTTTGTACAACTTAGCCATCACATGAGTCCTCAATTGAAATCCCACCTAACTCTATCATACTTTTGACTTGCTCTTAACTTGTTCAATATAAATTCCTTGTATCACATTATCTATAACACCTCGTGAGTTTATCTCGTACTATATCATAGTACATTATCTTCATAGCATCAAGCTATAATTATTCAAACATTACAGACCATCTTTCCTTTATAACTTAAACAGACCACGTCGTGATCTTATTCTATAGTTATCTCCCTTAAAAGTCTTTTCTTAACTCGTGATCATTTTGTTTTACGATCCACTTTCTTTCCTTTTTCATCATATGTATCCATTTTTTATACTTGGTACATATTGAGTCTCTAACAGTTTTAATATGGTACGTTGAGTGGTTTCCCACAAACAACCAATAAACTAGGTTTTGAGTTGCTAGTTCGTATATACCTCCGCTCTATGAAGGAATCGTTTAGCCCATATACCATACATCAGCTATTAAAGAGTACAAATGTACCATACTTAACTATTACCTTTTATTCTTAACTTATTTATCATTCTCTTCTTATAGACATCACCTTACATCCTTATTATTGGAGTAGGGTAACCCCACATTCATTTTCCTTATAACTCTGCGAGATTCTTCTTTAAATCCTCTCACGCATGTTTTAATCCCTTCTTTATAAATTTCTTAAATTACTTCTTATTGTTCAAACTCTATTTGAGCTTATTCTTTCATTATATTCACCTTCATTCTCTAAGGTTATAGCCTAAGGTACTCCTACCTAAGGTTTATATCCTACAACTTTGATACCAACTGTAACGACCCCAAAATTTAAATAATTTAATCCAGGACATCGGTCATTAACAATACATTCAACCTCTAATTTTACATCATTAAACGATAATACAACCATTAAAATTTGCGGAATAATTAAAATTTTTCTATTACAAACTATTCTCATTCATAGAACTTTCCACCTTTACATCTAAGTATCTCAAAATCATTTTAAGACTACAAGAGTTTATAACGCAAAAAAGATATTACAATTCAACATTAATACATTATTCGGAACCTTACACATGGTTCAAATAATAATAACACAACCAAAGTGTATAAATCTTCAAGTATCACATCTGATTCATGTCTTTCAAGTAACACATAACTTTACCTTGAATCTTTAACCTGTAAAAATGGTTATTTGCAAGGTTGAGTTCGACATCCCAATAAAATCTAACAGTTTTCTTGCATCACATAACACATAATAACATGCTCAACATATAACATACATGCTGCAGTTCATATAACAAGTATAAAGATTGAGTTCCTTACTCGATCAGCATACTTTAATCAATCAATGTAGTTATAAATTGACTTTAACATTTCATACTTTCAACATATATATAACGCATCATGCTCTTTGCAATAAAGATTTAAACAACTAATTATCAAGTTCACATAACAAATAGGAACTAAAAGACTTGCCTGATTCGTAGTTTATGAACTACGACTTAACTGCTTAATGATTATCCACACTTCGTGTATTCCTACACAATTATATAATCATGGATTCACATCCATTAGTCATATATTTCATACATTCTTAATATAATAGTAATGTTACATTGTTTCCTAACTAGGTTTGTAAAACTACCTTTCAATTTCTCATCATACTCGTAGAATAGCTAGGTATGTATAGGTATACCTTAACCACTCATACTTGACATCAACATTCATATATATCAATCACACACTTTACTCGCTATGTGTTCGACACATATTTAAAGTTCATAGATACGCGATGTATATCGTTCTTACATTTTACAAACTTTAATAAAATTTAACAACTTTGTGTTTTATATAACCATTACATGATCTCATGCTTAAACATCAACTATGTCAAGTATTATAGCTTTAGATATACATTACACATATGCTTTAAGGTTCAGATCAAAGTTAAAATAATCGAGGCATCCTTTTGCCTTATGGTATGATTACGCTAGAATTAGGCACAGGATGGTAGCATTGCTACCGATCCTGACCAAGCCAAAGATGAGTATTTTCTGGTTTCAACTTGGTTCTTAGCAGGCATAACTGTTAACACATATCTTATCCACATGTTATGAGGTCTTAGCCTAAGTTTGGTGCCTCTTGTATTTACCTTAAGTTGTTTTACACTTTATAGCTTTATTGCCATTTTTTTCACGGCTAAGTAAGTTCATACAACAAGGGCCTAACTATATGACCACCAACAAGGTTAAACAACTTTCAATATACATGCTTACATGTAATCATATGCCTAGCGTGGTTTATGACTTGAAATCTTACTTTAAGACATGTATAGTTTGTAGCATGTTTATCTAGTAGTGTGCACGTACCCATCATGCCTAGAGGCATAAAAGTCCTATCATGCTTGCACATATAGGCCATGTTTATAGACCTAAAAGTTACTAGTATGTCATCCTACAAGTTCAGAAGTTTAAATAACACAATGATCATGAATAATGTTTTCAAAATGTCTAAGTTTCTTTTCAAAATACATACTAAGTCATGCTAATGCTTTCTATTATGAGCAAGGAAATCTTATATTTCCTGTATAATATCATGCATTTTTATGTTACATCACTTAGAATAACATATTCCATTGTCGAGAGCACTATACTTGCGTATGTGCTCGTTCGACGCCCTCCGATCGCCTCTAAATATGTAACAGTCACAACAATGACTATTTTGACCATTCCTAATGACCTCAAATTTAAGAACTTAAAGAATAAAGGTTGTAGGTCTATTCGTCCTCGTTTCGGATCATCTGGAATCACCTTAATCGGAGTTCGTATGAAAAAGTTATACCTAATTCTTTGAAGCGAGTCACGAGTAGTGCACCGAACCATACGGATGTTAAACGCGATTCTTGTTGTAAATAACCTTGAGGCGGTAGCAATTTGTGCCCCAGTCGTAGAAACGACCCCTCGTGCTCTGCTCCTCGCAATTTCACAGACCAAAACTCCTTCCAATCATCATAACATGAGTTATACTCATCCAAATTAGTTCATTTTCGATTCTATGGGTTTATAACTCATAAAACTACAACATACCAAATACCCAACAATTAACATAAACATTAAGTAACTCAAATATGACTTTAAAACTCATGTTCATACTAATTTTCATATTTCAACAATTTAGCGAATTCGATCGCCACGACTTCGTTTCTTAATCAATTGACATGATTCAAACTACGCCGCTTTCATTTTTTAACATACTAACATAATCCAACATCAATTTACAGATTATCACACATATTAAACATGAAATTTTGTACTTTCTAAAGCCATTTACATATATAACCACTGTTATTTTAATTTCTTCCTACAAACCAATTTCTTATAATCTAATCATCAAATAACACTCATAAACGATGATTAACATATTATAACCCACATACATACATGTATAAATCCCATGTGATAAGCAATTTAAAGAAGATGATCATAAGAACCCAAACTGTAAATATTAGAAGTAAAATATACCTTCAAACCCTAGTTGTATGCTTAGCAAGAGAGGGTGAACTCTCCTTCCTCTTGGCAAAATCACAGAAAACTCTCTCTCTCAAAACCTCTGTATTTCCTCTCTTCCTCACCAAGCTCAGTACTAGCCTTAGAAAAAGAACGCGTAACATATACCTGACTCCCTCTCCCCCTCCCCCACGTACGTCGGGTGAAGAAAATAAAAAGACGTCAGTTACAATAAACCAAAAGCTATAAGGCTGCGTTTGGTTACACACAATTTCCCCACATACTAGATTATTTTAATTATATTATATTATATAGTTTTTATTTGTCACACCTGTAACCAATTTAGATAACTTACAATAATAATTATAATTTTTATTATAATTCTTCTGATGATTAATAAATAATCATATATCTTATTTAATTAATAAATTAGATTTAAACATCTCTTTATTTAATTTACTTATTTTCTTTAATATTAAACAACTCATTTAATTTAATTAATTAAATTAAATCTTCAAAGAATAAAATTTACCTTTACTTTAATTTAATTATCATACACACGTAACTAAATTATTATACCACAATTTCATAAATTATTTATTTTTTCCCAATAAATATTTAAAATTAATTACCAAATTCATTTAATTTCTTCAATAGTTAACTTAACTATTGAACCTCACTTTCCCAATATATGAATATATATTTCTCTTCACACCAGATCACATATTTAAAAATATATACATACTCAAACTCAAAATATCTCATAATAAGAATTTTAATTATTAAATTCCTATTTTAATAACTTATAAAAATTCGGGTTGTCACATCCTTCCCCCTTTATAAGGATTCCGTTCTCAGAATAAACGGAATCTCCCTTACTCGGTTTTCACCAAATCTCTTTTCAAAATTTATCGTTGAATATCTTCAACACATTACCTTAATATAGGTTTTATATTTCTTATTACATTCATTACCTCAACAAATTCTAGGTTTTATTTCATAACTTTCACTTGAACCCAATTATATTTTGAGTAATATATATTCTTTAACCCATTCATTTCCTTTTCTAAAGATCGTTATCATATACTTAACTCGTACCATCGGAGCCTAGACCCGCGCCACTCAGTTTATGTGGGATATGGTTCCTGCATCCCGTGATGATGATGGATTAGATGGCCTATGTCTGAGATCTAACTCATTTGACACAGATTGACAGCTTGACCCGGTAGTTAGACCGGGCACATTTTTTCATCCGGCATTTGGGCAAAGATCCTTCAGAGGCAAATACTTTTGATCCTTCTAGCTCAGGCGCTAGCCCCTCAAGTGACCCATATGGTTTTGCCGGTGCAGATCCTCCATTATATAGGCCTGACATCCCCGTTGATGGAGATCCAGTGACTCATGAGGAGTTACATCAGGTGGATGGGATTGATGATGTAGACATTGACACTATTGTCTTCTTCTGATGTATATTCTCGTTATATCTTTTGATAGGCCTCTGTTAGACACTAGGTGGTTGTGCCCCATTCTTGCTATATCTTTTGATATGCCTCTGTTAGTCATTGGGCGTCTGTACCCCATTTCCTTTTTTTTAGCTATATGAAGATGATGTATTAGATTATGATGTACTTAGGAATGTATGTATTGTTATTCCCTACATCATATTGCCATCTATTGTGTATCATACATGTATAATGGCATGCATATGTTTGTATGTTCAGAGATATTCAGTATTGACTCCTGGATGGTCTTATGATACAGCTCATACACATGTCTTCCTCGATAGTTAGCCGCATTAATCACACCCCACAAGTATTGGTAGCCTCCCGTCTGAGGTCGTGGTATGATAGTTTGTCACCTCCAGACAGGGTAACCGTAGATCAGTTATTACAGCACTCCATGACCTTCATGATGTTCCAGGTTTCAGTGGATTTTGTAGATGGTATACTACAGCATTGGGTACCAGAGAGGCAGGTTTTTCAATTTGGGACCCAGAAGTTGACTCTTACTTTAGAGGAGTACGAGCGGTTGACAGCTTTTCCCTTAGACAGACCTTGCGCTCAGATGGCCATTGGTGATATGAGCCGGCAGTTCATGACCCTCACGGATTTGAGGCATAGAGTAGTACAGGATGAGATTACATCCTTCCATATGGTATCCCACCATTTTCTGATAGACAGATTTGGCTCGGTGGATAGTTATGCACAGTATTCTGGGGATTTCACAACACCGAATGATCAGTAACGTGTAGCCAGAGTAGACGTATTGCTGATGTGTGTATTATCATACATGTACATGCCACGGTATACGGATGAGTTGGACATTGGCGTTATTATGGCAGTGAGAGCTCTCAGGGACGGTCATACCATTGTGTCGATGATTCTGACAGAGACATTGAGATCAGCCACGTATTACTGCACCCATCCTATTGGGGTATTTATAGACATCTCGGTCATGTTGTATGTGTGGTTCATGTCACACTTGAGACTGATTGGCACCTTTCGATGACATGGGTATTGCTTTTTGCATAAGATAGCTATATCTTACTCCTTTCAGCCAGCGGAGAGTACATACACTATGTCCTGGAAGGTACTCTTGGCAGGGATTGGAGATCCGTTTGTCATTTTGCCGTGTACTGGGCTTAGTTCACCCTACAGCTTCATTACTCATGCACAAGGCATGGATTATCTCCCTCTAGCTGGTTTGAGGGGCATGACTACTTACCACCAACTTATTAAATAAAATTGAATTTCCTCCATTTATTATTTTGAAATAGTAAGGGTTGATTTGTTTAATGTGGATAGTTATGGGTAAAATATGAAAATATTTCAAATAAGAAAGTGGTTATAAAATATTCATTTGGTCGTGAAATATTCTTACTGTCGGGGAATATTAAATGCGGCCTTGACCGTTTTGTGTGGCCCCATGTGACGATTGGATGAAGAAAGCGACAAGTATAAGTTGTTTATAAATAACTTGGCATAGTTATTCACAATTAATACTATTAAAATACTAAATTGGTTAAAAACAAGAGTAGCTTTACGGTATTCCACCAATTATTGATTCTTACGTAAGAAGGCACTACTCAATAATTGGTACATTAGTTACTGTTCAATATTTTATTTTATTGATTCAATAATTGATGCGTTGATATTTTATATTACTGTTTTTCAATAATTGTCACTACACAGTATTTTCCATTATCGGAGCAATAATTCATATTATCTGAATAATTAGTGGCAATGTCTAGAAAGTTCTGTCTAAGGAGAGGTTAGGTCATCTAATTGCGCGCCAGTAAGGAGAAATCCTTATTGGAAAGCCCCCTCTTTCCTGGGAACTACCTGGTTGTCAGTGTTGTGATTCTGTAATATTATTTGTGAATAATTAATTATTGATTTATATGATGACGAAAATATTGATTTTATGTGGATATAGATGGAGAAAATTTATAATGTGACAATTGTTGAAAATTAACATTTTATCTTTTACGATAAAATAATTCATTTAAATATATTATTATATTTTAATAATATAATAATGGTGATATTTTTACAATGAATGTGGGATATATGAGTATATGAGGAGGAAGAGTATTTTTTGTTACAATAAATGTTAAAAACATGTTAAACATGTAAATTGGACCCCATTTCGTATTTGAAATTTGATTATACTGTGTAAATCGCTTCAATTAGTGAATTTGGTCAATTTACATTTGGAATTTGGAAAAACTTTCTTCTCGCAAAGTTGTATATAATGGAATTTTCTATAGAAAAGACATCGAGTTCAAATTTTTTTTCGAAAAGGGCTATTTATCTTGAATTATTAATGTTAGAAGTTAGAAATAATTAATTTTTGGAAGTTTTAATTATTTTATTAAGAAAATGTTTTTTCCATTTGAGCGGCACATGTTAATGGTTGAAATCAGCTGGTGAGATGTGCTAAGGAAATTAAGAAAAGTATATTATTATTTTATTAAATTTTCTGCTTTGTTCACATGTGTGTACTATTGATTTACATCCTTGTACTATTAGGGGAGGTGGTGCAAGATTGATAATACTTGTATGACTAAGTTAAAAATGGAGGTATTGTTGAAGGTACTATACTGTAATTCGTATTTTCACATGATTATAACTATTGATTCACATTAATTACTATTAGGGGAGGTGGTGCAAGTTTGATAATACTTGCAAGACTAAATTAAAAATGAAGAAAAAGAGGAAGGTATTATACTGTAATATTTTGAGGCCCAAAACGTTCAATTATCGAAACTATATTTTTCTATAAATAGAAGCTCATTCTTCCTTCATTTCTCACCAATTCACTAATGATATAGAGCAATTATTATAGAGAGAAATTATAGAAAGATAGAAAAAGAGAAGTCTGCTACCTCACTATTCTAGTATCCAGTTTTCTTCTAAAGTAAAGGGTATTATTCTATCGTATTCATGAAGAGAGTTATTTTCTTTCAATACTCGTAAGGGTTGTTATTCCATTCTTTATTATTACGTTGGAATAACCTGTCTATGTGAAGTACCGCATACATGGTGAAATTCTTACATTATTCCATTCTTTATTATTCATTGGAAATAACACATTTATCGTATGTGATCTATCGCATGCCTGGTGAATTCTGTTGTTATTCCATTCTTTATTATTATGTTGGAATATCCTGTCTATGCGGATTACGCATGACCTGGTTCCATTCTTTATTATTCATTTGGAATATCATATACATGCGGGTTACACATGACCTAGTTCCATTCTTTATTATTACATTGGAATAACATGTGTCTCATCACGGATTACGCACGCTGGTGAATTCTTACATTATTCCATTCTTTATTATTACTCGTTGGAATAACTTTGTCTATGTGGATTACCGCATGCATGGTGAATGATCCTTCGTACTCATTCCTTATTAAATTGTGGAAATGATCTGTCTACGTGGATTACCGCATGGTGGGCAAAAATCCATTAGCAGTTTCATATATTCTATTATACTCAGTTGGTTAAAGTTTTGGCTTTTATACTCCATGAAATTAGTGGAATATTTGCGCTTCATCCAGTATCTTTTCATAGAAATATTCTTCTGAGCATTCTTGAATTTTACTCGACAAAGGAGCATCATGTTAACGATTTGGACGTTATTGATTCCTGAATAAATTCAATTATAAATCTTTAAAATTTATCGTTGAACTTGTTTTATTGAATTATTATCTCATTGTCATTATCCTCATGCTTATATTGTGATAAAAGTCATATTTGGCTTACGTCCATAGATGGATTTGGTATGATTATGACCAGGGATTATTCGGTATAATCATGACCGTAATGTGACAAATGATGTGGTGAAAGTCCTCATAGGCCTGTAGTTCATTGATGGATAGTTGTTGGTATGATTATGTCTAGGGATTATTCGGTATAATCATGACCATTGATGATTATATTAATATCCTTGGCCGTGGTGCAGGGATGATTGGATTTTATTTATTAAGCTGAGTCTCAGCGATAAAGTTGATGAAAAATTTTTTAAATCATAGAAGATAGTAGTTTTTATGGTCTACTTGACTCTTCTAATGGATTGCTTGTTCTGCTGCAGTTAAACATGTTGTCTATTATATTCTATCAGTTTAACATTGTTGAAGGCTAATGATAATTTATTCTGCATTATCTTATTCATAATATTTCTTACTGGGCTAGTTGAGCTCACCCTTTTGCTTTCATTATTCTCTTCAGAAATGAGAGGCGTGGCGGGACTAGTCGGGGAATGGAGTGATGGTCTGAGATGGTGTCATAGTAGTCCTCACTATTCTATAAAATAGTGTGATAATAAATGTAACGAGGACTCCATTGAGTGTGGATATTGTCTAGATGACAATATTTGTATTAAAACTCACAACATATGTTTTGTCGTATTTTACACGACAGTTGTATAATTAAGTTTTTATTTATATTTTGTACTATGTATTTGGTGACTCAAGATGGGTGATGTATACCTATTTTGGGGGCGTCACAGTTGGTATCAAAGCTTAAGGATATGATCCCTGGCTGAGATGTTTGACAAGAACCAGGAAGGGAGAGACGGGGAATTCCTTCGCTAGTATGACCTACCTAAGTTTATTTGGTATTTAATTGGTCGGTCAGAGTATAGGGATAATATGTGATATGTTAATTAACCCTTATTTTGTGGCATTATTTGAAAATGGCATCTAAAAATGTTGAGATAAACAATGATGCACATGAGACCGTTGAGTCCCCAACGATCAATACCCAGGGTAATGTGCAACAGGAAGACAATAATCCTCATGTAAACAATAACACCGATGAAATGTTGAACGATGGGATGTTCAGAAGCTTTATGCAATTCATGCAACATCAGGCGAGAGCGGCTCCTATCAAAAATGCAGGTGGAAACACTGACAACTCTCGGACGGTCATTGCTAAGCAATTCAAGGAGCTGGGACCACCTGAGTTTTTTGGAGAGTCAAAACCACTTAAGGCGGAGACGTGGATAAAACATATCAACAATGTGACACCCCCAAATCCAGGTACTTCATTCCCACAGGATTTGGTGTTCAATTAATTAAACATTCATATCTAACTACCCAATCATAATAAAATGAAATAAATAAAACCTTCCCCATTAAAGGGTTACATAATAAAAATCTCCCAAGTTGTCTAACCTTTAAATACAATCATTCAAATGCTGAAAATAAATAAACTTCATTACAACCATTCCATTAAAATCTGATAATAAAATATCAACATATTACAAGTCTTCAATACTTGTTCATCTTTCCTTTTCCCCTACTGGTGCTAGGTACATCAACCTTTTCATCCTTAACTATAATATTTATATAAGCAAGAGTGAGCAAACAAAGCTCACTTAAAACAATAATGAATGAAAATCTTTACAACAATGGTCAAATCAGAGGCTCAATAGAGTTAAACAATATGATTTATCAACATTCTGAAATATATAACTGAGAGTCCTAAGACCACGAACTATGTCCATAGTTATAAGTAATTTTTCAACTTAAACTTTAATAGTCATAAGACTATAGGGACTCCTCGTACTTAGGGGGATCAGCCCTTCGTACAATGTATTGTGTACAAATATTTCAACGCTAAGCGTAAATTACCCCTAATAATAGGGTTATTCATCTCAGTATTTAGAGTACAAGTCCCCCCCAAAGTGAGTTTGGTTTGGATACATTTCAAGGTAATTTGGAATTCAACGAACATCAACTAAGGATTAGTTGAATAAAATTAACAACATCATGCTATGGAATAATCATAACTAAATCAACATGGTAAATTATAATCATGCTTTAGCAATAATCTAATAGCATACCTATTGAATAACTATAACACTCCTTTCTTGAACAGTACTAAGCCAAGGTTATTTAAAATTGAATACTAAGCATGCATAGCAACTTAAATGATAAAACTATTCAAAATTAGAATATACAAATTTGAATGCTAAACAACAAGTTAAATACAAGAATAACTTGCTCCATCTCAAAATAAAGTTTAGACATCTTGCATCATTATAGTGTAATCGAATTGAAACAATAATTGGCTCAACGAGATAATAGATTTAGAGAACATGCCTTGCTCGTAGGTTAAACCGAACAATTCGAATCACAATATCCTATATACATATGTCATCATGACATAATTAGTCACTACTACTTTACAAACATAACTAAGTACATTCATCATATAGGGTTTGATTTTCAATCACATAATCGAATTATAAATAAGTTAATTGTTAATAACATGTTCATTCATGGTATAGAAATACTGAAATCAAAATTTAACAGTCCAACTATTAACACATAATAATTCCTTCAGATTTTGAGTACAAAAGTACCTTTGTCAGAGATTATTACGCTTAACTCATATTTGCATGCTGGTTGTTAGTACACAAGACTAGAATTTGACTATGAGGTCACACTGCGGTGTGGGCGCCATGGTATATGTGTTGAAAAGTTGTCTTTGCTAAGCCATGGCTGTGTAGCAATTGCGAACTTGACAGACACTACTACTAAATCACATGAACAAAGCCAATTTTGGCCTACAAGCTACTTTCTAACAGCCTAATGATCATGAATTCATATAGAGACTTTATATAAACATATTTCAAAGACGTTTAACATGATTATACACGTGAAACAACACCAACATCAAATTTAAACATCCAATTTCACTGTTTTTTTGATAAAAACTCCCTTTTTGATGTTTTCAATGAAAATCAACACTGTGATTTTGTTTTTCAACCAAAACAGTTAATTCAAAGCACTTTATCAATATTTATCCATACTCTATCAAATTCAATAATCAATTAATCAACTAAACAACTAATTAACCCTTAATTTCTACCTTAAACTAAACCATATTCATTCACATAAACTCTCTGTAAAATAGTTTTCTTCACAAATTACATACATATCATAACTTCATTAACTATACTCATATATAACTTATGAAAATAGTTTTGCAACACTAGTTTATCATATAAAGCCACATACATAACAATTAATTCAATTTCTACAAAGCTTTTATAGAGAAAATTGAGAGAGAGAGAATACAACTATAACTTTTGAAAAGAAAAACAATAACAAAGTTTAGATGATACCTTAGAGTTGGAAGATAATGGCTATCCTTTGATTATCAAGCTTCTTCTTCCCAATTCCTTTATCAAATTCTCTAGCCTTCTCCCAATCCTCTCTGCTTTTCTCTCTGTAACTCTCTTCTTCTCTCTTACCCCTCTATTCTAATCTTACGTATTAGAAATATAACGTAGAAGATATAATATATATTAATTATATAATATAAATATAAGTATAACTGATATCAGTTATACAAATTTTGAAAATCAAAAGCCATAAGGCTTGTTTGGCTAACCACTAAAAAAATAATCAATTAATCCTTATGCCTTGTTTGGTAAAACACAATTAGATTAAAGACTTAATAGGCATTAGGCCTTGTTTGGCAAAACTGAATTAAACTCCTTTAATTTATTTTAGTAACTCCTTTATAGTAAGGTTATTTGTCACATTTTAATTAATTAAATTAATTCTAATAATAATTTATTAAATCACTTTAACACATAAACCAATACCACCAAATTATAATTTTCTATATAATTATAACTTTATTTAATCAACTAACACATCCTTTTAATTACAAATTCAAACTAAAATATAATAATTCATTTAATCAAAACTCTCTAATTTAATAATTAAATTAAATTAGAATAAAATAATTAATTTCCTTAATTAAATTTATTTAACAAACAATTAACCAAATCAAATCAAATTTGAACAATTACAAATTCAACCATAAACACATCCATTAAACACTTATATAATTCAATCAAAATTCTGGAATGTTTCAAACAAGATATTTGATGTCTTGGGGATGCTCCGAGGAGCAAAAGGTTCCTTTTGCCACCTTCACGTTATTGTAGTAGAGAAGTGATTCTTTGGTGGGAATCGTAAGCGCGTACTCAACCTGCCGCATTCTGTGACACCCCCATATCCAGGTACTCCATTCCCACAGGATTTGGTGCTCACTTATCAAAAACTATTATATCTAACTACCTATAATAAGGGATAAAGACATAATTAAAATAATTTAAACAATAATCTCTCCCATTAAAGGGTTACATCATCATCTCAAATTAAATCCCAGGTAATCTAACCTTAAAATTATTACATAAGTTTGCGGAATACTTTGAAGTTCCCACGTAGCTTCTTCAGCATTGTGGTTCGTCCAGATTACCTTAACAGAAGGTATCACCTTATTCCTCAGGACTTGCTCTTTTCTGTCAACAATTTGAACAGGGACTTCTTTATAAGACAAATCTTTCTCAAACTGTAAGGGCTCATATTCTATAACATGTTTATAGTCAGTCTTATATGGTCTCAATACCGAAACATGGAAAACATTATGAATATTCTCTAACTCCGGAGGTAAGGCTACCTCGTACGCCACTTTGCCAACTCGTCGAAGCACTTCGAAAGGTCCTATAAATCTAGGGCTCAATTTCCCCTTCTTGCCAAATCGAATTTTCCCCTTCCAGGGAGATACTTTCAAGAAAACATAACTACCGACATCGAATTCCCGATTCTGTCGATGCTGATCGGCATATTTCTTTTGTCTATCTTGTGCAGCTATCAGTCTCACTCGAATCACTTTGATGATCTCGATAGTCTGTTGTACCAATTCTGGACCCAATAGCTGACGTTCACCAACCTCGTCCCAACATAATGGAGTTACGCATTTCTGTAACGTAGCGCCGTAAAGGCGGCATGCCAATACTTGCATGATAACTATTATTATAAGCAAATTCCACTAATGGCAGATGGTCATCCCAATTTCCCTTGAAATCCATAATACACGCTCTGAGCATATCCTCCAGTGTTTGGATGGTTCTCTCACTTTGTCCGTTGGTCTAAGGATGGTACGTCGTGCTCATTCTCAGCTGTGTTCCCAAACACCCTTGTAATCGTTTCTAGAAATTAGATGTGAAACGTGGATCTCTGTCTGATACAATAGACACAGGTACACCGTGTCTTGACACAATCTCTTTCACGTATAATTTTGCTAACCGATCTAGAGTAAATAGAATCTTGATTGGCAAAAAGTGTGCTGAGTTCGTCAACCGATCGACAATCACCCAAATGGCATCGTAACCTTGCTGAGTCGTTGGAAGACCTACCACAAAATCGATTGTGATATGCTCCCATTTCAATTCTAGTATCTCTAACGGTTGTAATAATCCGCTTGGCCTTTGATGTTTAGCTTTGACTTTCTGACACGTTAAGCATTTCGCCACACACTCAGCCACATCCCTCTTCATATTCGGCCACCAAAAATGATGATTAAGATCTTGGTACATCTTTGTACTCCCAGGGTGAATAGAATATCGTGAGTTGTGAGCTTCATTAAGAATTTCTTTTTAACTTGAATTCTTGGCGGAACCCAAATCCTCCCTTCGAATCGAAGTAACCCTTCCGAATCGATTTTGAATTTGTCTCCCTCACCTACAGATATCTTCATCCTGAAGTTGTACATTTTTCACCTTATCTACCAACGTTGAACTATTTCCCATCTGGAATAACTTTTCATCGGATTCTGTCGGATATTTAATTTCCAACTCCATCTTAGCCATTTTTGACACTAACTTTTCTTGATCAGTTAACATCATTAACTTCTCTCGTCCCTTCCTACTTAAGGCATCCGCAACAACATTCGCCTTTCCGGGATGATATAAAATCTCGCAATCATAATCTTTGATCAGCTCCAACCATCTTCTTTGTCGCATGTTCAAATCTTTTTGTGTAAAGATATACTTCAGACTTTTATGGTTGTTATATATCTCACACCTTTCTCCATAAAGATAATGTCTCCAAATTTTCAGGGCAAACACTACTTCCGCCAACTCCAAGTCATGAGTCGGATACCCCTTCTCGTAATCTTTCAACTGACGTGATGCATACACAATAACTCTGCCATGCTGCATAAGCACACATCCTAGTCCTTTATGTGATGCATCACTATACACCACAAAATTTCCTGTTTCATCAGGCAACGACAACACAGGTGTTGAACTCAACCTCTTCTTTAACTCTCGAAAACTTTCCTCACACTTCTCTGTCCAAACAAAATTAACCGCTTTTCTAGTTAAATTTGTCAACAAAGTTGCAATCTTGGAAAAGTCTTGAATAAAACACCTATAGTAACCCGCCAATCCTAAGAAACTCCTCACTTCTGATGGTGTCTTCGGCTGATCCCAGTTTATTACAGCTTCCACCATTGATGGATCTACCAAAATTTCGTCCTTATCAATAATGTGCCCGAGAAACTGTACACGTTCCAACCAAAATTCACATTTTGAGAACTTAGCGTACAACTTCTCTTTTCTCAACGTTTCCAACGTCAATCTAAAGTGTTCCACATGTTCCTCCTTGGTCTTAGAATACACCAATATATCATCAATAAACACCACCACAAACTTGTCTAGGAATGGTTTAAACACCCTGTTCATCAAGTCCATGAACATTGTAGGTGCGTTAGTTAAACCAAAAGACATAACCAGAAACTCGTAGTGACCATACCGAGTTCTGAACGCTGTCTTGGGTACATCCTCCGGCCTCACCTTCAATTGATGATAACCACTTCTCAAGTCTATCTTAGAGAAATACCTTACTCCCTTCAACTGCTCAAACAGGTCATCGATTCTAGGTAATGGATACTTATTTTTAATAGTGACCTTATTCAATTCTGTGTAATCAATGCAAAGCCGCATCGATCCATCTTTCTTCTTAACAAATAACACCGTGGCTCCCCATGGCGAAACACTCGGCTGAATATACTTTTTGTCAAGCAATTCTTGCAATAGCACCATCAATTCCTTCATCTCTACCAGGGCCATTCTGTATGGTTCCTTAGATATCGGAGCCGTTCCTGGTAGTAGGTCAATCACAAACTCGATTTGTCGATCTGGCGGAAGACCCGACAAATCGTCTGGAAATACATCTGCAAAATCTCTTATGATCGGTATCTCTTCTAACTTTGCACTCTTCTTCTGTGTATCGACTATGTAGGCTAAATATCCTACACATCCTTGTCTCAACAACTTCTTGGCTTGCATCACCATCAGACAACTTTCTTGTCGAGGTGACTTGCTACCATAAAACACAACCTTTGACAGAGTCATAAGGTTAACACACTTTCTTTGGCAATCAATTTCTGCTCCTTAATTGAATAACCAATCCATTCCCAGTATAACATAAAATTAACCAAGTCTAATTGGTATCAAATCTACCATCATCTCGTGACCTTTTATAACCACTCCACAATTCCTATATATGAATCTAACAGGAATCACTTCCCTATTCGCAATCTCTATACTTAAGGGAAATTCTAATTCTTCCTGAGGAAAATCTAAGTTCTGAGCAAATTCATCGAATATAAATGAACAAGTAGCACCCGAATCAAATAGTACATAAGCATTAATACCATTAATCGGAATGATACCTGACACCACATCCTTAGACTGTAGAGCATCCTACACGGTCATATTGAAAGTCCTCGCAGTAGGTCGGCTTGATTGTGCTTGTCCAGTGATAGTCAATGCACCACCACCGTTGTTTTTTCCTTTTCCACCACTTGCACTTCTCGCTGGCTTCTTAGGGCAATCAGGAGCCATGTGATCCTTTGAACCGTAGGTAAAGCATGCCCCTTTCTTTGGACTAAAACAGTTCGGTGCAATGTGTCATTCCTGACCACAGTTGAAACACACTCTCTTTCCCTTCAAACATACTCCAGTATGGTTCTTCCTACAAGTTGTGCAAGCCTCAAACTTTTTCTTCTGTTGATTTCCTTCTTTGTCCTCCATGATGAATTCTCCTCCATTTCCTCTTCTGACTATTACTTTCAACATTACTACCACCAGCCTTATTCTCATTTTCATTCTTCTTCTTCTTCTGTTCTTGATTGTACTTGGTCAAGGCATCGCTTCCACCTTCCGCGATGATTGCTTTCTCCAGTACAGCCGCAAATGTGTTTAGCTGGAACATTGAAACTTTGCTGTAAAGCTAGGGTTTCAATCCTTGTTCAAACCTTCTCGCTTTACGCTCATCAGTATTGACTTGATAAGTGGCAAACCTTGAGAACTCGTTAAACTTCGCAGCATATTCCGGCACCATCATAGTTCCTTGCTTCAACTCCAGAAATTGCACTTCCAGCTGATTCCGAGAACTTGCTGGAAAGTACATCTCAAAAAACATTTTTTTGAATCTATCCCATGCTATCACCCCTTGTCCTCTACGAACCTTATTTGCTTGCCACTAGTAGCTAGCTTCAGACTTCAGCATGAACGTTGCGAATGCAGTCTTTTGATCTTCATTAACTCTAGCAACGTTGAACACCTTCTCCATTTCCATGATCTAGGTTTGGGCTTCCACTGGATTCATAGATCCTCGAAACTCTGGTGGTCCAACCTCTTTGAATTCCTTGAAAGTCGTGACTTGAGCTTGCGGTTGATTCGCAAGTGCACCCATCAATAAAGCTACCAACTGCTGAACCGGATTAGCGTTGGTCTCGTTGTTATTATTGGTAGACCCCTCAGGAGGTGCTTGCTGACGTGGTTGTCTTCTTCTAGGAGGCATTTTCTGTTAAAATATACACTTATTAGCTCATTATTCAACTTCTTGGGTATTTAAAGTTTAATTTAAACATTCCAAGATTAAAGCTTTGACACATAACATTTCAAATAAACTCTAATATGTTATTCATTCATAAAGTTTTAGAACATACTCAAAATAGCATAACTACTATAAACATCTACCTTCCTGAACTAGACCAGTTTCAGGATTACATAATCATACTATCCCTTTATTTATCTCAAAATAAGGGATTCATATCTTATTTATTCACATAATTAACCACACATTATTATCTATCTTATTCTATCTAGGCATATTAAGACGTCGTAAGGCTTCCCGATGTTCCTCCTCTATGATACGATATGCCGTTCTACGATCCATCACGAACCACAACGTATTCTCAAACTGAGGTGGATAATAGTAGACTCGATCCTGGGCCTTATCAATCGTCAAATGAAAAGCATAATCCATCTCCTTCATCTAGTCTTTCTTCACTTGAACCTTAGCCTCAGCACGGTCTGCACGTTGAGTTGCCTTCATCCACGCATCCTCTGCTCTTGCACACTTAGCTGACTCCTCCTTGAAATCATCTTTCAATTTCTCCATGTCCGTCTTCATCTTCTCGTGTCTTTTAATAGGTCTTCATCTTTGACCCTTTGTATGAACTAAGTCCCACTCCGTGTTCCCAAGTTTTGAGTCAAGTTCCTGAATCTCTGCATCCTTCTGCTCCATCGAAGCGTGATGCATCTCAAACATTTCCTTCAGCTCCTGGACCTCATCCTGTAATTCTACATTACAGTCATATAGAGCGTCATACATCTCAGCTGATATGGAGTTTGGTGGAAACTCCTCAAGATCCTCTTCCTCATCATCCTCCTCTACCTCCTCAGAACTATCCTCCACGGGATCGGTCACAGGCTCGTCCTCCTGGATCAACTGCTCCTGCACTACATGAATGTCCCAGGGCTCATCATCTATACTCTGAGGTATCACCTCTCTAGCTGGACTGGATCCTCCTTCGGTAGACATCCTGACAACAAAATGTTTTAGGTTTTATTTAATATTTTCGATACTCACGAGCACATAAGTTATTAACACATAGCACATAATGTATTTTATTGTTTAGCTTCAATGGATACCTTAATCCATTCCTTAAAACTCGATAAGAGTTGAACACCTCTATGTTTTCTATTTTCTTAAAGGTTACTTCCTAAGGTTTCCCCACCTAAGGTTCTTAACCTAAGGCTCTGATACCAACCTGTGACACCCCCAAATCCAGGTACTCCATTTCCATAGGATTTGGTGCTCACTTATCAAAAACTATTATATCTAACTACCCATAATAAAGGATAAAGACATAATTAAAATAATTTAAACAATAATCTCTCCCATTAAAGGGTTACATCATCATCTCAAATTAAATCCTAGGTAATCTAACCTTAAAATTATTACATAAGTTTGAGGAATACATTACATATTTAAAACAAGACTTGAAACATAAAACATAAAATTATCATAAGACTTCATCATTTGGACATCTTGCCCTTGCCTTTGCTAGTCGACGGCTCATCAACTTTGTGACGACCCCAAATCCAGGTACTTGAAACCCGAACTCGGTTCTCCACGATACCATTTCTTTAAGCTGAATAATACTAAAATAATAATACATTCGAACTTAATTTACATACATCAAAGTTTACTTCCCAGCACGTGACCTTCAAATACATTCCTTATAATACTTGAATAGATACCAATACAACTATAACCATTAACTCATGATACACACTTATTCGATCGACTTTCCTTTTCCTTTGTTCGTGCACGAGCCTTGAAAGTTGCTCATACATGCTTGAAAACATTTAATTTAAGCAAGGATGAGCATTTGAGTGCCCGACAAGTAAATAATTATTATATATAAATTTGAAAGAATATAAGTATTCTCTTTACATAACACTTCTACAACGAATCGAAAGTTGTGAAGTAATATGTCTTGATAAAAATTCACATAACAAATCTCTTCCAAATTATTTAAATTTGGCTCTGGCTCTACCCATGAATAGGGTTTAAGAATCATACTATGAACATTCTTTTCATTTTCAAAAGGTTTGGCGAAATTCATCCATAAGCCGCTCTAGCTTACTGAGCACGGAGGGTGATCGACCAGTTGTACCTCATGATTGATCAATACTACATAGCAGAGCGAAATTCATCGCTCACTCTATCGCCTTTGAAGCAAAAATCTTCCCATATAGGGATGTTCATACATGCACGGTTCCAAACCGAAGGTTTTAATCTTGCTCAACAATAATATGTAATTCAACATATATGTATACGGGTAATTGATGAGGTATATCAACATGTGAATAAATGCCATGGTTATCAAGTGGGGACACTTGTATAACCATTTAGAAATCAACGAGCAGAATATATATACGAGCTAACATGTCGATAATCAAAGAGTACATAATGCATGCGGGGATAGAATAATTCGAAACTTCTTACTCATGTCCATTGCATAAAGGAAGTGCAAAGGTAGGATACTTGCACGATTCATTGATTACAAATCTCAACTTAGGTTTTATCTCTTTATCACAACCTATCAATAATCGGATCATTCGTTCGATTAGAACAATATATCTTAACACATAGTAATCGTCTATTACGATTCGAAGACATAGTCTAATCACATAATCACGGTGATCATACTTTTAGTTCTATTCTATACTTGAAATATTTTTATACATTTTTCAAATATCTCATCCATGCTCTTACGGTAGTCTTTTCTTTCTTTTATAAGGTCTTACATTTTTGCAGCATCGACAAGCGACTTTATCGGGTAAATCTTGAGTCTAAGACTCTTATTCTATACCTCAACATCTCGTAAATATCGGACATCTTATTTTTAATCATTTTCGCAATTTCGAAATTGAAAATTTTAAAATAATTCAAATCATCACTAAAGAGCCTATAGTGATATAAGCTGTTACTATAGGTGTTCTTCTTCAAATTCGAACTTCATAATCGGTTCTCAAATTTACTAGTTTGGTTCATTTATAACTTTCAAATATCGGAATCATAATTAAATGATTTAAACATTAAACAATTCCATCATCATTAATAGTTTAATTAATACTAAACTATTAATGAAACCATTGCCAAAAATATAAAAGTTATTTATAATAACTCAAACTATTTTTAAAACATTTATATTACCCAAATAATTACCATTAATATTTAAATATTAATGTACTATTTATCAAATATTAAAAGTCATTAATTATAACTTAAAATATTTTTAAATCCTTAATATCCTCTTTAAATGGTTTTAAATAAGTAAAACCATTTTTAAACTATTTATTTAATATTAATCATTAAATAAACTAAATATCATTAATATTATCTTAATATCATTAATATTTAATTATTAATGAAATTATCATTTAAATATTAAAAGTTATATTTTATAACTTAAAATATTTTTAAATACCTTATTTTCATTTAAAATGATTTTTATAATATTAAAATCATTTTTAAACTAAATTATTTAATATAATCATTAAATAACTTTAATATCATTAATAATTATTAATTAATGAAATTCATCACAAAATATTAAAAGTCATCACAAATAACTCATTTACATAATCAATTCCAAGCCAAAATAAACATAGTAAACTAACTAGTTTATTAACAACACTAACTAAACTTCAAAATTCAAACTTTAACTAACAATTAAAAATAATAACATTACAAAATTAAATAAGAAACATATGCGAAAATCTGTAATTCCACTGAATGAATACGCACTTCCACGCAAAAATTTAACTAAGGAGATCTTTATAAAAGTTCTCCCACAACAAAGCCTTTCTCAAAAAAAAAAATTGGAGGCCTTATTGTTGGTGAATGAAACAAAGGCCAAGCCCTTCTATTTATAGGTTTAGAAAATGGTGAAGTTCTCAACTTAGTCGATGTGGGACTTGGTTTATACTAATTTTTCAATAGCTCACTGCGATTTTCTAACGCATTGCTCATAACTCCGATTAATCTGATTTTTGGATATGTTATACATGGTATGTAAGACTATTTTTTAAAAATACGAATTACCCAATTCGGGTTCATTAGGTAGCCCAAGCGGTCGTCAAAATGGACGTTCATAACAGTTTTCAATCTCGTTTCAGCTTTACCTCTTTCGCTAAAATAGTCATAACTCTTTCATTTTAAAACATTTTTGAGCGATTCTTGAGCCCCTGTGAAGCTAACTTCTGGGGCTACAACTTTTATTCTTTGACCATTTCCAAATTCCGAACACATCAGCCCAGAAATTCCGTTCAAATGGACTGCACCGCACTTGTTGGGAAGTTTTGACACTACTACTTTGAAATGTCATAACTCTCTCCTCCGATATCGGATTTAGTCCGTTTCGGAGTCTATAGAAAGCTTATTCGGTGTAATATAACATACCAAAAGCCCAGAAGGTTTTAGAAACATTAACTGATCGAAACAGTGTTCGAATAGCACATCCGCTCTTGACTTTCGGTTTGAGAAATTTGACATTTCCTTCCAATCACCGTAATTCCCTCATCCGAGGTTGGAATGAGGTCATTCCAAAGCTTATGGCTTCCTAACTCAGTTCACTACAACATATCAAAAGCCCAGACCTTTTAAAGCACAAAAGTGGACGAGAATGCCCCCATTACTGATCGCCTAAAAATAGTTTATCATGATCGAAATCAACCATGTTTGACCATCTATAACTTCTAATCTATACATG
Source organism: Panax ginseng (assembly GCA_020205605.1). Taxonomy (NCBI): domain Eukaryota; kingdom Viridiplantae; phylum Streptophyta; class Magnoliopsida; order Apiales; family Araliaceae; genus Panax; species Panax ginseng. The sequence continues at coordinate 65,386,444 of CM035134.1, read as the reverse complement.
ATATGGACTTTATTCTTTTTGCAGATTAAAGACCACATATCGTGCTACACGTAACAACTTTTGAAGAACAAAACTCATGATCGAGCAAAGAGTTATGGCCTCTGACATTTGGTGAAAAAATAACATAATTCAGTTTTTCCAACTTGCTTAAATCTTCAAATTCGTGCACTTTGATGTTATGGGTCTTTGATTTATCAACCCATATCATCAATTAACATTCTATTACACAACTTTAAACAATCAATTGTATCAAATAACATCGAATCAAAGGATTTCTAGGTTTAGTGTTCTTATACCCTTTTTGCCAAAAATTCTTGATTCTTGCTTCTGATTTGTTATGGGTGATGGTTGGGCTTTGTTTAAGAGTGTATGGGCAATCTTGTACAAGGCAATTAAATGTAATATTTCATCACTAGATTTAATTCTTATAATTTACCAATTAACTTCTATACTTTGGTAAATTAAAACACTTATACAATAACATCGAAATTAAACCCGGTAATTAAAATTAGGGTTTCTAATTGACCATTAGTGGTTCTTTAATTATCTGTGTATGTTACTAACACGACAGTCGTTACGGTTTCTAATTTCAGCAGGTTAGGGTTATAATAATTAGTGTTTGTCCTAATTATCGATGTACAATGATAATTAGGGTTTCTTCTAATTACCAGATATTACGATTCACGATAACTTCATATACACAGTCACTACTAGAAATACCCCATAAGCGAGTTTAATAATTAGGTTTTTCACTGAGACGGTAATATGTTATGACCTAATTGACCGTCATTGCTCAATATTATCTGTCATCGCACATACCCGATTACATAATTATGGTACTTTGTAAAATAATATAATATTATTATTCTCATCTCTTGATCACAATCCCAATCCGAGGTTTGGATCTCATATCCGACTTATTCTTAGTACACAACATCAATAATCAAGTTAAAATAATTAACTTAAATATTACGAACAATTCATATAATAAAATATTTATTATATAAATCTAATTATCACTTCATATATTATTTCCAATCATGTTTTCATGGAAAATAATTAATAAAAATATTTACGACTTACGTAAAATTTATTACCATATAATTTGTGGTAATTAATAATTCCAAAATTATTTCTAATTTTTCAAGTAATAAATGTATTCGCATTTATCGTTCACCTTACTTGACACTTAGTCTCGTCATTAAAAAAAAAATTTATCATAAAATTTCTTATTTATTTTTATATAAAAATCTCGGGTTATTACATTCACCTCTCCTTATAAGGATTCCGTCCCGGAATCACCGCTTTAAAAACTCATATGCGGGAAGGTACATAGCATATAATCATCAGACGTAGATCTCGATCATACTTGATCGAACCGATCTTTAATTATTCATCATAACACTTGTCTATCCGATTAAGCGAAATATAAGATATATAAGTTATTCAAATAGCAGACTGAGTTCATTTCCGGTATGCCACCAGTATCTGGACCGTCATGTTGTAAACCCTGAGTTACTTTCGTTGAGTTCTTGGTTGAGTTTAGTCTGAAATTGCTAACGATCCCACTCGCTTCTCCCGTGGTTTCGTTCCTGCCTCCATTCCCTCTCGTGGACAGTTCCTCACCTTATGCTCAGTCGATCCACATATGAAGCATCCACTGATCATCCTTGAGTTGGGGTAGTTGGGAGAGATATGACCCTCTTGCCCGCACTTGTAGCATACAAACTTGCCCTTCAGACACTCGCCAGAGTGATTCTTCCCGCAGTTCTTGCACTGCACTACCTGCTTCTTTATACCTTCCTGCTTTACTTGCATTTTCTCAAAAAAATTCCTCATTCTTTTCTCACCCCTATTCCCACTACTACTTTCTATCTTTACTATTCCTCCTGACTTGCTTTTGTTCTTCTTCTCCTTATGGTAGAGTCTCATGGCCTCACTTCCCTGTTTAGCAATGATAGCCTTCTCCGTGAGTGCTGCAAAAGTATTGATTTGCAGTACTGACACCTTATTAATAGAGCTGTGGTTTTAAGCCCGGCTCAAATCTCCTTGCATTCCTAGCCTCTGTATCCACTTGATGTGGAGCAAACCTAGCTAACTCATTAAATTTTGCGGCATATACTCAATAAATCATGTGTTATCCCGCTTTAACTCCAGAATCTCACCTCCATTCTAGATCGCATACTAACAGAGAGATAGTTTTTGAAAAATAAATCCTTAAACCTATCCCAAGTAATTTCTTCTTTTCTGCTCGAGTCTTATTTGCCTCCCACCAAAAGTTAGCTTCCCTTTCATCATATAAGTGGCAAAAGCGGTCTTTTGCCCTCATCTACTTTTTTAGCGATTCTGACGCCTTCTCTATCTCGTTCACCCAAGTCCGGGCTTCTATAGGGTCATTTGATCCTCTCAATACGGTGGTCCTACGGCTTTGAAGTCTTTGAATTTTGCTGCGATTGTCTGGTGGTTCCTGCGCACTGGTATTCACGATGCATAGCCAGAGCTACCATGTTTGCAAAATTTTGCATCGATTCTGGGCATCGTTCTCCAAAGATTAGTAGATTCTTCTACCCTTTGGTTTCGAGTTTGACGTCTTGGTGGCATTATCCGGTTAAATAAAACCATAAATTATACCTTACATTTTAAACCTTATTGCATAAGATTAATGTATTAAACTTCGTTTCATTTCTCAAACTTAGATTCATATTCATTTATCGAATATTTACACAAAGACATCCTCGCTTTAATCAGCAAAGCTATCCCTTTGTGACTACGTGAAAGTCGAGATTTAAAATCTTGACCAACATAAAAGTTGAAAATAGTTCATTACTTATCACACACATTACATAAACACAACATAACCCATACTACTTATTTACCAAACCTTTTCTCGGACATTCATTCGCTCGATGTCCTTCCATTCCACAATTAAAACATCCACCTTGCTTATAGTTGGGGCAGCGGGAGAGGTATGTCCCTCACTACCACAAATATAACATATCTTTTCCCTTTCTTCTTATCGGGTTTTCCTAAGTCGGGATCTTCTACCTTTCTTTTTCCCTTACCTCTCGAGTTGCACACGAGGTGTTGTTTGAGGCTCCCATCCTGGTCAATTCGGATTTTGAGCTTATCCCCGCTCTTCCATTGTTGCTAGCAATGCTTGACGCTTGTTGGATATTAAGCAACGTCTCAATCTCCCTGACCTTTCCAAAGATAGAAACCTTGTTCTCCAGATCTGTAGATCCGTTGATGCTTGAGCGGCTTCAACTTTAGTTTCGAATCACTATCTGTCAAATCCACCATTTTGGATCCGATGCTTTCGTTTTCCACTATAGCCACCTCGTCGATTTGGGTTCTGGTGAGCTTCTATTTCAATTTGTTGGCCTTGATATTAGCTCGGGGTATAGATCTCGATCCTTCTTATTCCACATATCTTTCCCACAGACATCTACATACATAAGTTACCCTGATTAACATATAGTATATATACACAGCAATCAAGAGTTCTATATATCTTATTTTGATTGATGATAAATTTATTCAATTCTCATCAACACCTATCTCTGCTAGAAAGCGACTCCATCCACTCTGCATCGAATCGCATGAAGGTGATTACTAAAGCCCTGGTCTAAGGTATGTATCGGTGTCTTTGGCTTCTATTTCAACCTTGTTGTCTTATCTGAATATCTCCTCCGCTCCAACCTCCCTCATAACTTCATTAACGCTATATCTGTGCTTACAACATTCACACATATCATCACATGCTACCCAATACACCTCTCACAAGAGTAAAAGTTTTCAAATTGTCTTTGAGGGGTCATATAGACCATGAACACATAGTTTTAAGCAGTATTCATACCATCAAAAACAAAACATTACAGTATGTTTACAATCACAAATAAGGTAAACTACCATTAATAGTACTTTAGGTGATTAGCCTATTGTACCCTACGTCATGCATAACGTATTAATCATACCTAGCGAATATTTACGCCATTAGATTGGGTCATTTATCCAAACAACATTGTTCACCTCGGTCTTATCATAGGATTCCGCACCAAACAATTTGGTTCGGGAAATTTCTTTCAATGAACACTTAGAGTTTTCATAAACATTAGTCTAGCTGATTCAAATAGCATAGACTCATATCAATAATTCAATTCAATCGAATTATTTAGATGTAGCCAAACCCCGTTGGCAAATTAAACTTTTTGAAAACATTTTCGAGAATGATGTCATGATGCCGTACTGTATTAACATTCCGTTGAGGATGCCGTCATTGTATGACTTTGTCATAACACATCATACAATAGTGGAACAGCGACTTCAGGTCAAATTCACACTAAGTATTCATGTATTTACAACTCCATCACATTTTTATCATCTCGCACTAGAGTTTACATGGTACATGAGTGATAATTAAAACAAATTTTGATATTTCAAATCATTTGCGTCTAGCCAAAATAAGTAGCATAGGCCAGTACTTTAAACCGTTTCAAAAAAATGATTTAGTCTACATTTTTGTTTTCAAAAAGCACATAGTGCGTATTTAGCTTGATGTCAAAATTTTGAAGTTTAGCATAGCTAGGAGTTTAGGAAAACCTAACACCTTCACTAAAAATCATTTACTTAATAATCTATCTGTTCCTGTTATCCATAACACTCCATTCACACAAAACTATACCCAGTTCATCAAACCACACTTATAAGTTCATAAATTGCCACAATCATATGAGTTTAAGAACTTATCCTAGTCAGACCTTTGGCGTCCATTCGTTGAGGGGTTCATAAACATTTCATATAATTATTAGTCAAGAATGTCTCATAGGTATGAGTTTTAAGAACTCGAACTTAATCTTATATTCTCTATCTATGACCTATCTACCTGTTATACACCTGAGAATGGAGTCATCCTCTTAATGTGCATATAACAAATAGCGCGACACAAACATTTCAATGATTATCGATTGCGCTGAAACTAAGTGGTTTTACACCAAATACAATTGGCTCCCATACGAAGAATCATACAACTCACCGCCTTAGGACATGAGTCCTCAATTGAATCCCCATCTAACACTAACCCCATTCTCCATACGAATTTAATTCATATTTATAATTCTCTTCTGGATCTGTACCAATTGATAGTACAATTCATACACAGCAATCTTGCTGTAAACTTTCCAATCATCAGATTGATTCATTCTAGCTGTCATAGCCTTATCAGATCACGGGGTGATCTCATCGTATATATTACGATTTAGTTCAATATCTTGATCGTTTTATTTTACGATCTCTCATAACTGCACTTTTAGTCTTTTAGACTCAATCTATTCCCCACTACTGTTTAACTTTATAATCAGAGTTAGGGAACTCTGTGTCTTTACACTCGCCGAGATTCATCTTTGAATCTTATCGACCAACTAACTCTATATAAGTTAATACTTATCCTAATCATTGCGGTTATTAGTCTCAGGTATTCCTACCTAAGCTTCATAACCAACAGCTTTGATACCAACCTGTGACGACCCCAAATCCAGGTACTTGAAACCCGAACTCGGTTCTCCATGATACCATTTCTTTAAGCTGAATAATACTAAAATAATAATACATTCGAACTTAATTTACATACATCAAAGTTTACTTCCCCAAGTACGTGACCTTCAAATACATTCCTTATAATACTTGAATAGATACCAATACAACTATAACCATTAACTCATGATACACACTTATTCGATCAGCTTTCCTTTTCCTTTGTTTCGTTCTCGAGCCTTGGTTGCTCATACAAAACTGAAAACATTTAATTTAAGCAAGGATGAGCATTTGAGTGCCCAAGCAAGTAATAGCAATTATATATATAAGCTGAAAGAATATAAGTATTCTCTTTATATAACACTTCTACAACGAATCGAAAGTTGTGAAGTAATATGTCTTGATAAAAATTCACATAACAAATCTCTTCCAAATTATTTAAATTTGGCTCGCTCTACCCATGAATAGGGTTTAAGAATCATACTATGAACATTCTTTTCATTTTCGAAAAGGTTTGGCGAGAAATTCATCCATAAACCGCTCTAGCTTACGAACGCGGAGGGTGATCGACCCGTTGTACCTCAGATTGATCAATACTACATAACTTGAGCGAAATTCATCGCTCACTCTATCCGCTTTTGGGCAAAAATCTTCCCATATAGGGATGTTCATACATGCACGGTTCCAAACCAGAAGGTTTTAATCTTGCTCAACAATAATATGTAATTCAACATATATGTATACGGGTAATTGACAGAGGTATATCAACATGTGAATAAATGCCATGGTTATCCAAGTGGGGACACTTGTATAACAATTTAGAAATCAACGAACAGAATATATATCTGAGCTAACATGTCGATAATCAAAGAGTACATAATATGTACAGGGATAGAATAATTCTGAAACTTCTTACTCATGTCCATTGCATAAAGGAAGTGCAAAGGTCATTCAAATATCACAATATATCTTAACACATAGTACTGTCTATTACAGTCAGCACATAGTCTAATCACATAATCACAGTGATCATACTTTTAGTTCCTATTCTATACTTGAAATATTTTTATACATTTTTCAAATATCTCATCCATGCTCTTACAGTAGTCTTTTCTTTCTTTTATAAGGTCTTACATTTGTCGTCGCATCGGCTGACTTTATCGGGTAAATACTGAGTCTAAGACTCTTATTCTATACCTCAACATCTGTAAATATCAGACATCTTATTTTTAATCATTTTCATTTGTAATAACGAGATTTTCTATATAAAATAAATAAGAAATTTTGCGTATAAATTTTTATTTATTTAATGAGCGAGACTAAAGTGTCAAGTAAAGTGAGCGATAAATGCGAATACATTTATTACTTGAAAAATTAGAAATAATTTTGGAATTATTAATTACCACAAATTATATGGTAATAAATTTTTATGGTAGAAATGTTTTTATTAATTATTTTCCATGAAAACATGATTGGAAATAATATATGAAGTGATAATTAGATTTATATAATAAATATTTTATTATATGAATTGTTGAGAATATTTAAGTTAATTATTTTAACTTGATTATTGATCTTTGTGTACGAAGAATAAGTCGGGACATGAGATCCAAACCTGGATTGGAATTGTGATCAAGAGATGAGAATAATAATATTATATTATTTATATAATGATTTACTGATACTATAATTATGTCTTTGGGTATATATGCAGACAGATAATATTGAGCGATAATAGCGGTTGATTAGGGGTCATAGCATATTACCGTCTTTGTGAAACCTAATTATTAAACTCGGTTATGGGATATTTACGAGTAGTATTTGTGTATATGAAATTCTTGTGAATAAGAATATCGGTAATTAGAAGAAACCCTAATTATTGTTATGCGTCGATAATTAGGACAAAACCTAATTATTATAACCCTAGCAGGTTGAAATTAGAAATAAATAACATTTGTGTTAGTAACATACACGAGATAATTAAAGAACCACTAATGGTCAATTAGAAACCCTAATTGATGGCGTTGAGAAACCCTAATTTTAATTACGGGTTTAATTTCGATGTTATTGTATAAGTGTTTTAATTTACCAAAGGATAAAAGTTAATTGGTAAATTATAAGAATTAAATCTAGTGATTAAATATTACATTTAATTGCCTTGTACAAGATTGCCCATACACTCTTAAACAAAAAATGACCATCACCCATAACAAATCGGAAGCAAGAATCAAGAATTTTTTGGCAAAAAGGGTATAAGAACACTAAACCTAGAAATCCTTTGATTCGATGTTATTTGATGCAATTGATTGTTTAAAGTTGTGTAATAGAATGTTAATTGATGATATGGGTTGATAAATCAAAGAAGACCCATAACATCAAAGTGCACATTAATTTGAAGATTTAAGCAAGTTGTTCTTCAAAAAACCAAGATTACATTATTTTTCACCTAATGTCGAGGCCATAACTCTTTGCTCGATCATGAGTTTTGTTCTTAAAAGTTGTTATGTGTAGCACTGATATGTGGTCTTTAATGCAAAAAGAATCAAGTTCATATCATGTATAGATTAGAAGTTATAGATGGTCAAAACATGGTTGGTATCGATCATGATAAACTATTTTTAGGGCGATGACATGTAATGGGGGCATTCTCGTCCACTTTTGGCCTGGAAATGGTGTTGTTTGGGCTACCTAATGAACCCGAATTGGGTAATAAAAGCTGAAGTATTTTTTAAAATAGTCTTACATACCAAGTATAACATATCCATGTATAACATAAAAATCAGATTTATCGGAGTTATGAGCAATGCGTTAGAAAATCATAAAGTGAGCTATTATTGAAAAATTAGTATAAACCAAGTCCCACATCGACTAAATTGAGAACTTCACCATTTTCTAAACCTATAAATAGGAGGGCTTGGCCTTTGTTTCATTCACCAACAATAAGGCCTCAATTTTTGAGAAAGGCTTTGTTGTGGGAGAACTTTTTATAAAGATCTCCTTAGTTTAAATTTTAGGCGTGGAAGTGCGTATTAGATACTGTGGAAATTCGTATTTTAGGGTATGTTTCTTATTTAATTTTTGTAATGTTATTATTTTTAATTGTTAGTTAAAGTTTGAATTTTTGAAGTTGAGTTAGTGTTGTTAATAAACTAGTTAGTTTACTATGTTTATTTTGGCTTGGAATTGATTATGTAAATGAGTTATTTGTGATGACTTTTAATATTTTGTGATGAATTTCATTAATTAATAATTATTAATGATATTAAAGTTATTTAATGATTATATTAAATAATTTAGTTTAAAAATGATTTTAATATTATAAAAATCATTTTAAATGAAAATAAGGTATTTAAAAATATTTTAAGTTATAAAATATAACTTTTAATATTTAAATGATAATTTCATTAATAATTAAATATTAATGATATTAAGATAATATTAATGATATTTAGTTTATTTAATGATTAATATTAAATAAATAGTTTAAAAATGGTTTTACTTTATTTAAAACCATTTAAAGAGGATATTAAGGATTTAAAAATATTTTAAGTTATAATTAATGACTTTTAATATTTGGATAAATAGTACATTAATATTTAAATATTAATGGTAATTATTTAGGTAATATAAATGTTTTAAAAATAGTTTGAGTTATTATAAATAACTTTTATATTTTAGCGATGGTTTCATTAATAGTTTAGTATTAATTAAACTATTAATGATGATAGAATTGTTTAATGTTTAAATCATTTAATTATGATTAGATATTTGAAAGTTATATAATGGCCAAACTAGGTGACTTGAGGCCGATTATGAAGTTACGAATTTGAAGAAGAACACCTATAGTAATGATTATATCACTATAAGCTCTTTAGTAATGATTTGAATTATTTTAAATTTTTCAATTTACGGAAATTGCGAAAATGATTAAAAATAAGATGTCGATATTTGAGATGTTGAGGTATAGAATAAGAGTCTTAGACTAAATTATTTACTGATAAAGTTTTGTCGATGCAATGACAAATGTAGGACCTTATAAAAGAAAGAAAGGACTACTTGTAAGAGCATGGATGAGATATTTGAAAAATGTATAAAAATATTTCAAGTATAGAATAGGAACTAAAAGTATGATCCTTTGTGATTATGTGATTAGACTATGTCTTTGTTGTAATAAACGATTACTATGTGTTAAGATATATTGTTCTAATCGAGCGAATGATCGATTATTGATAGGTTGTGATAAAGAGATAAAACCTAAGTTGAGATTTGTAATCGTGAATCAGGGTGAGTATCTTACCTTTGCATTTTCTTTATCTGATGGACATGAGTAAGAAGTTTGAATTATTCTATTCTGTGCATGAGATTATATACGCTTTGATTATCAACATGTTAGCTCGGATATATATTACATTAAGTTGATTTCTAAATGGTTATACAAGTGTCCCCACTTGGATAATCATAGCATTTATTCACATGTTGATACACCTTTGTCAATTACCAGTATATATATATGTTGAATTACATATTATTGTTGAGCAAGATTAAAACCTTCGGGTTTGGAACCGGGCATGTATGAACATCCCTATATGGGAAGATTTTTTGCTTAAAGGCGGATAGAGTGAGTGATGAATTTCGTTCAAGTTATGTAGTATTGATCAATCTGAGAGGGTACAATGAAAGGTGATCACCCTCCGTGCCGTAAGTTATGACGGTTTGAGGATAGAATTCCGCTAAACCTTTTGAAAATGAAAAGAATGTTCATAGTATGTTTCTTAAACCCTATTCAAGGGTAGAGCGAGCCAAATTTAAAGAATTTGAAAAGAGTTGTTATGTGAATTTTTATCGGTCTGATTACTTCACAACTTTCAATTCGTTGTAGAAGTGTTATGTAAAGAGAATACTTATATTCTTTCGACTTATATATAATTGCTATTACTTCTTTGGGCACTTAAATGCTCATCCTTGCTTAAATTAAATGTTTTTCGATTATGTATGAGCAACTTTGAAGGCTCGAGCACGAACAAAGGAAAAGGAAATTTGATTGAATAAGTGTGTATTATGAGTTAATGGTTATAGTTGTATTGGTATATATTCAAGTATTGTAAGGAATGTATTTGAAGGTCACGTGCACAGGGAAGTAAACTTTGATGTATGTAAATTAAGTTTGAATGTATTATTATTTAGTATTATTGACTTAAAGAAATGGTATCGTGGGGGGCAGGAGTTCGGGTTTCAAGTACACGGATTTGGGGTAAATCACGAGGTTGGTATCAAAAATTTGTTGGTTATGAAGCTTAGGTAGGAATACACGAGACTAATAACCACAATGATTAGGATAAAGTATTAACTCATATAGAGTTAGTTGGTCGATAAGATTCAAAGATGAATCTCGGCGAGTGTAAAAACACGAGTTCCCTAACTCGATTATAAAGTTAAGCGATAGTGGGGAATAGATTGAGTCTAAAAAGGTGAAAGTGCGATTATGAGAGATCGTAAAATAAAAGCGATCAAGATATAGAACTAAATCGTAATATATACGATGAGATCACCAAGTGATCGATAAAGGCTATAATGACGGAAGGAATCAATCGATGATTGGAAAGTTCTGACAAGATTCTTTGTGTATGAATTGTACTATCAATTGAGTGCAGATCCGGAAGAATTATAAATCTGAATTAAATTCAGTATGGAGAATGGGGTTAGTGTTAGATGGGGATTCAATTGAGGACTCATGTCGGCGGTGAGTTGTATGATTCTTCGTATGGGAATTTGAATTGTACTTGGTGTAAAAACCACTTAGTTTACAGCAAGCGATAATAATTGAAATGTACGTGTCGTATTTATTTGTTATATGCACATTAAGAGGATGACTCCATTCTCGGTGTATAATGGTAGATAGGTCATAGATAGAGAATATAAGATTAAGTTCGAGTTCTTAAAACTCATACCTATGAGACATTCTTGACTCATAATTATATGAAATGTTTATGAACCCCTCGTGAATGGGCCTTGAAAGGTCCGACTAGGATAAGTTCTTAAACTCATATGATTGTGGCAATTTATGAACTCATAAGTGTGGTTTGATGAAGCTGGGTATAGTTTTGTGTGAATGGAGTGTTATGGATTACGAGGAGCAGATAGATTGTTAAGTAAATGATTTTTAGTGAAGGTGTTAGGTTTTCCTAAACTCCTAGCTATGCTAAACTTCAAAATTTTTGACATCAAGCTAAATCGCACTATGTGCTTTTGAAAACAAAAATGTAGACTCGTAATCATTTTTGAAAGCGGTTTAAAAAATACGATCTATGCTACTTATTTTGGCTAAGCATAAATGATTTGAAATATCAAAATTTGTTTTAATTATCACTCATGTACCATGTAACACAGTGCGAGAGATGATAAAAATGTGATGGAGTTGTAAATCTGAGGAATACTTAGTGTGAATTTGACTGAAGTCATTTGTTCCACTATTATATGATGTGTTATGACAAAGTCATACAATGGCGGCATCCTCAGCGGATTATTAATCTGATGCGGCATCATGGCGTCATTCTCGAAAATGTTTTCAAAAGTTTAATTTGCAAGCGAGGTTTGGCTACATCTAAATAATTCGATTGAATTGAATTATTGATATGAGTCTATCTTATTTGAATCAACTAGACTAATGTTTATGAAAACTCTAAGTGTTCATTGAAGAAATTTCCCGAACCAAATTGTTTGATGCGGAATCTATGATAAGGCTGAGGTGAACAATGTTGTTTGGATAAATGATCCAATCTAATGGCGTAAATATTAAGCTAGGTATGATTAATACGTTATGCATGGCGTAGAAAGTACAATAGGCTAATCACCTAAAGTACTATTAATGGTAGTTTACCTTCTTTGTGATTGTAAACATACGAGGTAATGTTTTGTTTTGCGGTATGAATACTGGTTAAAACTATGTGTTCATAGTCTATATGACCCCTCGGACAACAATTTGAAAACTTTTACTCTTGTGAGAGGTGTATTGGGTAGCATGTGATGATATGTGTGAATGTTGTAAGCCTACAGATAGAGTTAAGCTAGAGTTATGAGGAGGTTGGAAGCGAGAGGAGATATTGAGATAAGGCGGTTGAAGGTTTAAATAGAAGCCAAAGACACGGATATATACCTTGGACCGGGCTTTAGTCATCACCTTCATGCGATTCGATGCGAGTGGATGGAGCGCCTTTCGGCGAGAGATAGGCGTTGATGAGAATTGAATAAATTTATCGTCAATCAAAATAAGAGACAAGCGTATATAGAACTCTTGATTCTTGTGTATATATACTATATATTAATCGGGGTAACTTATGTATGTAGATATACGGTGAGAAAGATATGTGGAATAAGAAGGATCATATTCACACCCAGAGAGCTAATATCGAGGCCAGCAGATGAAATAGAAGCTCACTAGGAACCCAAATCGGACGAGGTGGCTATCATGGAAAAAGCGTAGCATCGGATCCGAAATGTTGGATTTGAGTTGGATAATGATTCGGACACTAAAGTTGAAGGCGCTCAAGCATCAGCGGAGGTGCGAGATTTGGAGAACAAGGTTTCTTCATTGGAAAGGTTGTGGGAGATAGAAAAGTTGATCGTCGGCGTTAATGGAAACAATGGAAGAAGCGAGGATAAGCTCAAAATCCAAATTGACGAGATGGAGCCTCAAGCGACACATCCAAGTGAAGGACACACCTCTCCTCGTTGCCCATTATAAGAAAGGTGGATGTTTTAATTGTGGGATGGAAGGACATCAATGCGAATGAATGTCGAGAAAAAGGCTTAGTAAATAAGTAGTATGGGTTATGTATGTAATATGTGATAAGTAATGAACTATTTTAACTTTTATGTTGGTTAAGATTTTAAATCAGAGACTTTCGTAGTCCTGAAAAGGATATTTGTTGATTAAAGCGAGGATGTCTTTGTGTAAATATTCGATAAATGAATATGAATCTAAGTTTGAGAAATGAAGCGAGTTTAATACATTAATCTTATGCAATAAGGTTTAAAATGTAAGGTATAATTTATGGTTTTATTTAACGGATAATGCCGCATGAGGCGTCAAACTCGAAACCAAAGGATAGAAGAATCTCTAATCTTTGAGGAGCAGCGGCCCGGAAGCGATGCAAAACTTTGCAAACATGGTAGCTCAGGGCTATCGTGAGGAACACCGATTCTTGGGAAACCGGCCGAGGACAATCGTTTGGCAAAATTCAAAGACTTCAAAGCCGTAGGACCACGAATTCAGAGGATCGGTGACCTATAGAAGCCCAGACTTGGGTGAGCGAGAGATAGAAGGCGTTCGTAATCGCTAAAAAAAAGTAGATGAGGGGCAAAAGATCGCTTTTGCCACTTATATGATGAAAGGGAAGCTAACTTTTGGTGGGAGGCAAATAAGACTAAAGGCGGGAGAAGAAGAAATTACTTGGGATAGGTTTAAGGATTTATTTTTCAAAAACTATCTCTCTGTTAGTATCACGATCTAGAATGGAGGTGAGATTCACGGAGTTAAAGCGAGGATAACATGGTATTGCGGAGTATCTGTAAAATTTAATGAGTTAGCTAGGTTTGCTCCACATCAAGTGGATCTGAGAGGCTAGGAAGGCGAGGAGATTTGAAATTTGGGCTTAAAACCACGGCTCTCTGATAAGGTGTCGATCTTGCAAATCAATACTTTTACAAACACTCATGGAGAAGGCTATCATTCTTTGAGCAGGAAGTGAGGCCATGAGCCTCTACCATAAGGAGAGAAGAAGAACAAAAGCAAGTCGGGAGGAGCAGTAAAAGATAGAAAGTAGTAGTGGGAATAGGGGTGAGAAAAGAATGAGGAATTTTACGAGAAAATGCAAGTAAAAAGGAAGGAAGGTAAAAAAGCGGGTAGTGCGGTGCAAGAGCTGCGGGAAGAATCACTCTGGCGAGTGTCACGAAGGCAAGTTTGTATGCTACAAGTGTGCGGGAGAGGTCATATCTCTCCCAATTGCCCCAACTCAAGGATGATCGGTGGATGCTTCATATGTGGATCGGATTGAGCATAAGGTGAGAGCTGTCCACGAGAGGGAATGGGGCGGGGAGCGTAACCACGGGGAGAAGCGGTGGGGCGTTAGCAATTCGAGACCAAACCAAACTCGACGATAACCCAATGAAAGCAACTCGAGGGTTTACAAAATGGCCGGTCCAGGATACGGTGGCATTTGGAAGCAGAACTCCAGTCTTTATTTGAATAACTTATATATCTTATATTTACGCTTAATCGGATGAACAAGTGTTATGATGAATAATTAAAGATCGATTCGATCAAGTATGATCGAGATCTACGTCAATGATTATATGCTATGTACCCATACTGCATATGAGTTTTTAAAGCGGTGATTAGGGGCGGAATCCTTATAAAGGAGGTGAATGTAATAACGAGATTTTCTATATAAAATAAATAAGAAATTTTTGCGTATAAATTTTTTTTTTTATTTAATAGCGAGACTAAGTGTCAAGTAAAGTGAGCGATAAATGCGAATACATTTATTACTTGAAAAATTAGAAATAATTTTGGAATTATTAATTACCACAAATTATATGGTAATAAATTTTTGTAAGTAGAAATGTTTTTATTAATTATTTTCCATGAAAACATGATTGGAAATAATATATGAAGTGATAATTAGATTTATATAATAAATATTTTATTATATGAATTGTTGAGAATATTTAAGTTAATTATTTTAACTTGATTATTGATGTTTTGTACTGAAGAATAAGTCGGACATGAGATCGAACCCTGGATTGGGATTGTGATCAAGAGATGAGAATAATAATATTATATTATTTATATAATGATTTTCTGATACTATAATTATATCTTTGGGTATGTGAAGACGAGATAATATTGAGCGATTGATGACGGTCGATTAGGTCATAGCATATTAAGTCTTTGTGAAACCCTAATTATTAAACTCGGTTATGGGATATTTACGAGTAGTATTTGTGTATATGAAATTCTTGTGAATAAGAATATCGGTAATTAGAAGAAACCCTAATTCTTTGTTATGCGTCGATAATTAGGACAAACCCTAATTATTATAACCTAGCAGGTTGAAATTAGAAATAGTAAACGATTTGTGTTAGTAACATACACGAGATAATTAAAGAACCACTAATGGTCAATTAGAAACCCTAATTGATGGCGTTGAGAAACCCTAATTTTAATTCTAGGGTTTAATTTCGATGTTATTGTATAAGTGTTTTAATTTACCAAAGGATAAAAGTTAATTGGTAAATTATAAGAATTAAATCTAGTGATTAAATATTACATTTAATTGCCTTGTACAAGATTGCCCATACACTCTTAAACAAATGACCATCACCCATAACAAATCGAAGCAAGAATCAAGAATTTTTTGGCAAAAAGGGTATAAGAACACTAAACCTAGAAATCCTTTGATTCGATGTTATTTGATGCAATTGATTGTTTAAAGTTGTGTAATAGAATGTTAATTGATGATATGGGTTGATAAATCAAAGACCCATAACATCAAAAGTGCAATTTGAAGATTTAAGCAAGTTGGAAAAAAAGATTACATTATTTTTCACCAAATGTCGAGAGGCCATAACACTTTGCTCGATCATGAGTTTTGTTCTTAAAAAGTTGTTATGTGTAGCGATATGTGGTCTTTAATCTGCAAAAAAGAATCAAGTTCATATCATGTATAGATTAGAAGTTATAGATGGTCAAACATGGTTGATAAGATCATCATGATAAACTATTTTTGGGCGTCAGTAATGGGGGCATTCTCGTCCACTTTTGGCCTTTATTTGGGCTACCTAATGAACCCGAATTGGGTAATTCGTATTTTTAAAAATAGTCTTACATACCAAGTATAACATATCCAAAAATCAGATTAATCGGAGTTATGAGCAATGCGTTAGAAAATCATAAAAAGTGAGCTATTAAAAAATTAGTATAAACCAAGTCCCACATCGACTAAATTGAGAACTTCACCATTTTCTAAACCTATAAATAGAAGGGCTTGGCCTTTGTTTCATTCACCAACAATAAGGCCTCCAATTTTTGAGAAAGGCTTTGTTGTGGGAGAACTTTTTATAAAGATCTCCTTAGTTAAATTTTAGGCGTGGAAGTGCGTATTAGATTTGTGGAATTAGTATTTTAGGGTATGTTTCTTATTTAATTTTTGTAATGTTATTATTTTTAATTGTTAGTTAAAGTTTGAATTTTTGAAGTTTAGTTAGTGTTGTTAATAAACTAGTTAGTTTACATATGTTTATTTTGGCTTGGAATTGATTATGTAAATGAGTTATTTGTGATGACTTTTAATATTTTGTGATGAATTTCATTAATTAATAATTATTAATGATATTAAAGTTATTTAATGATTATATTAAATAATTTAGTTTAAAAATGATTTTAATATTATAAAAATCATTTTAAATGAAAATAAGGTATTTAAAAATATTTTAAGTTATAAAATATAACTTTTAATATTTAAATGATAATTTCATTAATAATTAAATATTAATGATATTAAGATAATATTAATGATATTTAGTTTATTTAATGATTAATATTAAATAAATAGTTTAAAAATGGTTTTACTTATTTTAAAACCATTTAAAGAGGATATTAAGGATTTAAAAATATTTTAAGTTATAATTAATGACTTTTAATATTTGGATAAATAGTACATTAATATTTAAATATTAATGGTAATTATTTAGGTAATATAAATAAATTTTAAAAATAGTTTGAGTTATTATAAATAACTTTTATATTTTAGCGATGGTTTCATTAATAGTTTAGTATTAATTAAACTATTAATGATGATGGAATTGTTTAATGTTTAAATCATTTAATTATGATTAGATATTTGAAAGTTATAATGAAGCCAAACTAGTGACTTGAGAAGCCGATTATGAAGTTACGAATTTGAAGAAGAACACTATAGTAATGATTATATCACTATAGGCCCTTTAGTAATGATTTGAATTATTTTAAATTTTTCAATTTACGGAAATTGCGAAAATGATTAAAAATAAGATGTCGATATTTGAGATGTTGAGGTATAGAATAAGAGTCTTAGACTCGGTATTTGCGAAAAAAAGGTTGTCGATGCTGCAAACAAATGTCGGACCTTATAAAAGAAAGAAAAGACTCTTTGTAAGAGCATGGATGAGATATTTGAAAAATGTATAAAAATATTTCAAGTATAGAATAGGAACTAAAAAGTATGATCTTTGTGATTATGTGATTAGACTATGTCTTTATTTGTAATAAGCGATACTATGTGTTAAGATATATTGTTCTAATCGAGCGAATGATCGATTATTGATAGGTTGTGATAAAGAGATAAAACCTAAGTTGAGATTTGTAATCGTGAATCGAAAAGTATCCTTACCTTTGCATTTTCTTTATCACGATGGACATGAGTAAGAAGTTTGAGAATTATTCTATTCACATACAGATTATATACGCTTTGATTATCAACATGTTAGCTCGGATATATATTACATTAAGTTGATTTCTAAATGGTTATACAAGTGTCCCCACTTGGATAATCATAGCATTTATTCACATGTTGATACACCTTTGTCGATTACCCAGTATATATATATGTTGAATTACATATTATTGTTGAGCAAGATTAAAAACCTTGGGTTTGGAACCGGGCATGTATGAACATCCCTATATGGGAAGATTTTTTGCGTAAAGGCGGATAGAGTGAGCGATGAATTTCGTTCAAGTTATGTAGTATTGATCAATCTGAGGTACAATGAAAGGTGATCACCCTCCGTGTAAGTAAGTTATGACGGTTTGAGGATAGAATTCCGCTAAACCTTTTGAAAATGAAAAGAATGTTCATAGTATGTTTCTTAAACCCTATTCAAGGGGTAGAGCGAGCCAAATTTAAAGAATTTGAAAGAGAGTTGTTATGTGAATTTTTTATCGGTCTGATTACTTCACAACTTTCGATTCGTTGTAGAAGTGTTATGTAAAGAGAATACTTATATTCTTTAAACTTTATATATAATTGCTATTACTTCTTTGGGCACTTAAATGCTCATCCTTGCTTAAATTAAATGTTTTCGAGTTATGTATGAGCAACTTTGAAGGCTCGAACGCGAACAAAAGGAAAAGGAAAGGTGATTGAATAAGTGTGTATTATGAGTTAATGGTTATAGTTGTATTGGTATCTATTCAAGTATTATAAGGAATGTATTTGAAGGTCACGTGCACAGGGAAGTAAACTTTGATGTATGTAAATTAAGTTGAATGTATTATTATTTAGTATTATTGACTAAAAGAAATGGTATCGTGGGAAGCAGAGTTAGGGTTTCAAGTACACGGATTTGGGGTAAATCACGAGGTTGGTATCAAAATTTGTTGGTTATGAAGCTTAGGTAGGAATACGAGACTAATAACCACAATGATTAGGATAAGTATTAACTCATATAGAGTTAGTTAGTTGGTCGATAAGATTCAAAAAGATGAATCTCGGCGAGTGTAAAGACACGAGTTCCTTAACTCGATTATAAAGTTAAGCGGTAGTGGGGAATAGATTGAGTCTAAAAAATTTGAAAGTGCGATTATGAGAGATCGTAAAATAAAGCGATCAAGATATAGAACTAAATCGTAATATATACGATGAGATCACCCGTGATCGATAAGGCTATAATGACGGAAGGAATCAATCGATGATTGGAAAGTTTCTGACAAGATTCTTTGTGTATGAATTATACTATCAATTGAGTACAGATCCGGAAGAGAATTATAAATCTGAATTAAATTCGTATGGAGAATGGGAGTTAGTGTTAGATGGGGATTCAATTGAGGACTCATGTCGGTATTTGAGTTGTATGATTCTTCGTATGGGAGCCGAATTGTACTTGGTGTAAAAACCACTTAGTTTACAGCAGCGATAATCATTGAAATGTACGTATCGCGCTATTTGTTATATGCACATTAAGAGGATGACTCCATTCTCGGTGTATAACAGTAGATAGGTCGTAGATAGAGAATATAAGATTAAGTTCGAGTTCTTAAAACTCATACCTATGAGACATTCTTGACTCATAATTATATGAAATGTTTATGAACCCCTCGTGAATGGGCGCCAAAGGTGCGACTAGGATAAGTTCTTAAACTCATATGATTGTGGCAATTTATGAACTCATAAGTGTGGTTTGATGAAGCTGGGTATAGTTTTTGTGTGAATGGAGTGTTATGGATTACGAGGAGCAGATAGATTGTTAAGTAAATGATTTTTAGTGAAGGTGTTAGGTTTTCCTAAACTCCTAGCTATGCTAAACTTCAAAATTTTTGACATCAAGCTAAATCGCACTATGTGCTTTTGAAAACAAAAATGTAGACTTCGTAATCATTTTTGAAGCGGTTTAAAATACGATCTATGCTACTTACTTTTTGGCTAAGCATAAATGATTTGAAATATCAAAATTGTTTTTAATTATCACTCATGTACCATGTAACACAGTGCGAGAGATGATAAAAATGTGATGGAGTTATAAATCTGAGGAATACTTAGTGTGAATTTGACTGAAGTCATTTGTTCCACTATTATATGATGTGTTATGACAAAGTCATACAATGGCGGCATCCTCAACGGATTGATTAATGTCTGATGCGGCATCATGGCGTCATTCTCGAAAATGTTTTCAAAAAGTTTAATTTGCCAGCGGGGTTTGGCTACATCTAAATAATTCGATTGAATTGAATTATTGATATGAGTCTATCTATTTGAATCAACTAGACTAATGTTTATGAAAACTCTAAGTGTTCATTGAAAGAAATTTTCCGAACCAAATTGTTTGGTGCGGAATCCTATGATAAGGCGAGGTGAACAATGTTGTTTGGATAAATGATCCAATCTAATGGCGTAAATATTAAGCTAGGTATGATTAATACGTTATGCATGGCGTAGGGTACAATAGGCTAATCACCTAAAGTACTATTAATGGTAGTTTACCTTCTTTGTGATTGTAAACATACCGAGGTAATATTTTTTTTTTTGCGGTATGAATCTAGTTAAAACTATGTGTTCATGGTCTATATGACCCCTCGGCACAATTTGAAAACTTTTACTCTTGTGAGAGGTGTATTGGGTAGCATGTGATGATATGTGTGAATGTTGTAAGCACTGAGATAGAGTTAATAGAGTTATGAGGAGGTTGGAAGCGAGAGGAGATATTTGAGATAAAGGCGGTTGAAGGTTTAAATAGAAGCCAAAGACACGGATATATACCTTGGACCCGGGCTTTAGTCATCACCTTCATGCGATTCGATGCGAGTGGATGGGTTGCCTTTCGGCGAGAGATAGGCGTTGATGAGAATTGAATAAATTTATCGTCAATCAAAATAAGAGACAACGTATATAGAACTCTTGATTCTTTGTGTATATATACTATATATTAATCGGGGTAACTTATGTATGTAGATATACGGTGAGAAAGATATGTGGAATAAGAAGGATCATATTCACACCCAGAGAGCTAATATCGAGGCCAACAGATGAAATAGAAGCTCACTAGGAACCCAAATCGGACGAGGTGGCTATCGTGGAAAAAGCGTAGCATCGGATCCGAAATGTTGGATTTGTGAGATAATGATTCGAGACACTAAAGTTGAAAGCTGCTCAAGCATCAGCGGAGGTGCGAGATTTGGAGAACAAGGTTTCTTCATTGGAAAGGTTGTGGGAGATAGAAAAGTTGATCGTCGGCGTTAATGGAAACAATGGAAGAAGCGAGGATAAGCTCAAAATCCAAATTGACGGATGGAGCCTCAGCGACACATCAAGTGAAGGACACACCTCTCCTCGTTGCCCGACTATAAGAAGGTGGATGTTTTAATTGTGGGATGGAAGGACATCAAGCGAATGAATGTCAGATGGAAAAAAGGCTTGTAAATAAGTAGTATGGGTTATGTATGTAATATGTGTGATAAGTAATGAACTATTTTAACTTTTATGTTGGTTAAGATTTTAAATCCAGACTTTCGTAGTCACAAAGGGATATTTGTTGATTAAAGCGAGGATGTCTTTGTGTAAATATTCGATAAATGAATATGAATCTAAGTTTGAGAAATGAAAGCGAGTTTAATACATTAATCTTATGCAATAAGGTTTAAAATGTAAGGGTATAATTTATGGTTTTATTTAACGGATAATGCCGCTTGAGCGTCGAACTTCGAAACCAAAGGATAGAAGAATCTACTAATCTTTGAGGAGCAGCGCCGGAGGCGATGCAAAACTTTGCAAACATGGTAGCTCGAGCTATCTGGTGAGGAACACCGATTCTGAGAAACCGGCCGAGACAATCGTTTGGCAAAATTCAAAGACTTCAAAGCCGTAGGACCACGAATTGAGAGGATCGGTGACCTATAGAAGCCCGGACTTGGGTGAGCGAGATAGAGAAGGCGTTCGTAATCGCTAAAGTAGATGAGGCAAAAAGATCGTTTTGCCACTTATATGATGAAAGGGAAGCTAACTTTTGGTGGGAGGCAAATAAGACTCGAGGCGGGGAGAAGAAGAAATTACTTGGGATAGGTTTAAGGATTTATTTTTCAAAAACTATCTCTCTGTTAGTATATCGATCTAGAATGGAGGTGAGATTCACGGAGTTAAAGCGAGGATAACATGACTATTTGAGAGAATGCATAAAATTTAATGAGTTAGCTAGGTTTGCTCCACATCAAGTGGATCTGAGGCTAGGAAGGCAAGGAGATTTGAGTGGGCTTAAAACCTGGCTCTACTAATAAGGTGTCGATCTTGCAAATCAATACTTTTACTGACACTCATGGAGAAGGCTATCATTCTTTGAGCAGGGAAGTGAGGCCATGAGCCTCTACCATAGGAGAGAAGAAGAAAAAAGCAAGTCGGGAGGAGCAGTAAAGATAGAAAGTAGTAGTGGGAATAGGGGTGAGAAAAGAATGAAGAATTTTTACGAGAAAATGCAAGTAAAGCGAGGAAGGTATAAAAAGCGGTAGTGCGGTGCAAGAAGCTGCGGGAAGAATCACTCTGGCGAAGTAATCGAAGGGCAAGTTTGTATGCTCAAGTGCGGGCGAGAGGTCATATCTCTCCCAAGCGCCCCAACTCAAGGATGATCGATGGATGCTTCGTATGTGGATCGGTGAGCATAAGGTGAGAAGCTGTCCACGAGAGGGAATGGAGGCGAGGGGAGCGTAACCACGGGAGAAGCGGTGGGGCGTTAGCAATTTGAGGACCAAACTCGACGATAACCCAATGAAAGCAACTCAGGGTTTACAAAATGACGGTCCGAGGATACGGTGGCATTTGGAAGCAGAACTCCAGTCTTATTTGAATAACTTATATATCTTATATTTACGCTTAATCGGATAGAACAAGTGTTATGATGAATAATTAAAGATCGATTCGATCAAGTATGATCGAGATCTACGTCTGATGATTATATGCTATGTACCCATACGCATATGAGTTTTTAAAGCGGTGATTAGGGGCGGAATCCTTATAAAGGAGGTGAATGTAATAACGAGAGATTTTCTATATAAAATAAATAAGAAATTTTGCGTATAAATTTTTTTTTATTTAATAGCGAGACTAAGTGTCAAGTAAAGTGAGCGATAAATGCGAATACATTTATTACTTGAAAAATTAGAAATAATTTTGGAATTATTAATTACCACAAATTATATGGTAATAAATTTTTTGTATGTAGAAATGTTTTTATTAATTATTTTCCATGAAAACATGATTGGAAATAATATATGAAGTGATAATTAGATTTATATAATAAATATTTTATTATATGAATTGTTGAGAATATTTAAGTTAATTATTTTAACTTGATTATTGATCTTTGTCTGAAGAATAAGTCGGACATGAGATCGAACCACGGATTGGAATTGTGATCAAGAGATGAGAATAATAATATTATATTATTTATATAATGATTTCTGATACTATAATTATATCTTTGGGTATGTCTTGAGACGAGATAATATTGAGCGATGACGGTTGATTAGGTCATAGCATATTACCGTCTTTGTGAAACCCTAATTATTAAACTCGGTTATGGGATATTTACGAGTAGTATTTGTGTATATGAAATTCTTGTGAATAAGAATATCGGTAATTAGAAGAAACCCTAATTCTTTGTTATGCGTCGATAATTAGGACAAACCCTAATTATTATAACCTAACAGGTTGAAATTAGAAAGCGTAGTAACATTTGTGTTAGTAACATACATAGATAATTAAAGAACCACTAATGGTCAATTAGAAACCCTAATTGATGACGTTGAGAAAACCTAATTTTAATTATCGGGTTTAATTTCGATGTTATTGTATAAGTGTTTTAATTTACCAAAGGATAGAAGTTAATTGGTAAATTATAAGAATTAAATCTAGTGATTAAATATTACATTTAATTGCCTTGTACAAGATTGCCCATACACTCTTAAACAAAGCCCAACCATCACCCATAACAAATCAGAAGCAAGAATCAAGAATTTTTTGGCAAAAAGGGTATAAGAACACTAAACCTAGAAATCCTTTGATTCGATGTTATTTGATGCAATTGATTGTTTAAAGTTGTGTAATAGGATGTTAATTGATGATATGGGTTGATAAATCAAAGACCCATAACATCAAAGTGCACAATTTGAAGATTTAAGCAAGTTGGAAAAGCAAGATTACATTATTTTTCACCTAATGTAGAGGCCATAACTCTTTGCTCGATCATGAGTTTTGTTCTTTAAAAGTTGTTTATGTGTAGCACGATATGTGGTAGCGTGGCTTTAATGCAAAAAGAATCAAGTTCATATCATGTATAGATTAGAAGTTATAGATGGTCAAACATGGTTGACCGATCATGATAAACTATTTTTGGGCGATCTGTAATGGGGCATTCTCGTCCACTTTTGGCCGCCTTGTTTTGGCTACCTAATGAACCCGAATTGGGTAATCGTATTTTTAAAAATAGTCTTACATACCAAGTATAACATATCCAAAAATCAGATTAATCGGAGTTATGAGCAATGCGTTAGAAAATGTAAAGTGAGCTATTGAAAAATTAGTATAAACCAAGTCCCACATCGACTAAATTGAGAACTTCACCATTTTCTAAACCTATAAATAGGAGGGCTTGGCCTTTGTTTCATTCACCAACAATAAGGCCTCCAATTTTTGAGAAAGGCTTTGTTGTGGGAGAACTTTTATAAAGATCTCCTTAGTTAAATTTTAGGCGTGGAAGTGCGTATTATTGGTCTGTGAAATTCGTATTTAGGGTATGTTTCTTATTTAATTTTTGTAATGTTATTATTTTTAATTGTTAGTTAAAGTTTGAATTTTTGAAGTTTGAGTTAGTGTTGTTAATAAACTAGTTAGTTTACTATGTTTATTTTGGCTTGGAATTGATTATGTAAATGAGTTATTTGTGATGACTTTTAATATTTTGTGATGAATTTCATTAATTAATAATTATTAATGATATTAAAGTTATTTAATGATTATATTAAATAATTTAGTTTAAAAATGATTTTAATATTATAAAAATCATTTTAAATGAAAATAAGGTATTTAAAAATATTTTAAGTTATAAAATATAACTTTTAATATTTAAATGATAATTTCATTAATAATTAAATATTAATGATATTAAGATAATATTAATGATATTTAGTTTATTTAATGATTAATATTAAATAAATAGTTTAAAAATGGTTTTACTTATTTAAAAACCATTTAAAGAGGATATTAAGGATTTAAAAATATTTTAAGTTATAATTAATGACTTTTAATATTTGGATAAATAGTACATTAATATTTAAATATTAATGGTAATTATTTAGGTAATATAAATGTTTTAAAAATAGTTTGAGTTATTATAAATAACTTTTATATTTTAGCGATGGTTTCATTAATAGTTTAGTATTAATTAAACTATTAATGATGATGGAATTGTTTAATGTTTAAATCATTTAATTATGATTAGATATTTGAAAGTTATAGCCAAGCCAAACTAAGTGACTTGAGAAGCAGATTATGAAGTTACGAATTTGAAGAAGAACACCTATAGTAATGATTATATCACTATAGGCCCTTTAGTAATGATTTGAATTATTTTAAATTTTTTCAATTTACGAAATTGCGAAAATGATTAAAAATAAGATGTCGATATTCTGAGATGTTGAGGTATAGAATAAGAGTCTTAGACTAAAGTATTTGCCGATAAAAAAGGCTGTCGATGCATGAAACAAATGTCGGACCTTATAAAAAGAAAGAAAAGACTACTTGTAAGAGCATGGATGAGATATTTGAAAAATGTATAAAAATATTTCAAGTATAGAATAGGAACTAAAAGTATGATCTTTGTGATTATGTGATTAGACTATGTCTTGTTGTAATAGAGCGATCTACTATGTGTTAAGATATATTGTTCTAATCGAGCGAATGATCGATTATTGATAGGTTGTGATAAAGAGATAAAACCTAAGTTGAGATTTGTAATCGTGAATCGGGCAAGTATCTTACCTTTGCATTTTCTTTATCTGATGGACATGAGTAAGAAGTTTGAATTATTCTATTCCTACAGATTATATACGCTTTGATTATCAACATGTTAGCTCGGATATATATTACATTAAGTTGATTTCTAAATGGTTATACAAGTGTCCCCACTTGGATAATCATAGCATTTATTCACATGTTGATACACCTTTGTCAATTACAGTATATATATATGTTGAATTACATATTATTGTTGAGCAAGATTAAAACCTTGGGTTTGGAACCGGGCATGTATGAACATCCCTATATGGGAAGATTTTTGCGTAAAGGCGGATAGAGTGAGTGATGAATTTCGTTCAAGTTATGTAGTATTGATCAATCTGAGAAGGTATGAAAGGTGATCACCCTCCGTGCTAAGTAAGTTATAACGGTTTGAGGATAGAATTCGCTAAACCTTTTGAAAATGAAAAGAATGTTCATAGTATGTTTCTTAAACCCTATTCAGGGAGGTAGAGCGAGCCAAATTTAAAGAATTTGAAAAGAGAGTTGTTATGTGAATTTTTTATCGATCTGATTACTTCTGACTTTCAATTCGTTGTAGAAGTGTTATGTAAAGAGAATACTTATATTCTTTAAACTTTATATATAATTGCTATTACTTCTTTGGGCACTTAAATGCTCATCCTTGCTTAAATTAAATGTTTTCGATTATGTATGAGCAACTTTGAAGGCTCGAGCACACGAACAAAGGAAAAGGAAAGGTGATTGAATAAGTGTGTATTATGAGTTAATGGTTATAGTTGTATTGGTATATATTCAAGTATTGTAAGGAATGTATTTGAAGGTCACGTGCACAGGGAAGTAAACTTTGATGTATGTAAATTAAGTTCGAATGTATTATTATTTAGTATTATTGACTTAAAGAAATGGTATCGTGGGGAAGCAGAGTTCGGGTTTCAAGTACACGGATTTGGGGTAAATCACGGGGTTGGTATCAAAGTGTTGGTTATGAAGCTTAGGTAGGAATACGAGACTAATAACCACAATGATTAGGATAAGTATTAACTCATATAGAGTTAGTTGGTCGATAAGATTCAAAGATGAATCTCGGCGAGTGTAAAGACACGAGTTCCCTAACTCGATTATAAAGTTAAGCAGTAGTGGGGAATAGATTGAGTCTAAAGGAATCGAAAGTGCGATTATGAGAGATCATAAAATAAAGCGATCAAGATATAGAACTAAATCGTAATATATAGAGATCACCCCCGTGATCGATAAGGCTATAATGACCCGGAAGGAATCAATCGATGATTGGAAAGTTTACTGACAAGATTCTTTGTGTATGAATTGTACTATCAATTAGTACAGATCCGAAGAGAATTATAAATCACGAATAAATTCATTATGGAGAATGGGGTTAGTGTTAGATGGGGATTCAATTGAGGACTCATGTATCGGCAATTTGAGTTGTATGATTCTTTCGTATGGGAGGTGAATTGTACTTGGTGTAAAAACCACTTAGTTTCGCACGCGATAATAATTGAAATGTACGTGTCGCTATTTATTTGTTATATGCACATTAAGAGGATGACTCCATTCTCGGTGTATAGCGGTAGATAGGTCATAGATAGAGAATATAAGATTAAGTTCGAGTTCTTAAAACTCATACCTATGAGACATTCTTGACTCATAATTATATGAAATGTTTATGAACCCCTCGGTGAATGGACGCCAAAGGTCGACTAGGATAAGTTCTTAAACTCATATGATTGTGGCAATTTATGAACTCATAAGTGTGGTTTGATGAAGCTGGGTATAGTTTTGTGTGAATGGAGTGTTATGGATTACGAGAAGCAGATAGATTGTTAAGTAAATGATTTTTAGTGAAGGTGTTAGGTTTTCCTAAACTCCTAGCTATGCTAAACTTCAAAATTTTTGACATCAAGCTAAATCGCACTATGTGCTTTTGAAAACAAAAATGTAGACTCGTAATCATTTTTGAAAGCGGTTTAAAATACGGTCTATGCTACTTATTTTGGCTAGACGCAAATGATTTGAAATATCAAAATTTTGTTTTAATTATCACTCATGTACCATGTAACTTCAGTGCGAGAGATGATAAAATGTGATGGAGTTGTAAATACAGGAATACTTAGTGTGAATTTGACTGACCAAGTCATTTGTTCCACTATTATATGATGTGTTATGACAAAGTCATACAATGACGGCATCCTCAATGGATTGTTAATGTCTGATGCGGCATCATGGCGTCATTCTCGAAAATGTTTTCAAAAGTTTAATTTGCCAGCGGGGTTTGGCTACATCTAAATAATTCGATTGAAGTGAATTATTGATATGAGTCTATGCTATTTGAATCAACTAGACTAATGTTTATGAAAACTCTAAGTGTTCATTGAAAGAATTTTCCGAACCAAATTGTTTGGTGCGGAATCCTATGATAAGGACCGAGGTGAACAATGTTATTTGGATAAATGATCCAATCTAATGGCGTAAATATTCGCTAGGTATGATTAATACGTTATGCATGGCGTTAGGGGTACAATAGGCTAATCACCTAAAGTACTTATTAATGGTAGTTTACCTTCTTTGTGATTGTAAACATACCAGGTCATGTTTTTGTTTTTGGTATGAATACCGTTAAAACTATGTGTTCATGGTCTATATGACCCCAAAGCACAATTTGAAAACTTTTACTCTTGTGAGAGGTGTATTGGGTAGCATGTGATGATATGTGTGAATGTTGTAAAGCACAGATAGAGTTAAGCTAGAGTTATGAGGGAGGTTGGAGCGGAGGAGATATTGAGATAAGGCAGTTGAAGGTTTAAATAGAAGCCAAAGACACGAGATATATACCTTGGACCGGGGCTTTAGTCATCACCTTCATGCGATTCAATGCGAGTGGATGGAGCGCCTTTCGGCGAGAGATAGGCGTTGATGAGAATTGAATAAATTTATCGTCAATCAAAATAAGAGACAACGTATATAGAACTCTTGATTCTTTGTGTATATATACTATATGTTAATCGGGGTAACTTATGTATGTAGATGTACGGTGAGAAAGATATGTGGAATAAGAAGGATCATATTCACACCCGAGCTAATATCGAGGCCAACAGATGAAATAGAAGCTCACTAGGAACCCAAATCGGACGAGGTGGCTATCATGGAAAAACGTAGCATCAGATCCGAAATGTTGGATTTGACGGATAATGATTCGGACACTAAAGTTGAAGGCGCTCAAGCATCAACGGAGGTGCGAGATTTGGAGAACAAGGTTTCTTCATTGGAAAGGTTGTGGGAGATAGAAAAGTTGATCGTCGGCGTTAATGTAAACAATGGAAGAGCGAGGATAAGCTCAAAATCCAAATTGACCGGATGGAGCCTCAAGCGACACATCCGTGAAGGACACACCTCTCCTCGTTGCCCCAGAGCTATAATAGGCGAGTACTATGTGTTAAGATATATTGTTCTAATCGAGCGAATGATCGATTATTGATAGGTTGTGATAAAGAGATAAAACCTAAGTTGAGATTTGTAATCGTGAATCAAAAGTATCTTACCTTTGCATTTTCTTTATGCAATGGACATGAGTAAGAAGTTTGAATTATTCTATTCTGCATGCATTATATACGCTTTGATTATCAACATGTTAGCTCGGATATATATTACATTAAGTTGATTTCTAAATGGTTATACAAGTGTCCCCACTTGGATAATCATGGCATTTATTCACATGTTGATACACCTTTGTCAATTACCCGTATATATATGTTGAATTACATATTATTGTTGAGCAAGATTAAAACCTTGGGTTTGGAACCGTGCATGTATGAACATCCCTATATGGGAAGATTTTTGCATAAGGCGGATAGAGTGAGTGATGAATTTCGTTCAAGTTATGTAGTATTGATCAATCTGAGGTACAACTCTGGTGATCACCCTCCGCGTTCGTAAGTTATGATGGTTTGAGGATAGAATTCCGCTAAACCTTTTGAAAATGAAAAGAATGTTCATAGTATGTTTCTTAAACCCTATTCAAGGGTAGAGCGAGCCAAATTTAAAGAATTTGAAAGAGAGTTGTTATGTGAATTTTTATCAAGATGATTACTTCACAACTTTCAATTCGTTGTAGAAGTGTTATGTAAAGAGAATACTTATATTCTTTCAAACATATATAATTGCTATTATTACTTTGGGCACTTAAATGCTCATCCTTGCTTAAATTAAATGTTTTCGAGTTATGTATGAGCAACTTCAAGGCTCAGAGCACGAACAAAGGAAAAGGAAAGTCGATTGAATAAGTGTGTATTATGAGTTAATGGTTATAGTTGTATTGGTATATATTCAAGTATTGTAAGGAATGTATTTGAAGGTCACGTGCACTGGGAAGTAAACTTTGATGTATGTAAATTAACTTCGAATGTATTATTATTTAGTATTATTCATTTTAAAGAAATGGTATCGTGGGGAACCGAGTTCGGGTTTCAAGTACCTGGATTTGGGGTCATCACATTCGCAATTTCCATAAATTGAAAATTTTAAAATAATTCAAATCATCACTAAAGGGCCTATAGTGATATAATCATTATTATAGGTGTTCTTCTTCAAATTCGTAACTTCATAATCGGTTCTAAAAGTCACTAGTTTGGCTTATTTATAACTTTCAAATATCGGAATCATAATTAAATGATTTAAACATTAAACAATTCCATCATCATTAATAGTTTAATTAATACTAAACTATTAACGTAAACCATTGCCAAAATATAAAAGTTATTTATAATAACTCAAACTATTTTTAAAACATTTATATTACCTAAATAATTATCATTAATATTTAAATATTAATGTACTATTTATCCAAATATTAAAAGTCATTAATTATAACTTAAAATATTTTTAAATCCTTAATATCCTCTTTAAATGGTTTTAAATAAGTAAAACCATTTTAAACTATTTATTTAATATTAATCATTAAATAAACTAAATATCATTAATATTATCTTAATATCATTAATATTTAATTATTAATGAAATTATCATTTAAATATTAAAAGTTATATTTTATAACTTAAAATATTTTTAAATACCTTATTTTCATTTAAAATGATTTTTATAATATTAAAATCATTTTTAAACTAAATTATTTAATATAATCATTAAATAACTTTAATATCATTAATAATTATTAATTAATGAAATTCATCACAAAATATTAAAAGTCATCACAAATAACTCATTTACATAATCAATTCCAAGCCAAAATAAACATAGTAAACTAACTAGTTTATTAACAACACTAACTAAACTTCAAAAATTCAAACTTTAACTAACAATTAAAAATAATAACATTACAAAAATTAAATAAGAAACATACCAGAAAATAAATGCGAATTCCACAATTGAATACGCACTTCCACGCCTAAAATTTAACTAAGGAGATCTTTATAAAAGTTCTCCCACAACAAAGCCTTTCTCAAAAAAAAAAAAACAATTGGAGGCCTTATTGTTGGTGAATGAAACAAAGGCCAAGCCCTTCTATTTATAGGTTTAGAAAATGGTGAAGTTCTCAACTTAGTCGATGTGGGACTTGGTTTATACTAATTTTTCAATAGCTCACTTTGCGATTTTCTAACGAATTGCTCATAACTCAGATTAATCTGATTTTTGGATATATTATACATGGTATGTAAGACTATTTTTAAATAATACTGAATTACCCAATTCGGGTTCATTAGGTAGCCCAAGCAAGTCGGCCAAAATGGACGTTCATACTTGAGCTTTTCAATTTCGTTTCACTTTACCTCTTTCGCTAAAAGCAGTCATAACTCTTTCATTTTAAAACATTTTTGAGCGATTCTTGAGCCCTGTGAAGCTAACTTCAGGGCTACAACTTTTTTTTTGACCATTTCCAAATTCCGAACACATCAGCCCAGAAATTCCGTTCAAATGGACTGCACCGCACTTGTTGGGAAGTTTTGACACTACTACTTTGAAATGTCATAACTCTCTTCTCCGATATCGGATTTAGTCCGTTTCAGAGTCTATAGAAAGCTTATTCAGTGTAATATAACATACCAAAAGCCCAGAAGGTTTTAGAAACATTAACTAATCGAAACAGTGTCCCGAATAGCACATCCCGCTGCTGACTTTCAGTTTTGAGAAATTTGACACATTTCCTTCCAATCACCGTAATTCTCTCATCCGAGGTTGGAATGAGGTCATTCCAAAGCTTATGGCTTCCTAACTCAGTGCACTACAACATATCAAAAGCCCAGACCTTTTAAAGCACAAAAAGTGGACGAAAATGCCCCCATTACTGATCGCCTAAAAAGCAGGTTTATCATGATCGATCAACCATGTTTGACCATCTATAACTTCTAATCTATACATGATATGGACTTGATTCTTTTTGCAGATTAAAGACCACATATCGGGCTACTACATAACAACTTTTGAAGAACAAAACTCATGATCGAGCAAAGAGTTATGGCCTCGACATTTGGTGAAAAAATAACGTAATTCGGTTTTTCCAACTTGCTTAAATCTTCAAATTATTGCACTTTGATGTTATGGGTCTTTGATTTATCAACCCATATCATCAATTAACATTCTATTACACAACTTTAAACAATCAATTGTATCAAATAACATCGAATCAAAGGATTTCTAGGTTTAGTGTTCTTATACCCTTTTTGCCAAAAATTCTTGATTCTTGCTTCGATTTTGTTATGGGTGATGGTTGGGCTTTGTTTAAGAGTGTATGGGCAATCTTGTACAAGGCAATTAAATGTAATATTTCATCACTAGATTTAATTCTTATAATTTACCAATTAACTTCAATCCTTTGGTAAATTAAAACACTTATACAATAACATCGAAATTAAACCCATTAATTAAAATTAGGGTTTCTAATTGACCATTAGTGGTTCTTTAATTATCGTGTATGTTAGTAACACGATCGTTACTGATTTCTAATTTCAACGGTTAGGGTTATAATAATTAGGGTTTGTCCTAATTATCGATGTACACCGATAATTAGGGTTTCTTCTAATTACCGATATTACGATTCACGGTAACTTCATATACGATCACTACTACTCGAAATACCCCATAAGCGAGTTTAATAATTAGGGTTTCACAGCACGGTAATATGTTATGACCTAATTGACCGTCATTGCTCAATATTATCTGTCCGCACATACCCAGTACATAATTATGGTACTGTAAAATAATATAATATTATTATTCTCATCTCTTGATCACAATCCCAATCCAAGGTTTGGATCTCATGTTTGACTTATTCTTCGTACACAACATCAATAATCAAGTTAAAATAATTAACTTAAATATTCTAAACAATTCATATAATAAAATATTTATTATATAAATCTAATTATCACTTCATATATTATTTCCAATCATGTTTTCATGGAAAATAATTAATAAAAATATTTAACTTACGTAAATTTATTACCATATAATTTGTGGTAATTAATAATTCCAAAATTATTTCTAATTTTTCAAGTAATAAATGTATTCGCATTTATCGTTCACTTTACTTGACACTTAGTCTCGTCATTAAAAAAAAATTTATACGCAAAATTTCTTAATTATTTTATATAGAAAATCTCGGGTTATTACAAACTTTCTCTACTTTAGCTGCAGTGTTAATTGCAAGATTGAGCAAACAAATGCTCACTGATATAGAACGTAGCAATGATAATAACATGAGAGTGAACAACGAAAGCTGAACAATAAGGAACTTGTTCTACAAATCAAACTAGAAAACAAGTTTGAACTTTAATTATCTGAGGGTCTTAAGACCACGAACTATGTCCCCGGTTCTTAGGTATTATTACCCAACCTTAACAGTCATTTAGACTATACGGACCCTTCTTATCGTACTTAGGGGGATCAGACCTTTGTACCATGTATTGTGCACAAACATCTAAACGTTACACGTACAAAATCCCCTATGTTAGGGTTGTTCGTCTCAGTTTAGATTTAGAATTTCCTCACTAAAGAAAGTTTAGTTTGGAACTAGCTTATCAGTGTTTCTAGAATTTTAGAACACTATTCGAATATAGATTAATTCAATCAATAAAGGTTTGCTTACTACTTGAAGGTTTAATACAACGATAAAGCTTTGAAAAGGTTATCAAAGTCAAAGATTGAATAACAATAATATATAATTCAGTAATCATGATATACATGCAAAAAGAGCTATAGAAGAGTTAAAACAATCTCCCTTGAATCAATGTATTAGAGCATTATATGCTTTGAATAATAATTAGGAAACTAAATCTCGCTCAATGTAACGAATTAGGTTACATAAGCTTGTACAAACATACGCAAGATAGGTTAAGCTTGCTCAAATTCATAAAGAATGTTAGAAACTTGCAGAATAATAATATAGGAATGGAAACTTGCATTCGATATGAAAAGAACAAAGTTCGAAAGCTTGCTCAATTGTAAAGAGATAAGATTTAGAACTTGCACAATTATAAAAGTAGGGTTAGAGAACTTGCCTCGTGCGTAGGTTAAACAATCACTACTCACGTTCACCCCAAGTCCTACACATACCATATGTATTGATAATGCACATTAGTTACACTAACATTACCTTTATGAGTTGCTTTCTACTTTTAGTATAGCTACTAACTAAGTTTAAGTTTAAACAACATCGCATCTTTTCATGAACATTACTTTTTAGCTTTATTACAACTACTTAAGTGATTATGTCATTGCACCACATACACATTAACAACTTGATACAACATCCTATTACATGTTCAACATGTTATCATTAAGTTATACTAACACACAAAGGATTGCACTTGCATTCACGCATCCCGACGCCCTCCGATTGGCTCTAAATACACAACAGTCCTAACGATGACCATTTTGACCCTTCATAACGATTTCAAATTGAAAAACGTAAAGAATAAACGTTATAGGCCTATTCGTCCTCTTTCCGAATCATCTTGAATCACCTCAATCGGAGTTCGTATAAAAACGTTATGGCCATTTTACTACAGGAGGTCAAAACTGTCCAACCCAGACCACTTTTCCAAAGATTGGGCGCCCGATCGATTGGCGTCGGTATAATTCAGTATTTAGGCATATAAAATTTGGCGTTGGGGCTCCGAATTATAGAACACCCAAAACCAGAAATAAAACCAAGCTACTACGTCTTAATTTCTAACACCAATTAACATTTGTGATCCATGTAAAACACATATAAATATTACCAAACGTATATGTTCCAATTTAAACAACTAAACAAAAATTTTAGAAAACTTAAATTTTGAAAACACGATTTAAAATCCAAAACTCCATAGTTGATATATTTTAACACAGTAAACACTGTAAATTCTAATAACAACCAATTTGTTTACTTAAACTAAAATTCTCTAAAATTCGTAACGAACGAATTAACATAATTACAATTTAATTTCTCAATTTTCATGTTTTGCACATAAAACTCCCTTTTTTTGATAATTTGTCCAGAAATCAACATTGAGAATTCGTTATTTGGCCAAATCATTCCATTCAAATTACATTTTGTTCGTATCTCAATGAACTACCACATACAAGCGTTAATTTACAGATTATTACAACAATTCGACAAGAATTTTGGTACTTTCTAAGGCTATATCACATGAACATAAACACTGCTATATCATTTTCCTTCCTCAAACCCAATTTCATGTGATATGGCAATCAACAAATTCTACAATATAACCCATATCATATACACAACGTTTGAAACAACAATTCAACAAAATCGATTTACAGAGAATAGAAAATCACAAATCTAAGAATTAGAATTAGTTATACCTTGATTAGTGAATGCTAGACAAAGATGATAATCTCTCAAAACCACTGTGATCTTCTAGAATCTATGTGCTCTCTTCTTCCAAGCTCTCTCTTTCAACACTCTGCTCTCTCCTTAGCCAACATACGATAATAAGAAGAACTAGACGCTAGCCTTAGGTATAGTATGCGTAAACATAAACTGAAACCCACGTCGTCTATTAGTTAAAGAACAAAAAGATGCGTCAGTTGAATAATGCCAAAGGCAATAAGGCCCTGTTTGGCAACCAAAACTCCCCCAAATCAGATTATTATTATATCCTTTATATTATATAGTTTTTCCCCTGTCATACATTAATTTAGTTAATTTATATAACCTTAGTTTAGTTAATCTCAATAACTTATAATAATAAGAATCTTATTATTATTGATAAATAATTATATATCTAAATTAATTAATAACTTAGAAACGTCACTTTATTTAATTTATTTATTTCCATTAAATTAAACAATTCATTTTATTTAATTATTTTCTTCCATATTAAATAATTGATATAATTTAATTATTTCCTTAAATTAAATCCTACAAATAAAATTATCATTACTCGATTCACATTAATTAATTTAGCCGCTAAATTAATTCATGACAATTCATCAAATATTTATTTTCCTCAATAAAGAAATTATTTTAAATATTTATTTAATTCCATAAATATTTAAATTAAATTACAAATTTCTCGTTCGTTACACACTCAAAATGTCTTGGGAGAAGTTTCAAGAGCTGTTCAACGACAAGTACTTTCCTGAAAGTATTCGTCACATGAAGGAGGTAGAGTTCATCAAGCTTGAGCAAAACAATATGACCGTGGCACAATACGAAGCTAAGTTTGCCGAGTTGTCTCAGTTTGCATCCCACTTGGTTGATAATGAGGAGAGAATGACGCGGATGTTTCTAAGAGGTTTGAAACCCGAGATATGTCAATACCTAATTTCTCACAAACTATGTTTGTATTCAGATGTTGTGAATAGGGCTCAGTTATTGGAGCTCGATAATGAGTCAACCCAACCAAGAGAAAGCAGCCAAAAAGTCGATAATACCAGTGGTAGCAGTTATCGAAACGGTGACAACAAGCGTGGAGGGAATCAACATGCCAGAAATGGTAATCACTTCGGTGGTAATCATGGCCATGACAATAAGAGTGGACATTTCAAGAAGAGGAGATTCAACAATGATAGAAAGACATCAGCACCAGCACCTGTTGTTAAGGAAGGAGAACGACCGACGATCGTATGTTACAAATGTGGAGGGGAAGGACACATCAGACCAAACTGCGCGATGCAGTCCAAAGCGTATTACAATTACAGAAAAGAAGGTCACCTAGCCCAATTTTGTCATGCACCAAAGTCAAGTCCAGCTGGGATGGAGGCATCAAAGGGTGTCCCAGATAAGACAAAACTGGTAGTTCAAGGTAGAGCGTTTGTCGTAACCTCCCAAAAAGTGAGGATTTCGAACGAGGTGATCACAGGTAAGCTAATCATAAACTCTAGCGAAGTTTATACTTTATTTGATACCGGTTCTACCCATTCTTTTATTTCTCCTACTTGCGCTCAATGTTTAAATTTGACTCCATAGAAATTAGACTTTGACTTATCTGTTGAAACTCCGTTGGAAGAAACCTTCATTACATCCACTGTTTATTCAAATTAGTAACCGCACGTTACCTGTCAATCTTATTTCTTTGAAAATACTTGCATTTGATGTGATTTTAGGGATTTATTGGTTTACTACTCATCATGCTAAAATTGATTGTTTTCGTAAGGTTGTTAGCTTTCATATTCCTAACCAACCTGTTATACGAATTCAAGCAACCAAACCACTAAAATCAATCACTGTCATATCAAGCCATAAAGTTATTCGTTTATTGAAAAACGGATGTCAAAGCTTTCTTAGCCCATGTCACGGATTTAAACAAAAATGCGTTAGATTTGAATGATATTTCTATTGCTAATAAATTTCCTGACGTATTCCCTGAAGAACTTCCTGGCCTACCCCCAGAGCATGAAATTGAATTTTTTATCGGCCTTGAATCCGGTACAAAACCTATTTCAAAAGCCACATATCGAATGGCTCCTATTAAAATTCAGGAGTTAAAAATCCAACTACAGGAATTGTTAGACATCAGTTTCATTTGTCCTAGTACATCTCTTTGGGGTGCTCCTGTTCTATTCGTGGAGAAGAAAGATGGAAGTATGAGGCTTTGTATTGATTATCGGGAGTTGAATCATGTCACCATCAAAAATAGGTACCCGTTGCCTCGCATTGATGACTTGTTTGACCAGTTGCAAGGAGCCAAATTCTTTTCAAAGATTGATCTTCGTTCCGGATATCATCAGTTGAAGATTAAAACTGATGACATTCTAAAGGCTGCTTTCAGAACTCGGTACGGGCATTATGAATTCCTAGTCATGTCTTTTGGATTGATTAGTGCTCCTACTGCCTTCACAGACATGATGAAACAAGTATTCAAGGAATATTTAGATCACTTTGTGTTCGTCTTTATTGATGACATCCTCATATACTCCAAAAGCCATGAAGACCATGAGCAACACTTGAGGTTGATACTTCAAAAGCTTCGTGAAAACAAGCTTTATGCCAAGTTGAAGAAATGTGAGTTCTGGCTTGAGGAAGTTGCATTCCTTGGGCACGTGATATCAAATCATGGAATATCTGTTGACCCAGCAAAGATTAAAGCAATTCAAAGCTGGGAGCAAGCAAAGTTAGTGACCAAATTATGTAGCTTTCTTAGCTTAGCTGGTTATTACTAGAGGTTCGTGGAAGGATTTTCTCGAATCGCTACTCCATTAACTCAGCTGACTCGAAAAGATACAATGTTCAGTTGGAGCGAGGAATGTGAGAAGAGTTTTCAAGAACTCAAGAGAAGACTCATTTCAGCACCTGTTCTGACAATACCATCTAGCTCGGAGGGATTTGTCATCTACAGTGATGCTTCAGGCAAAGGGTTAGGATGTGTTCTCATGCAATATGGGAAAGTCATAGCCTATGCCTCACGATAACTCAAAGAATATGAGAGGAATTATCCTACTCATGATCTAGAGTTGGCAGTAGTCGTTTTTGCGCTTAAAATTTAGAGGCATTACCTGTATAGAGAGAAGGTGGAGATCTATACGGATCATAAAAGCCTCAAATATTTCTTCACATAAAAGGAACTCAACATGTGACAACAACGATGGCTTGAGTTGCTAAAAGATTATGATCATACCATCCAATACCATCTTGGAAAAGCGAACGTAGTAGCTGACGCATTGAGTAGAAGATCATATGCGGGCACGAGTGTAATATTGTTAACGCAAAGGCCCATTTTGTATGACTTGGAAAGGATGGCAATAGAGTTAAAGACTCCAGGGACCCATGTGATGATGGAGAATAAACGAGTGGAACCGACTTTAATCAATAAAGTTAAAGCTGCTCAAGTTACAGACCTGGAGCTGATACGTATGAGGAAGAAAGTATAAGAAGGTGCTATTTCAGAAGCAAGAATAGATGAAGAAGGAATACTTCGAGTCAGCTCCAGACTTTGTGTTCCTAACGATTCTGACTTGAAGTATAAAATCATGATGGAGGCGCACAACACACCATTTGCAATCCATCCTGGGAGTACCTAAATGTATCGTGATCTTCGACATACATTTTGGTGGAGCAATATGAAGAGAGAGATATCAGGGTTTATCTCAAGGTGTCTAACTTGTCCACGAGTCAAGGCGGAGCATCAAGTTCCAAAAGGTCCATTGCAACCACTTTTAATTCCAGAATGGAAGTGGGAGCACATTACCATGGATTTCGTTAATGGTCTTCCCAAGGTTTCTCAAGGCAGAAATGCTATTTGGGTCATTGTTGATAGATTGACCAAGTCTGCTCATTTCTTACCGATACGAGAAACTTATAAACTTGAACGTCTTGCTAGTATGTACATAAACGAGATCGTAAGATTGCATGGTATGCCAGTATCCATAGTTTCTGATCGAGACCCAAGATTCACTTCAAGATTTTGGGTTAGTTTGCAAAAAACTATGGGCACGGATTTACGATTTAGTTCGGCATATCATCCTCAAACGGACGGGCAGTCGGAAAGGACTATTCAAACTCTTGAAATTTATTAAGACTCTATGTCCTTGACTTCAAGAGAAGTTGGGACAAGTTCTTACCATTGGTGGAGTTTTCCTACAATAATAGTTATCAAACAAGTATTGACATGACTCCATTTGAGGCGTTGTATAGAAGAAAGTGTGGTTCTCCAGTATATTGGGATGAGGTGGGTGAAGCAACGTTGTTAGGATCGGAGTTGGTATGTATGACTACGGAAAAGATTCCAACGATCCGAGAACGTACAAAAACCTCACAAGATCGACAAAAGAGTTATGTTGATCTTCATCGAAAGGACGTGGAATTCAATATTGGAGATCATGTGTTGTTACGTGTTGTTCCATAGAAAGGAGTTACGAGATTTGGAAAAAGAGGAAAGCTCAATCCTCGATTCATTGGCACATTTATAATCCTCGATCGAGTAGGAACTGTGGACTATAGACTCGCCTTACTGCCAAGTATGTCTCGTGTTCATAACGTTTTTCAAATATCTATGTTACGTAAATATGTGAAAGACCCGAACCACATTATTGAATTAGAACCAGACGAGATAGAGGAAGATTTAATGTATGAAGAGGTACCTATTAAAATCTTGGATAAGAAGGATCATATTCTACGCTCCAAGGTTATACCTCAAGTCAAAGTTTTGTGGAGAAACCACGATGTGGAAGAAATGACCTGGGAGTTAGAATCTGAGATGAAGTCAAGATATCATCACCTCTTCAATATACTAGGTACGTACCCTAATTTTGAGGACAAAATTTCATAAGAAGGGGAGGTTGTAAGACCCTAACTTTTATGAATAAAGAATAATTTTCTCGAAATATATTTTTGAATATTATGGTGTGGATTTGATATAATGTTATAGTTGTGGGTAATATTTATAAATTTGGCAAAGTAAGCAAGTGGTTATATTCGATTGGTCGGGGAATATTCGTTTTAACAGGGAATATTCATACGACGGCACAATCATCAAGCGGACCCCACGAAGTATTATGTAGTTAGAAAGCGGCGTAATTATCTTTTATAAAAATAACGGCGAAAGTGTTACCGTTAAAAGCGTTGAACTACCCGGTAGTAAAGTACGATGTCTGCGAGGTTGTATAGTAGCACACGGTATTGATTATTGACGCTTACATGAGAAGTCACTCAGTTATACTCAATTATTGTTATAGTAATTGATGCATCATATCTCTCATATTATTATTTGCAATATTGACAATGTCTAGAAGTTCTATCAAGGAGAGGTTTGGTCACCTAATTGCGCGCCAATAAGGAGAAATCCTTATCGAATAGCCCCTTTTTCCTGGGATCGACCTGGTTGTTAAATATTGTAAATTATAATATTAATGATTAAGTTTGTATTGATTAAAGATGAAATTGATAGTTCCATTGTGTTGGAATTATTAATGTTAGTGAAAATTGACATTTATTTTGATAATAATTGATGTCTGGAGGTTATATTGACCAATCGGGTAATTAACCAAATAAATGAGCAATTAATTGCTATTAATTCACATGATTATAACTATTTGTTCACATATGTGTACTATTGATTCACATTCTTGTACTATTAGGGCAGGTGGTGCAAGATTGATAATACTTGTATGACTAAGTTAAAAATGGAGGTATAGTTGAAGGTACTATACTGTAATTCGTATTTTCACATGATTATAACTATTGATTCACATGATTGAACTATTGATTCACATTATTTACTATTAGGGAAGGTGGTGCAAGTTTGATAATACTTGCAAGACTAAATTAAAAATGAAGAAAAAGAGGAAGGTATTATACTGTAATATTTTGGGCCCCAAAATGTGCAATTATCGAAACAATATTTTCCTATATATAGAAGCTCATTCTTCCTTCATTTCTCACCAATTCACTAAAGCTATAGAGCAATTATTATAGAGAGAAATTATAGAGAGAAAGAAGAAGAGAAGTCTGCTACCTCACTATTCCAGTATCAAGTTTTCTTTTAAGGTAAGGGGTATTATTCTTTCGTATTCATGTAGAGAGTTATTTTCTTTCAATACTCGTAAGGGTTTTTATTCCATTCTTTATTATTACGTTGGAATAACATGTCTATGTAAAGTACCGCATACATGGTGAAATTCTTCTGTTATTCAATTCTTTATTATTCAGTTGGAATAACCTATCTGTGCGGTCTATCGCATGCCTGGTGAATTCTGTTGTTATTTCGTTCTTTATTATTTTGTCAGAATATCCTGTCTGTGCGGATTACGCACGTCCTGGTTCCATTCTTTATTATTTTGTTGGAATATCATGTCTGTGCGGGTTACACATGACCTGGTCCCATTCTTTATTTTTGTGTTGGAATAACCTGTCTGTGTGGATTACGCACGCCTGGTGAATTCTTCTGTTATTCCATTCTTTATTATTCTATTGGAGTAACTTGTCTGTGCGGATTATGCACGCCTGGTGAATTCTCTGTGATTCCATTCTTTTAT
Source organism: Panax ginseng (assembly GCA_020205605.1). Classification (NCBI taxonomy): domain Eukaryota; kingdom Viridiplantae; phylum Streptophyta; class Magnoliopsida; order Apiales; family Araliaceae; genus Panax; species Panax ginseng. The sequence continues at coordinate 65,343,908 of CM035134.1, read as the reverse complement.
TATGTTGGAATAACCTATCTATGTGGATTACCGAATGCATGGTGAATGATCCTTCATATTCATTCCTTATTAAATTATGGAAATGATCTGTCTACGTGGATTACCGTATGGCGGGCGAAAATCCATTTGTAGTTTCATATATTCTATTATACTCAGTTGGTTAAAGTTTTGGCTTTTATACTCAATGAAATTAGTGGAATATCCTTGATATTTGCGCTTCATCCAGTATCTTTTCATATAAATATTTTTCTGAGCATTCTTGAATTTACTCTACAAAGCAGCATCATGTTAACAATTTGGAGGTTATTGATTCCTGGATAAATTAAATTATAAATCTTTAAAATTTATCCTTGAACTTGTTTTTATTGAATTATTATGTCATTGTCATCATCCTCATGCTTATATTTTGATGAAAGTCATCTTTGGCTTACGTGCATAGATGGACTTGGTATGATTATGAGCAGGGATTATTCGGTATTATCATGACCGTAATGTGACAAATGATGTGGTGAAAGTCCTCATTGGCCTGTAGTTCATTGATGGACAGTTGTTGGTATGATTATGATCAGGGATTATTCGATATAATCATGATCATTGATGATTATATTAATATCCTTGGCCCTGGTGCAGGGATGATTGGATTTTATTTATCAAGCTGAGTCTTAGCGATAAAGTTGATGAAAAACTTGTTAAATCATAGAAGATAGTAGATTTTATGCTCTACTTGACTCTTCTAATGGATTGATTGTTCCGCTGTAGTTAAACTTGCTGTCTATTATATTCTATCAGTTTAACATTGTTGAAGGCTAATGATAATTTATTCTGCATTATCTTAGTCATAATATTTCTTACTGGGCTAGTTGAGCTCACCCTTTTGCTTTCATTATTCTCTTCAGGAAATGAGAATGTAACCGGGACTAGTCGGGGAATGGAGTGATGGTCCAAGATGGTGTCATAGTAGTCCTCACTATTATATAAAATAGTGTGATAATAAATGTAACGAGGACTCCATTGAGTGTGGATATTGTCTAGATGACGATATTTGTATTAAAACTCACAGCATATGTTTTGTCGTATTTTACATGACAGTTGTATAATTAAGTTTTAATTTGTATTTTGTACCATGTATTTGGCGACTCAAGATGGGTGATGTGTACCCATTTTGGGGGCATCACAGCTGCGCCATGCCAGAATCAAGAGCAGTAGCAGACTCTGTTTTGCAGAGCCTTACACCACTTTGATTCCTTTCCATTTAAACTGGTTCCAATCATCTTTAAAGAGTTCATACATGTAAGTAAACTTCTTAAACACATTATAAGATGTTAATTCATCATGCTTGACATAGAAATTCAAGAATTTTCAAGAACTAAACAAGACTCGTTTCAAGAACATAATTAGAAATTATACCTTCCTAAGCTTGATTTGGACCTCCTACACTCTGAGTATACTTCTATAGTAGCTCAGCACTCAAACTCAGACAATTAGACTATCGAGCAACTTTTATCAACACCAAAAACTGAATTTAAGCTTGTATTTATAGAAGAAGCTTGGACTAGACATTGGTATTACACTAAGGTTGGATTCATGGTGTAATGGAACAATACATTGGTTAATCAAGAGTTGATTAGCCACCTTTACCAACCATCTTCTTAGCAAATGATCACCTATTCAATAGCCTTTTTAGAAAATATGTATTTTAGCTTCAAGTCACTATTCATGTACTTTGTGAAACTTAATTTGGGACAAGAGCAAATATCTCAGCATTTGGGCATGTAAGGCTTGGTTTGGTTCTTTTAATTCCCATAATGTAATATTAAGGTACAATTGTTACCATATTAGGAATTTAAAGATAAGTTTTATACTCACATCATATAATCCGTGTATATTAAATACATGTAATAAAATAACACAGTTTGGTATTATTGTCCGGGTAATTCCATAATTATCTCTACTACTCACATAACCACATTATAACATTATTTAATATTAATGTTTATTTAAACATTTAATTCCATTCCCAGTTTCTAGAATACCCAAATATTTAATCATTCATGTATTAAAATTACATATGATTTCGCTGTACCGCTTGGTACCCTATATCATTAGTCCCAATTAAATGTCACACTTCATGTATTCTTAGGCCATAGATATTTTATATCACTATTGCCCACATTTTCCATATTAGACATAGTAATACTATTTAATGATAATGTCCACATTAATATTTTAATTGGGCTAAATATCATTCAGTCGGGTACTTTCAACCCATTATCATATTCTAATATCACAACGATTAATTAATATTAATCATTTATCTTTCAAATATCAACCCTTTTATATATTACAAAACTATGTAATATATTAAAATATCAAATGTTAATTAACATATTTCTTTCATCCTCTTATGCTAAACACATATGTTAACTCACTATCTTATACAAGTGAACTAACCCTTTTTCATTTAATTTATTATCACGCCACTGCCATACAAGGATTATAATATTCCATAATATCTCTTAATTAACCATATTTATTCCGGGTTAATTAATTAACTATTATTCAAATCCATTCCTGGACAACTTAATCATCATTTAAGATTTTATTATCCTTATAAGTCCTTAATACCCATTTCTTAAATTTTATAATTCCAAAAGCGATGATCATACATGCCAAGCAGCAATTGCTTGGCTGGTCATGTGCTCAGACATAAGCGCATAATTCCCTATGTAACACAATTGCATGTAACACATTATATATTTTTATTTGAACCCTTCACATGCCTTAAGAATTTTATCTACTAAATTCTTATTTTAATATTTTCTGAAAATTCGGGTTCTTACATCATCTCCCTCTTATAAGAATTATGTCCTCGGAATCACCGAAACCTCCTCTACTCGGTGCTATTTCGAATATTACATATTCTTTTGAATAATTTTATCCATTATCTTTTCGGAAGTTTCATTATAACTTGTTCACTTGCATTCTACCACATTATCCTTTCTCAGGAACATTCTACTCCCTACATTCATCACACAGAAGATTAAGAGTCTTCCATGATTTTTCAATAATTGGGAAGTTGTATGAGTAACTCAGATTCCAAATTATGCTGAGGGGTCACGAGACCGTGAACTCTTCTCTAGGTTTACTAGTGCTTTAACAAAATCCTTCACATTGCAAACCAGAGTGTTTATCAATAACAAAGACTGAAAACACCCTCCACACGTACACTAGGTGGCCAGCCTATTGTACCACTACATTGGGCCACAACATAGTGTTTTGTAACGACTACATGCGTTACGCTCGAAACCATTGTCCCCGAAAACATGTCCCCTTATAGGGTTGTTCACCTAAGCTTTTCTACATCAGAATCCGCACCAAAGCAATCTGGTTTGGCATAAATACTCAAGAACGTTTGAATTCCATAAATATTTTTCAACAGTCGTCTAGCCGAATCAAATAGCTTAGACTTGTATCAATAACTCGGACATCAATCAAAATAATTTAGCCAACTTAATTGACCTTCTTCATAATTTAAAGGAAGACCAAAAATTCTTTTACGACGTCATGTTACCGTACTAGATTAGTAGTACGTTGAAGATTCCGCTATTATGTGACTTTGTCATAGTACATCGTACCAAAATTGGCTGACGATCTTTCAATCACAACCAACATTAGGTTCAGCTGCATTGATGACTCCATCGTTTAACATTTCTACACCATACCAAATGATGTAAATGGTCAAAAATACATTTTGAAAATTTTCAAATCATTTTTGTATTAGCCGAAACAATTAGCATAAACATAAGAATGACGATATTATTTTTAAACAATATTGGTTCAATCACATAATCCAATGTTTTTCAAGAAAACAGAAGTGCAAACATTAGCACGAAGTCAATAAATTTTGAAAATCTAGCAGAGCTAGAAGATTTAGAAAATCCATGTTTCTCTAATTTTTACTCCATTGCTTCATTCTATCAATCTCTAACACCATCAATGCTTACTATACCAAATTTCTAACTTCATGACATATATATACCCGATATAGTTCATGAAACTTACCACACTTTGGAAATTCAGGAACTTGCCACAATTATAAGAGTTTAAGAACTTACCCTAGTCAGACCATAGGCGTCCATTCACCGAGGGGTTCAAAAATATTTCATATAATTATGAGTCAAGAACGTACCATAGGTATGAGTTTTATGAACTCGCAACTTAACCTTATATTCTCTAACTAAAACCTATCTATCTGTTATACACATGAGAAAAGAATCACCTTCTCAACAAGTATATAGAAAATAACGCGATATAAACATTTCAATGATTATCAGTGCTAGAACTAAGTGGTTTTTACACCTAGTACAATTCCCTGCCGATAACAAGGAATCATACAACTCAGCTGCTGACATGGGTCCTCAACTGAAATCTAACATAACTCTATCTTACACTTAACATGCTCTTGCTCGATACGAATTCTTCGTATCTCATCACATACAACTCCTCATGAGTTCACATCATTCCATTTCACAGTACATTTTCTTATAGAATCAAGTTATACACACTTAGTCATTACAGTCTATTTATCACTTCATAGCTCAACCCGATCACGTTGTGATCATCAATTTACCTTAGGGTCTTTCCCTATTATCAACAAAACTCCACTTGAGTTCATTCATATTATCATATAGACACCACCTTAACATTTTTTAGTACCGAAATTAGGAAACTCTGAATTCTCATTCTCTTAGATACTTCATGATTCTTCTTTGAATCTTCACTTATATATATTAATCTTTATCTTTTTCTCTCTCTCAAGTTATAGCCTAAGGTACACTTACCTAAAGTTTATAACCTACAACTTTGATACCAACTTGTGACGCCCCCAAATCCAAGTCCCTTTGAACCTCAAATCTGGTCCTTCATGATACTACTATCATCAAACTATTTATATTTTGTATTCATAACTTAAATGAATATAACCTTGCTTATTATGATTTAGAACATAAATTCTTTTCATTTTCAGGATCTATGTATAATAACCACAAACTACTATAAGTTTCTAATCTTGGTCATTTACCATTCCTGTTTTACATCACATTTGATGTTATACCAATATGCGGAATAATTTAAACTTTTCAATCTCCTTTGAAAAAAAATCTTTTATTGATATCTTAACTCGAATCAATTACAAATCCCTGAATCAAATTATTCTAGGATTCACTTTATTCAATTTCTGTATAAATCTTTACATCTAGATTCGAATTCCTCTATGTATCACATAGTACAATTTAACAGGTATTACACATTATAAACTACTATCATGTACATCTACTAGAACCTAAACATGGTTCAAGAGCATCTAGTTAAATAATAAATCAATCTCCTTCAATACTATTGGACTTTATCAATCAAGTAAAACGTAACCTTTACCGTGTATCCTTAACCTATAAAAGTGGTTATTTACAAGGGTGAGCTCGACAACCAAGCAATTCTAACAGTTTTCAGGCAACACATAGCATATTATAGCATATTCAGTTCATGCATTCATAATCAATTAATATTTACTACACATGTTACTTCACACATAACAGGCATAGAGATTTACCAACATAAACATATCATCAAATATCAACTTTCACATTTCATACATATCTCATATGCATTTCATATATATACATCAACATTTGCATAGCATAATACATCTCAACTAACAGTTATCGAATTCATAACAAATAGGAACTGAAAGACTTGCCTAATTCGTAGTTTATTAACTACGACTTAACTACTTAAAGCTTATCTGCACTGTGTATGTTCCTACACAGTTATATAATCATGGATTCACATCCATTAGTAACATATTTCATGTATTCTCAATGTAATATCAATGTTACATTATTTCTGAACTAGGTTCGTAAAACATACACTTCACTTTCTCATCATACGCTTGAAATAGCTAGGTATGTATAGGTATACCTTAGTCACCCGAACATGATATCAACATTCATATACATCCATCACACACCTGACTCGCTATGTGTTCGACACATTTAAAACTCATATAGGTAAGTTCAAATGCATACATAAATGTCTAACTTAGTTGTAACTTCATACCACATCACCTATTCTATATTCTCATAACACAAATCAGATGGTAATATATCACAAATTGAAACAACGTGTCAGTGCTTTATAATTTGAAAACATTCCTTAACATTCGAAAGCCTTGATTAACATTCATCTTTATCACATAACATGTTTCTTAACACATTACATAGCATACTGATCATATATTAACTGTTAAAGAAATTATATAAGCATGTTCCAACATCAGATCAAAAATAGAACCTATTCCAGACTGCAGAATGGCGTAGCTGCGCCATGTTTAGGTTTAGGGACGGCGCAACTGCGATGTCCCCTGGCCAGACCAAGGTTGAGCTTTTCACTTCTTATTCTTGTCCAAACTTTAACACACTTAGACTCTTATACTTCTCATGCGTACACACTAAAGGTCTTTTCATACTTCTATGACCACTTCAAGTTCAACCTTTTATGTTAGGGACTTTAGTTTAGGATTTTCACGAAATCAAAACCAAATAAGGTTATGTAATCACTAGGTGTACTAATTAGCCTTATGTTCTCCTAAAGAGGTCACATAATCTGTACTACATATGCTCATACATATTCATATCTTTTACTCATAGCTAGCATCGTTTAACACTTTAAAAAATGCTTTAACCTCATGCTTGGTTTACTTCCATTATGTTTATCATATACAACTTATGTTTAAAGATATAATGAAACATAACATGGCATGTCGAGCCCTTAAAATCAAAATACTCATATATAATGCAACTTAAGTTCAAAAACATGCTCGAGGTTGCCTTTGAAATCTTTTTTCATGAATGATGCAATTTAGCACATATAAATCATATCTAGGGATATTATAGACCTAACATGACTTATAAATCCTTTAGAATCTAGATATCCATGTGATGCAACTAGATTTTGAAAATATGTTCAAGTTTTCTAGTATGTAAATCATGTAGTGGTCATGTATGTTAGCTCACTATACGAAACATTTTTCTTGAAAACATCATTAACACAAATCCTAATAAAGCGGTCACAAATAAAGGAACTATGAATCATATGTGATGCTCATTTATGTGTGAAATCAGTCATGTATATCACCCACTAAGTTCAGAACTTATAAAACATAAGTTTCCACAACGTTCGTTTTCAAAACTTAAAGTCTTTGTTAAAGATCTTCTATTGGACACTTCATAACTAATAAAGAAGCTTTGTATCTCATCATATACCTTGTTTTAGGTATGTATTTAAGTTATAACACCAATTTCACAACAACTAGCATATGAACTCATCAATGGATTTACGGGATATGGCATCACTTGTAGGCTTACACCCTAGTATAACTGAGAGGCAATTGCGCCATGCCGTAACCGTGAGAGCGATCGCGCAGACTGCTTTTTAGAGCTTTACACCACTTTGATTCCTATCCATTTAAACTAGTTCCAACCATCTTTAAAGAGTTTATACATGTAAGTAAACTTCTTAAACACATTATAACATGTTAATTCATCACGCTTGACCTAGTAATTCAAAAATTTTCAAGAACTAAACAAGACCCATTTCAAGAACATAATTAGAAATTATACGTTCTTGAGCTTGAATTGGACCTCCTACACTCTGAGTATAATTCTATAGTAGATCAACACTAAAACTCAGACAATTAGACTATCAAGCAACTTCTATCAACACCAAAAACTGAATTTAAGCTTGTATTTATAGAAGAAGCTTGGACTAGACATTGGTATTACACTAAGGTTGGATTCATGGTGTAATGGAACAATACATTGGTTAATCAAGAGTTGATCAACCACCCTTACCAACCATCTTCTTAGGAAATGATCACCTATTCAATAGCCTTTTTAGAAAATACGCGTTTTAGCTTCAAGTCACTATTCATGTACTTTGTGACACTTAATTTAGGACAAGAGCAAATATCTCATCATTTGGGCATGTAAGGCTTGGTTTGGTTCTTTTAATTCCCATAATGTAATATTAAGGTACAATTGTTACCATATTAGAAATTTAAAGATAAATTTTATACTCACATCATATAATCCATGTACATTAAATACATGCAATAAAATAACACAGTTAAGTATTATTATTTGGGTAATTCCATAATTATTTCTACTACTCACATAACCACATTATAACATTATTTAATATTAATGTTTATTTAAACATTTAATTCCATTCCCAGTTTCTAGAATACCCAAATATTTAATCATTCATGTATTAAAATTACATATGATTTCGCTGTACCGCTTGGTACCCTATATCATTAGTCCCAATTAAATGTCACACTTCATGTATTCTTAGGCCATAGATATTTTATATCACTATTGCCCATATTTTCCATATTAGACATAGTAATACTATTTAATGATAATGTCCACATTAATATTTTAATTGGGCTAAATATCATTCAGTCGGGTACTTTCAACCCATTATCATATTCTAATATCACAACGATTAATTAATATTAATCATTTATCTTTCAAATATCAACCCTTTTATATATTACAAAACTATGTAATATATTAAAATATCAAATGTTAATTAACATATTTCTTTCATCCTCTTATACTAAACACATATGTTAACTCACTATCTTATACAAGTGAACTAACCCTTTTTCATTTAATTTATTATCACGCCACTGCCATACAAGGATTATAATATTCCATAATATCTCTTAATTAACCATATTTATTCCGGGTTAATTAATTAACTATTATTCAAATCCATTCCTGGACAACTTAATCATCATTTAAGATTTTATTATCCTTATAAGACCTTAATACCCATTTCTTAAATTTTTCAATTCCCAAAACTGATCCTACAGATTGGCGCAGCTGCGCTGGTCACAGGCTTGGAAATGGCGCAGCTGTGCCATACCAAAATTAGAGGCAGACAAGTTATGCCTTAGCAGAAATAATACCTTACGCTTCTACATACTTTACACATCCTCCTTGAGTGTTAACTCGTCTAACATCAATCTTCTCTTTGGTTTCACATCATCGATTACTATTTTCCTTAATTATTTAAGGATCACACTTCGAGTTCTAAAACTCTATTTCTCTCAACTATAAAATCTCATTTATAGTACTTCTTTCCACCAATAACACAAAACTCGAATAGAACACATACATATATCCCTTTAATCTTCACTTCTCGCCGTGTATCAATTTACTCAATAATTCTCTAACCACTTTAAAGGTATATCGATTTTCTTCCCATGTCAACAACATGCATATATACAAGTCTAAACCTAACACACATCGAGTCTTTAATAGTATTCAATATAGTACACTGAGTGGTTTCCCATAAACAACCAACAAATTAGTTTTCGTCTCGTCTACACTATTTTCATAGTGAGTTAGATCGGTTACTAATTCGTATATACCTCCGCTCTCTGAAGGAATTGTTTAGCCCAGCTCCTATACATCCACCATTAAATAGTACGATTGCACTACCTTAGAATTAACACTCACTCAAATATATACTCAAGAAATGGGTTATTATCAAAGATATTTTAATGTCACCAACTTACTATTATAAAATAATTTCACATAAATTATTTAATATCAATAGATAAAACATTATCCATCTTCATATTAATTTATCTCTATAATTTATAACAAATATATAATAACGATATATATATTTATTAAACACAACCTCACTTATTACATAGCGCATAATTCCCTATGTAACACAATAGCATGTAACACATTATATATTTTTATTTGAACCCTTCACATGCCTTAAGAATTTTATCTATTAAATTCTTATTTTAATATTTTCTGAAAATTCGGGTTCTTACAGATTGTAACCGAAAAAGTTTGTTCCAATGTTCAGGACAAACTACAGGGGGTAAAAGTTCGATCCCATGTTCAGGATAAACTACAGGTGTGAAAAGTCTTATCCCTAGTGGGACAAAACTGCAGGTGTGAAAGGTTAAATTCCTGGTGGGATAATCGAAGTTATGTGAGAAGTTTAGAAATAAAGTGTAGTGAAGGATTTTCTGATTAGAAACCAAGATATTGGATTGAAAAGTTTGTTTCCCTGGTGGGGCAGATGGGTATGAAGAATGGTTATATGTAGAAAGGGTTAGAAAACCTAAAGTGACTGGGGATCTGGTGATCCAAAACAAGGATGTTTGCTTGATGGTAACTTCAGATATAGTACCGCTCCACGGTGTCTGAGTTGATAAGCTGTGGAAATTCGTCGCCATCTAATTTCTATAATATGAGAGCACCTCGTGTCAATACCTCCTTGACAATAAACGAGCCTTCCTAGTTTAGGGCAGATTTTCCCTTAGATTGATCTTGGTTGTCAATGATTTTCTTCAAACCTAAGTCATATTGTTTAAACTATCATAGCCAAACTTTTCTGTTGTAGGTTCTGGCAATCCTCTGTTGGTATAACTGACCATGGATGATAGCATCACTTCGCCTTTTGTCTATTAGAGACAATTGGTGATACATGTCTTGTAACCATTGGTCTTCATCCAGCTGAGCGTCTATCAACACTGTAAGGGATTCCATTTCCACTTCTATGCGGAGCACTGCTTACATCCCATAGGTGAATGAGTAGGGGGTTGCCCTAGTGGAAGTTTGCATTAATGTTTTGTAGGCTAATAAAGTCAAAGGCAATAAGTTAGGCCATCCTTTATGATTGGCAGACATTTTTTGCATGATCTTCCTGATGTTCTTATTAGCCGCTTCAACAGCACCATTCATCTTTGGAAGGTAGATGACGAAGTTTAGTTTTTTGATGTGGAATTTACTGCATAACTCATCCATCATTTTGTTGTTGAGGTTCATAGCGTTATCTGACACAATCACCTCTGGTTGTCCATATCGACAAATTACATTCTTTTTGATGAAACCAATGATAACTTCTTTGGTAACCCTGGGGAAGGAGGCTGCTTCTACTCACTTGGTGAAGTAGTCGATCATGGTGAAGATAAACTGATGCCCATTACAAGCTTTGGGCTCGATGGGCCCGATCACATCCATTCCACATTGAGAAGGGTCAGGGCAAACTCATATTGTAGAGCTCCCTTGGAGGGGCGTGGATAACATTCCTATGAATTTGGTATTTGTAACATCTCTTGACATGATCCTCACAGTCAACCTTGATAGAGAGCCAGTAATGCTCTTTTCTAAGGATCTTTTTAACAAGTAAAGAGCCACTCATGTGTGAGCCATATACTCCACCATGGATTTCATCCATGATCCTCTGAGCTTGGTCCTTGTCCATACATCTGAGGAGACCTAGTCCTGTATCTCTTTTGTAGAGTACATCTCCGCTCAGGTAAAATTTCATAGCCAGTCGATGGATCTGCCTTCTTTTGGTCGGGCTCGCCTCAGCGGGTGTATATCCATCTCACAAGTACTCCCTGATATGCTGATACCAAGGGTGTTGGACGGGAGGTAGCTCATCCGATACTTCTCCAATGTAGTTCCCATAGGCTGGAGCCTTTTGTAGGGAAAATGGAATGCTTGGCATGTTTTCGTTGTCAGGTATGTTAATTAAGGAGGCCAAGGTTGCTAACGCATCCACAAAATCATTCCTATTCCTAGGAATGTGGAGGAAGGATATTTCTTCAAACTCCGTAGCCATCTGTAAAACTTGCCAATGGTAAGGCAGCACATGTAGCTCTTTGGTGTGATAGATTCCTGTGGTGTTTCTGATTACCAATTCGGAATCTCCAAAGATAGTTAATCGTCTGATGCCCATTGATTGGGAAAGTTTTAGCCCCATGATACAACCTTTATACTCAGTTGTGTTGTAGGTGTTGATAAACTACAATTTAATGGCGATGGGATACTGTTCCCCCGTAGCAGATACTAAAACTGCTCTAGCCCCAGAACCTTCCATATTTACAGCTCCATCAAAATACATCCTCCATACTTGGCATGCATCGTACTGATGGTGTTGTTGAACTGTCATTACCCTTTCATCGGGGAAGTATGTTTCTAAGCGTTTGAAATCCCCTTAAGGTGCTAGGGCCAGTTGATCCGCAATTTCTCGACCTTTAATGGACTTTTGCATCACGTAGACAATGTCAATTTGTTGTAGAATCAACTGCCATATGGACAACCGATAATTAACATGGGTTTACTGAACACGTACTTGAGAGGATCCACGCGGTATATGAGATGGGTTGTGTGAACATGAAGGTAATGTTGTAACCTCATGGAAGCCTATACTAAAGGACAACAAGTCTTCTCAATCAGAGTGTACTTATGTTCACTTTTGTTGAATCTTTTATTGAGGTAGTAGATAGCTTGTTCTTGGCCTCTATCATCTTTTTGTCCCAACATGCAGCCCATGGCATTGTCATTGATTGACAAGTACATGAACAGGGGAACACCATCCCTGGGAGGTACCAAAATAGGAACTTTGACCAACTGTTCTTTGATTGTAAGGAAGGCTTTCTGAAACATATCATTCCATTTCATGGAGGAGTTCTTCCTTAACAGATTGAAGATAGGTTCACAGGTTGCTGTGAGTTGGGAAATGAATCGACTGATGAAGTTGATCCTTCCCAAAAATCCCCGTATTTCCATCTTTGTCTGAGGAATGGGCATTTTTGTGATGGCCTGGATTTTGGTGGGATCCAGCATAATCCCTTTGTGGCTGACTAGGAACCCTAGCAACTTGCCTGATTTAATGCCGAAGGAGCAATTGGCTGGATTCAACTTCAAGTCGTACTTACGTAACCTATTGAAGAGCTTTCTGAGATGGTCTAAGTGGTCATCTTCCCTTTGGGACTTGACAATGATGTCATCCACATAGATCTCTATCTCCTTGTGCATTAAGTCGTGGAAAAGAGCCATCATAGGTAGCTCTGGCATTGATGAGGCCAAATAATAACCGTCTGTAGCAAAAGGTTCCCTAAGGAGTGATGAATACAGTCTTCTCACAATCCTCTTCAGCAACCATGATTTGATGGTACCCCGCAAAACAATTAGCAAAGGAGTACATGTCATATTAAGCAATATTATCAATGAGTATGTTGATTAATGGCACGGGAAAGCTATCTTTAAGGCAAGCTTTTTTTAGATCCCGGTAATCCACGTAAACTTGCACTTTTCCTCTTGGTTTAGGTACGGGGACTATGTTGGATAGCCATCCAGGGTATGTCGACACCATGATGATGTCGGCTTGAAATTATTTCACAATTTATTCTTTAACCTTTAATCTCCACTCATGTTTTAATCCCCTGAGCTTCTGCCTGACTAGCTTAAATACCTCCTTAATGGGAAGGCGATGTATGACAATGTCAGTGGATAAACCAACCATGTCTTTATAAGACCATGAAAACACATCCTGGAATTGGGTCAATAGAGTAACCATGTGATTCCTTTAGTTTGGAGTGAGGTTCGTACCAATTTGGATTAGTTTGGTGTTTTCTAAGGTTCAGAGATTGAATGAGGTGGTTTGATCAAGATTTGGCTTGGGTTTGTCTTCGACCCATTCTTTGATTTCCTGAGGTATCTCAGTGTCCTCTTGTATTTCCATCAAGTCTGAGTCCAACTTTTCATCAAAATTACAGTCCTTGTGGAGAAAAGGCACCTCACCAGTAAGTATAGGCACATCTAAATTCAGAGTCCTGAAACAAAGTATGATTTCACTTAATATATGAAACTGTTCAACCATACAAAGTGTTAGCATGTAATGACAAAACAACTGTTAATAGTAACTTTACAAAATAACTCTGTCCACTACTCCAATTAATCATATTAACCTCTAAATCTTTGTGTTGAGGAAGAAGGTTGTCTTGCACATGAGGTTGGTCGGGTTTAGTCACCACGATCTCACCATTATCAATCAAATCCTGGATCTTATGTTTCAAGGCCCAACAATCCAGAGTATCATGTCCTGGAGCTCCAACATGATAAGCACACTTTTTATTAGCATTGAAACCCTTCCCACTTGGATTGGCTGGTGGAAGAAGATTGGTAATTTTCTTCCGAGTTATCAGAAGATTAAAAATGTTCTCGAGTGATTCCCCTAAGGATGTGAACACTCGATTGCGTCTGACTTCTCCACTTTTGGGCAATGGAGGGTTTAAAGATTGTGTTTTAAAAGAGGAGTAGTTTCTCCTCTGGATAAGCAGATTCTGACTGCCTTTTTGTCCTTGTAGTATTAAGAAAACATCCTCCTCTTTCTTCTTATGGACCCTCCAGGGTTGTTTCCATAACTTCCAGACTGAATGTGCTCAACAACAGCTTTCAAGGCGTCAAGATCTTGTATCTTTCTTTACTTTAATCACATCTCAGCCATCTCTCCGTGTTTGATCATTTCAGAAAATAGCTTGCCTATGCCAGCTAAAAATCTCTCATAGAAAGGAGCTTCTTGTATGTCTATGAAGGTCATCACCATTTCCGACTCATTCATAGAGGGAATAACTTGAGCAGCACGACGCCTCTACCTTTGAGCATACTATCTATAAGACTCAATGGATTGTTTCTTGACTTTGGTAATTTGGTACCGGCCTAGAGCCATCTGAGACTGGAAACTGTGACAACCCGAGAATTTATACAATTTTATAAAATCTTAAAAGATTGAATAGAGGTTAAATAATAAACCTAGAAAGAAAAATAAGTGTATGTATTTGACATTGTTGGGAATGAATTTTGTGAATTTAAAAACTCTTTGTGAAGGTTTACAGTGTTAAGAATATATGTGTATATGGTCATATGTGTGTGGAGTATGTGGTTAAAGGTCAAGGGTTGACCAGATAAACTATATCAGTCATAAACCCTAATAATATTTTAGAACCTCGACGTTCAGTTAGAAAACCCTATCGACTGATAAGAAACCTATTACCGGCTATGGAAACCCTAATTTTAGAACTGGGAATCTGAAACCCTAATTGGGAAGCTTGAAGATAACTATAAAGTTTTAATGTTATTTATTTAATTAGGGATAATCCTAATTGATTATTATAAAACCCTAATTGTTCAACTTAAAACCTTAATGTACAATTATGGAACCTAAATGCTAAATTAGCAATTTTAATTAAGGAAATATTAACCTTAATTGGCAAGCTTGAATGTGATTAGAAAATGTGAATGTAATTAGAAAATCCTAATTATAAATTAGAAATCTTAATTTTCTATTTTTAAAACTTAATTAGTAAATACTAGTATATAAATTTGTGTAACCTTGGGGTTAAACCTTAAGGGTCAAACCCTAAAGGTTAAAACATAATGGTTTTGAGAAGTTACCAAGTTGCCATTTACTTTATAATTCAAATGACTAAACTACCCTTTCTAATATTATAATGAGGTGGAGTGTAGATCTAACCCTACTTGTGGTTGGTGACCAACCCTAAGCTAGCCATGTGGCCTATAAATCAACTTTAATCAGCCAACAACTGATCACATGATCAGCCATTGACATTTCATCATTTTATATATAAATTAAAGTGAAGGAAAGTCACCAAACTAAGCTCATTTGCATCCTTACACTCAACCAAACTTTTCTCTCTCATTAGCCACGAAAATATTAAGTAAATCAGTCACTAGTAAGAGTATTAGCAAGCCAGGAACAGATCACATAGATCAGATTCAAGATCAAAGCATGAATGAGGTATAAACCCTAAATTTTGTAAATCATATGATCTTATGTTAGATTTTGTTGTTTTGAATTGTTTATTAGGATGTTAATAAGTGATCTATAATCATATGATCATATGATCTGGGTTATTAGATCAAGGATCTATAACATCTAGATGCACAAATTTAAAGATTTCAAGAATCTGGAAAAGTTGAAAAATATGGCCTTACAGCTATATGTTAGAGGCCTTAGATCTTTACCTGTTAATGTTTTGGTGTGTTTGATGTTATAGATCTATTCTTTATTGTAAGGGCTTTAATCTGAAACTTGAAGCAAGCCCATATCATGTTTATATTGAATAATATGATCGGTCAAAGTGTGTTGACCGAGCACGAAAATTTGAATCTGGGCAACCTAGAATTTTTCCAGGTGGTCTGACAAGATTTTTAAAGCCCTTGATCTTGCTGTATGTTAATGTTTTGGCCACGTTATTGTTTTGTTGTTGTAGTCTGACATGAAGACTTCATGTTAAAATCTTTAGATAACTTAGATCCATAACAGAATAAAAGATTGGGCCGGTCAAACAACCGTTGACCATCAGCCGGATGAACAATCTGGAAAATCCAGATTTGTTCAAGAACCATTTTTTTGTCAGACTTTGACCAGCCTTGATTTCTTAAAACGTGTTGTTGTTAAACTGAGATAATGACATGTAAATGTTCCTTGTCACGTGTACTATATATAGGAACCTTAATAACGTTGATTCGTTGACCAGAACACTAAGAAAATTGAACCACAAAGTGGTACCTCGCAAACGTCTGGGTTTCTGGGTTACCCAGAAAACCCAGATGAGGCCTGACAAGATCTTTGAGAGCCCAGATCTCTCTGATTAGGTATAATATGGCCATTTTGTTTGTTTAGGGTTGTAGTATTGCATCAAAACTATAATCTGAACACTTAATCAAACCTAGATACCTCAGGATCTATGAATTACAGTTGGTCAAAGCTATCACCTTGTCCACTGACATGAAGGCTCAAGAACACTTATAGCGACAGTTCTGATATAGGGCCCTTTAGTGACACTTATTTTTCGGAAATTAATTATTTTAATAAATAATTATTCAAAAATAATTTTTAATTATTAAAAATACATAATAAATTCCTAAAAATTATTTTAAAGCTCGAAAATTAGTTTTAATTATTTTGAATATATTTCATAAATATTTAGTATTTTAGAAATATTAATGGTATTTAATTTATTTAATTATAATATTAAATAAATTACTTAAAAATGATTTTAGTACTTGAAAAATTATTTAAAATTATATTATGGTATAAGAAAATATTTTAAGTTATTTTAATGACTTTTGATATTTTGTGATGAATTTCATTAATAAATTATTATTAATGGTAGTTAATTAATTTAATAGATCTATTAAATAAATTATAAAAAAATAGAATTAATGATATAAAAATCATATAAAAATGATTTAAGTGTTGTAAAAATATTTTGAGTTATATAATATAACTTTTGATATTTTATCAATAAAATATTAATATTTTAATATTAATAGAAATTATCTGATAATGGACTTAATCTTTGTTTAAAAATCATATAAAAATGATTTTAAGGTATTAAAATATTGTTATATATTATAAATATATTATTATGTTATGATTTTCATTAATATTTAATATTAAATAAATATTAATGATTAAGAAATTATGTGTTATTTATATTATATAAATATGATAGTAAGGATTTAAAATTCATGATAAATGATATTAATTATCTGAAAATTATTACGAGCTTATGAAAATTATTTTGACTGATTAATAAATTATCTAAGATAATTGTTAACTGTTTAGGCAGAGTTTAATTGAACTTAAACTCGATAATTGTCCGACTAGGCCGTCAGGAAGTCCTAATAGTACCGAACTCAACTCAGATTGTAATAGTTTGACTTGATACTAGGTCTTATGTGTTGTATAGACTGATAGGATTATGTGGTAATGTGTTTAGGTTCTTTTATATTGTGATGATATTATTCTAATATTTGGAGATCCGTATTATCTATATTTGGTCTTCGGACAAAGCTAAGTTATATTTCGTAACGGTAATCAACGGAACAGGCAAGTTTTTCTTAACTCTACTAAGAGTTGTTTCATTCAGATATGCTTATGGTCAATCATTGCTGATTGCCATTATAGAATTGTACTCTGTATATATTGCATGTTTAGGTCAGGTATGAAAGGCTGATCACCTTCATTACCGTTCGGTTCAGAATATTTGTTCATGTGTAATACTTGTTCAGTCAAAAGTTTGTTCATGCTACTTCACAACTACATTGTTGAATTATAGCCAGCTTATTATTCAGACTCTTTCAATCATGATATTTCCTTAAATAAAATTTAAACTTGCTAGGCAACCTTCATGCTCACCATTGTAATATCACGATAAAACATTGCAGATTAAGGCGAATGCGTGGGATACAAGGAAAGGTTAAAGACAGTTCCAGCTTTAGTTTACATGAGTGGATAGATTGGTAACAATAATGTATGATAAAATCTTTGTATGTCAGATAGGATAATGAATTGTGTATAAGTTATGGTTACTCGACCTTGGGATTAGTATATAATGTTTAATGTATAAAAAATTTATGTTTATATCTTCCGCAATAGTTAGAACTAGTGCACCAGATCCGTGGTGATTTATGACCCAGAATTGGGGGTGCTACAGAAAATGTACTGACTGAGGAAGGCATGAGCTAGCTCCTCCCAGCTATGGTTCTTAGAATTGACTAATCTAGTATACCATGATCTGGCTTCTCCAATTAAACTTTTTTGAAATAACTGCATTCTAAGCTTTTCATCTTCTGCATAAGATCCGAGTTTACCACTGAATACCTTCAAATGTGTGTAAGGATCCCCTAACCCATCATAATTCTCAACGTCAAGAGTTTTGAACTTTTGTGGATAATGAACTCCAGGGAATATACAAAGGTCAACATATGGAACACGCTCGTGTGCTCCAATCCCTTTGATAGGCCAAATAGTTTCCTCCATTTGAAGGACTTTCTTCTTGATATCACGAGTGCCTAGATATTCTTTTAGATGGGTGATTTCAAGGATTTTATTAGTTTTTTCCAGCTAAGACTCAGGTATGTGAGCTTCTTTGTCTGGACTTTGGGTTCCTCCCTATGTAGAGGATTCTATATGTGTAGACACTTGAAATTTTGCATTCCTATTACTAACATTACAGGAGGGCAGAATAGTCTTCCAGAGATAACCCTATAGGTCAAATAAGCTCAATCCCGTACACAACAACGGGAGTTTCAGTTATATTAGGTCTTCAGATAAAGCTAAGTTATATTTCGTAACGGTAATCAATGGAACAGATAAGTTTTTCTTAACTCTACTAAGAGTTGTTTCTTCCAGATATGCTTATGGTTAATCATTGCTGATTGCAATTATAGAATTGTACTCTGTACATATTGCATATATAAGTCATATATGAAAAGGCTGATCACCTTCATTACCGTTCGGTTCAGATATATTTGTTCATGTTTATTACTTGTTCAGTCAAAAGTTTATTCGTGTTAATTCACAACTACATTGTTGAATTATAGCCAGCTTATTATTCAGATTCTTTCAATCATGATATATCCTTAAATAAAATTTAAACTTGCTGGGCAACCTTCATGCTCACCTTTGCTATATCACGATAAAACATTGCAGATTAAGGCGAATGCGTCGGATACAAGGAAAGGTTAAAGACAGTTCCAGTTTTAGTTTACATGTGTAGATAGATTGGTAGCAATAATGTATGATAAAATCTTTGTATGTCAGATAGGATAATGAATTGTGTATAAGTTATGGTTACTCGACCTTGGGATTAGTATATAATGTTTAATGTATAAACAATTTATGTTTATATCTTTCGCAATAGTTAGAACTAGTGCACCAGATCTGTGGTGATTTAGGACCCAGATTTGGGGGCGCTACATTTGGTATCAAAGCTGTTGGTTATAAATCTAGGGTATAGTTACCTTAGACTAATAGCCGCAGTAATTAGGATAAGATCTAGCTCACATAGAGTTAGTATGTCGGTAAGATTAAGAATCTCAGCGAGTTGTAAAAATATAGAGTTCCCTAAGTCTGATAATAAAGGTGAACAGTAGTGGTGAATAGATAAAGTCTAAAAGACTAAAAGCACAGGGATAGGAGATCGTAAAACAAAACGATCAAGATATAGAAATGAATCGTAATATATACGATGAGATCACCCCGTGATCTGATAAGGTTATAGTATGGAGAAGGTTCAAACAAATGATTGAAAAGATTTACAGCAAGATTGCTGCGTGTAAGTTATACCATGAATTAGTACAGATTCAGGAAAACATTATGAACACGGATTAAATGAAATTCGTATTGAGAATGGAGTTAGGATTATGTGGGGATTATGAAATATTTTTGTCGCGCTGTTAGCTATATGCGTGTTGAGAGGGTGATTCCTTTCTCAGGTGTATAACATATATGTAGGTTCTAGGTGAAGAATATAAGGTTAAGTACGAGTTCTTAAAACTCATACTTATGTCACGTTTGTGACTCATAGTTATATGAAATATTTTTGAACCCCTCAGCGAATGGACGACAAAGGTCTGACTAGGAAAAGTTCTTAAACTCATATGATTGTGGAAAGTTCCTGAACTCATAAGTATGGTAAGTTTGACGAACTAGGTAGAACTACGTGTGAATGGAGTATTGAGGAGTATAGGAACAGATAGATTGTTAAGCAAATGAATATTAGTGGAGATATAAGTTTTCCAAAACTCATAGCTATGCTAGACTTCAAAATTTTGACATCAAGCTAAATACACAGTATGTGCTTTTAAAAAAAATTATGTAAACTCGTAATCATTTTTGGAACATTTTAAAGTATAGTCTATGCTACTTATTTCGGCTAGACGCAAATGATTTGAAATATCAAAATATATTTTATTTATCATTCATGTACCATATAACCTGGTGCAGAGATGATAAAAGTTGATAGAGTTATAAATACATGAATACATAGTATGAATTCGATCTAAAAATCATTGTTCCACTATGGTATGATGTGTTATGACGAAGTCATACAATGACGGCATCCTCAAACGGACTGTTAATATAGTACAGCATCATGACGTTATTTTCAAAAATATTTTAAAGATTTTAATTTGCCAACGGGGTTTGGCTACACTTAAATAATTAGATTGAATTGGATTATTGATATGAGCCTACGCTATTCAATTCAGCTAGACCAATGTTTATAAAACTCTAAGCGTTCTTTGAAAATTTTCCCGGACCAAATTATTTTGGTGCGGAATCAGATAAAGACTGAGGTAAGAAATTTTGTGCGCCTAAGGCGGATGGGATAGAAGGAACGGGGAAAACTTGTTCCAACCAATAGTACTTGGCTAGTACAGGACATATCGGGCTAATCACCCTTTATGTCCGTAAGTTATGACGGTTTGCGGATGAATTTCCATAAAACCTTTGCGAAAATGAAAATTAATAGTGTATATGACTCCTCAGTACAATTTGAAAACTTTTAACTCTTGTGAGGAATGTATTGGGTAGTATGTGATGCTGTGTATGCAAGGTATGAGGTGTAAGTTGAATTTCGGGGACGAAATTCTTAGAAGAAGGGGTGAATGTGAAAACCCAAGAATTTAGACAATTTTATAAAATCTTAAAAGATTGAATACAGGTTAAATAATAAAACTAGACAGAAAATAAGAGTATGTATTCGTCATTTTTGGGAATGAATTTTGTGAATTTAAAAACTCTTTATAATGTTAAGAATATATATGTATATGGTCATATGTGTGTGCAGTATGTGGTTAGGGGTCAAGGGTTGAACAGATAAACTATATCAGTCATAAACCCTAATAGTATTTTAGAACCTCGACGTTCAGTTAGAAAATCCTATCGACTGATAAGAAACCTATTACCGGCTATGGAAACCCTAATTTCAGAACCAAGAATCTGAAACCCTAATTGGGAAGCTTGAAGATAAGTATAAAGTTTTTATGTTATTTATTTAATTAGGGATAATCCTAATTGATTATTAGAAAACCCTAATTGTTCAACTGAAAACCCTAATGTACAATTATGGAACCTAAATGATAAATTAGAAATTTTAATTAAGGAAATATTAACCTTAATTGGCAAGCTTGAGTGTGATTAGGAAATGTTAATGTAATTAGAAAATCCTATTTATAAATTAGAAATCTTCATTTTCTATTTCTAAAACTTAATTAGTAAATACTAGAATATAAATTTGTGTAACCTTAGGGTTAAACCCTAAGGGTTAAACGCTAATGGTTATCAGAAGTTACCAAGTTGCCATTCACTTTATAAGTTAAATGACCAAACTACCCTTTCTAATATTATAATGACGTGCAGTGTAGATCAAACCCTACTTGTGGTTGGTGACCAACCCTAAGCTATCCATGTGGCCTAGAAATCAAGTTTAATCAGCCAACAACTGATCACATGATCAGCCAATGAAATTTCATTATTTTATATATAGATTAAAGTGAGGGAAAGTCACCAAACTAAGCTCATTTGCATCCTTACACTGAACCAAACTTTTCTCTCTCATTAGCCATGAAAATATTAAGTAAATCAGTCACTAGTAAGAGTATTAGCAAGCCAGGAACAGATCACAGAGATCAGATTCAAGATCAAAGCATGAATGAGGTATAAACCCTAAATTTTGTAAATCATATGATCTTATGTTAGATTTTGTTGTTTTGAGTTGTGTATTAGGATGTTAATAAGTGATCTGGGTTATTAGATTAAGGATCTATAACATCTAGATGCACAAATTTAAAGATTTCAAGAATCTGAAAAAGTTGAAAAATATGGCCTTACAGCTATATGTTAGAGGCCTTAGATCTTTACCTGTTAATGTTTTGGTGTGTTTGATGTTATAGATCTATTCTTTATTGTAAGGGCTTTAATCTGAAACTTGAAGCAAGCCCATATCATGTTTATATTGAATAATATGATCAGTCAAAGTGTGTTGACCGAGCACAAAAATTTGAATCTGGGCAACCTAGAATTTTTCCAGGTGGTCTGACAAGATGTTTAAAGCCCTTGATCTTGCTGTATGTTAATGTTTTGGCCACATTATTGTTTTGTTGTTGTAGCCTGAAATGAAGACTTCATGTCAAAATCTTTAGATAACTTAGATCCATAACATAATAGAAGATTGGGCCGATCAAACAACCGTTGACCATTAACCGGGTGAACAATCTGGAAAATCCAGATTTGTTCAAGAACCATTTTTTTGTCAGACTTTGACCAGCCTTGATTTCTTAAAATGTATTGTTGTTAAAATGAGATAATGACATGTAAATGTTCCTTGTCACGTGTACTATATATGGGAACCTTAATAACATTGATTCGTTGACCAGAACACTAAGAAAATTGAACCACAAAGTGGTACCTCGCAAATGTCTGGGTTTCTGGGTTACCCAGAAAACCCAGATGAGGCCTGACAAGATCTTGAGAGCCCAGATCTCTCTGATTAGGTATAATATGGTCATGCTGTTTGTTTAGGGTTGTAGTATTGCATCAATACTATAATCTGAACACATAATCAAACCTAGATACCTCCGGATCTATGAATTATAGTTGGTCAAAGCTATCACCTTGTCCACTGACATGAAGGCTCAAGAACACTCAAGAACACCTATAGCGACGGTTCTGTCGCTATAGGACCCTTTAGTGACACTTATTTTTCGGAAAATAATTATTTTAATAAATAATTATAGAAAAATAGTTTTTAATTATTAAAAATACATAATAAATTCCTAAAAATTATTTTATAGCCTGAAAATTAGTTTTTAATTATTTTGAATATATTTCATAAATATTTAGTATTTTGGAATATTAATGTTATTTAATTTATTTAATTATAATATTAAATAAATTACTTAAAATAGGTTTTAATACTTGAAAAATCATTTAAAATTATTTTACGGTATAATAAAATATTTTAAGTTATTTTTAATGACTTTTGATATTTTGTGATGAATTTCATTAAAAATTATTATTAATGGTAGTTAATTTATTTAATAGATATGTTAAATAAATTATTGAAAAATAGAATTAATGATATAAAAATCATATAAAAATGATATAAGTGTTGTAAAAATATTTTGAGTTATGTAGACACTCGAAATTTTCTTTTCCTGTTACTAACTGTGCAGGAGAATAAAAGCATCTTTTTCACACTCTAGAGGTAATCTTGGAGGACCATAACATCAATTCCAACCTCAGAGATAACACTGAGTACATTCAGAGTCAACATCATGACAATCTCAGAGATAACCCTAGGAAAAACCCGCTACAACTGTACGAAAATCGGAGATAACCCCCAGAAGGGTAAAATGGTCATTTTGCCAACTCAACTTCACTTCAAACCAAATACACTCATTTCAACTCATATTGCTTCAAAAGAAGTCTCACAAGAACCATGTCAACTTCCAAATGCAAACTACGCAAAATAGCTCAATGGACTGCTTGACGGAGACCCAAAAATGCTATTTCGATCATGGACCCATCTTCCTGGAATCAAAAAGGTCAAATCCCATGTCATTGCATAACTCTCGACAAAAGCAGTCCGAAGATGGTCTTGTACATCTCGTTCGAATGCTCGAATTGAAATTCTGCAAGTTCCAGCAGATATTACAGTGCACGAGTGCACGTACTTCGAGACGATAGGACCCGCAAAGCCTGGGGACACCTCGACCAGTCGCAGGTACACCTACGGCCATCAGTCTATAAATATAGACCTTGTGGTCAGCCATTTGAGGGAGAGAATGAGAGAAAAAGGGAAGGCAACCCTGTCCAATTTACTCTGTACACACCCATATTGAGTGTTTCCTCATCTCTAAACATCTGTTAGCTCACATATAGCTATCTTTTTATCCGGCGGGAGTTGAGTGTTTATCCATATATAGTCATACAAGTCTACATTGGCAGCCCACTGTAAGCCTTCTCACATTCTATAAAGCCTTCTTCTCATTTTAGCACAGACTGTTATACACATTGAGAGTTGTGTTGTGTGCGTTTGCCTGGACTTCGGTCTGTGGTTTTCATTTATGTCTGTATATATATACTTATATATGTATATATTTTATATATGGACTAACATTATCGAGTTATGCCTCGATTGAGCCTGGATTTTACATCCGGAGCATTTACCTGCCTATATATATATATATATATACATTTCTGTCAGGCCTTGAGTTTACTTCGTGGCCTTTTACAGCTTTATTTACATTTCTTCCTGCCTTGAGTTTACTTCGTGGCAGTTGATCTCTTTTACATCTTTATTTATATTTCGTCCCACCTGGAGTTTACTTCGTGGTGGTTGATCATGTCCATATATATACATATTTACCGCTTTTATATATTTATATTTCCGATCCCCCATGAAGTTGCTTCGTAGTGGTTGATCAAGTCTATATATATATATATATATATATTTACAACTTTTATATATATAATTGCTTACTGCTTTCCATAAAAACTGCAATATCATGTGAGCCTAGGAATCATGTGATCACAGATTTAGTTTACTGAATTTAGATTCGGTTCCCATGATGGACCTTTTTCAGCTGTGAGCAGCTTGTACATTATTTTACAGCGTCTGAATTTCCTTGGATGGCTGTCATGCCCATGAGGAGTTCGGCACATCTGTATATTATTTTCTCGAAGATGATTCGCATCTCGAAAATAAAAGCAAACAAGCCGAACATTTAATAATAAAATGGAAGTATCAAATGCCTCAATTACTATTGAGCACAAGGTTTGAAAAAACCTCTTTTTATTAAACTTCACTGCTATATCTTGCTTAAAACTGAATTTTTCTATAAATTCAAACCCTTTGTATATAGGAGCGAACGAGGTATAGCACTTCTTCCAAATAGTTGCACATTGATCCACACACACACACACATATTCATACAATAGTTTCCTTGAAAAGTGGCGTTCACCATGGAAACACGGATGTCGGGGAGTGCCTAACACCTTCCCTCCGCGTAATCAAGCCCCCGAACTCAAATGAATCTTGGTTTCACAGACCCGTTTAGCAGTGTCACATCACTAGGTCAATGTGCAAACCTTTTTCGGTTGCGTTAGTGCAACATGTTAAATACACCAACTGGCGAGTCTTAAAGTCAAATCGTCGACATTATACATGTCAGACCTTTTTCACTTGTTTTGTTAAACAAATCTCACATTAACATGAGAACACCGAAGAACAAATAACGAAAAGGGACACTAAAAAATCCCGACGTCGACAGGTGGCGACTCTGCTGGGGACTCCAGTAAGAGGGCTTAAGCCGCCATTATAAGATTTTTAAAACTATTGTATGCTTGTGTGTGAATGTAGCATTTAAATTTATGATGAATGTGTACAAATACATTTTACTTATTGCACTATACTATATCTATCTGTGATATTAATGCTTCACATATGTCATCATTTTCATAAATGGAGAGACACGTTGTATGTGAATGTATGTTGTGCGGTTCCTCCATTAGGAGGCTATCCTATTGGTGGTTGATTACTGGACTCGTAGGAAGAATAATTCCAATGGGGCTCAGGAAAGGCACCACCCAGATTCGCTCCAGTTGAAAGACCAGGTTAATTTCCCATCAAGTAGATTGCGATGATCTGGGAACCTTCATGCGAAAAAACTGTGAGAGAAACCCTAAGATAGGTCAACCTCTGATAAACCAAATACGGAGGGAAGTCTCTTCATACTTTCCATTTTCAATTACTTGTAAAAGCATTTACTTGTAATTTCAGTTCATGCCAATCCATTGTAATGGAAAATATGAAGATATATGTGCAAATGCATATTTAATTTAGCATGATATCCTGTATTACAAATAGCTAACATCCGTTTTGCAGGATAAAATTCCTAAAACAGATACATCACATAGCATGTAACGTTTATACATTCCCTAAGACTAAACTACGTAAGTCTTTTTGTAGGGAAGCAATTGATCCCGTTTCCCGTTCAAAAACCAAAAGGGCATTAAGCCCACAGTCAGATATGGATAAAATTGCCCAACCTGATCCAACTTCTGTTTCTCGTGAAGTGTTCGAAAAATTAAGCTATCAAATGACAGAGTTGGCTGTTATGCTCAAAGAACTACACCAATCTATGCAGGGTCCATAAATACCCATCCACACAGAATCCTCTGCACATGGAGGAATCCAGCGCCAAATAATGCCTACTCAACTAGAGTCATCCACACTAGGGGGCAGTCAAGGTATTGGTAAAAAGATGGAAACCAAGATACCTAAACCTCATTCCAATAAAGAAATCATAAGTCTCAGGGATGATCAAGAAACTGGGGATATAAGAAAAAAAGTCCAACAAATGGAGGAGACCATCCGGTTAATCAAAGGGACTGGAAATTATGGGAGTGTCACCTATTCAGATCTTTGCATATTCCTAGGGGCTCGCTATCCTGCCAAATTCAAAGTCCCAAAGTTTGAAAAGTACAATGGGGAAGGCGATCCCTATACGCACCTAAAAGTATACATTGGCGAACTGGGGTCTTATGCCGAAGATGAAACCCTCATGATGCAACTTTTCCAAAAGAGTCTCACTAGAGAGGCTAAAGCCTGGTATGCCCGGCTTGACAATGCTAAAATCCACAACTGGGAAGAATTGGCTCATGCCTTTTTAAATCAGTACAGTTTTCAGTCACAAATGGCACCTGATCAATACCAAGTGACTAAAGTTAAAAAATAAAGTACTAAATCATTCCGAGAATATTCCCAAAGGTGGAGACATCTAGTAGCGCAAGTTATTCCATCAATGACAGAAGCTGAGATGGTAATGATGTTTATTGATATCCAAGAGGCCCCGTACTACGAGTGGATCCTAACAGGCATAGGAAAGTCGTTCTCGGAAATGATCAAACACGGAGAAATGGCAGAGATGGGCATGAAGGCAAGCAAGATTAAAGATTTCACTACCTTGGAAGTAGTTGCCAAGCATATACAGACTTGAAAGTATGCGAGCAATCCCAAGGGTGTACCCGATAAAGGCAATGAAGATGTATCCCTTAGAAAATACAAGACAATCTGCCAGCTCAACAATAGGCTGCATTCAACCAATACCTAGAGAGGAAAAGAAAATTTGAGAGAACAAAAAATTGGGTGTTCACTGCACTAGGCGATTCCTTTGAGCATGTCTTGGCGATATTAATGGATCACAAGAAAATTACCGAACTGGCTCCACCTCTAGAACCAGGGAGAAAAAGATATAATCCAAGCCAAAGATGTGCTTTCTAATCAGGGTTTCCAGGACACGATACAGAGGATTGTTGGTCCTTGAAGCATAAAATTCAAAATCTGATCGAAAGTGGAAGCATTGTGGTCCAACAACCTGATCAACAAAATGTCAACACCAACCTTCCATTGCAGCATGATACGGAAGAAGTAAACATGATCGGGTCAGGAAGCGCTGAAATATATCTAATTCGTAAGTGCATACGAAGGATAGAGGACTAACCGCAAAGGCACAAAACAAATGTCCTAAAGTGGGAAAACTCGGAGGAAGGTATCATAGTAATGCAAAAAATAGAGACGATCCAAAATCAAGTAAATCTGCTAGCTAAGATGATAGTGCGCCAACATCAGGATATGAGGCATTTCTTCACTCAACTATCAGAAGGCCAAGAAAAGGGGGACGATAAAATTGCTAGAAAACCTCGCCAACGGAAAATTCGCTTGTAGGAATGCGAATTCTCAAAGAAGAAAGATCAAACAACCTCCACAAGAGTCCAAAAATTCACCCCTCTAAAAAATCCAATGAAGAAATGCTACACTTTTTGATAAGCGAAGGAAGGATTACTGAGTTGCTGCCTCCTATAAATCCCAAGATAAAGAGTTATGATTCCACCAAGATATGTCTTTACCATTCTAATTCACTTGGACATACGACTGAGGAATGCTGGTCTTTGCGACATAAAATCCAGGATCTTATTGAAAATGGAGAGCTGGAGGTAGAAATTTCCATGACCAAAAAAGGCGAGAAGGAAATAAAAAACTTAAGATGTCCACCCGAGACAAGCATTGCAAATGAGGTGAAGGCTATGAGCGATAATCCTGGCAGAACCAAAGATGGAATGATCCTAATGCAGAAAATGACATAGGAGACAAGGGAATCCCCAAAGGGGATTCTTCCGCCAACCTCCAACATCCTGTGGTCCAAAGATGACAACCACAGTCCAGATCTTATAACCTTGGATGATGTAGAGGAAATACTGATCCTTTGCAAGGAAGAAAAAGCAAAAAAGGAAAGTTCCTTGCAAGATTTCATGGTCAAATCCTCTCAAGCCCAGGAAAAGCGTGAAGGAAAAGATGAAGGAAAAGGTGGTGAGGTTGTCGGGGAAACCAACCCATCAAAGAATCAAGAGTTCAAGCCTCTCTAAGGAATGTACTGAACCAGGAAGTGATCAAGTTCTGGCCATAAGTGAAGACATTCAAAACCAAGAAGTTACTTCTGTCGCGAGCCTTGAAGGCAACACAACCACTGACAACTGGACTATAAGGCATCAACTAGCCAAAAAGATTTAGATCCAGGGAATAAAGTTGCGAGTTCCAGAAGATGTTGGGAAGTTATCAATTTCTTCGTAGTATGCCTTTTATTTTCCATGCGTGTAAATATTGAAAAAAAAGAAAAAATAGAAAAGAAAAAAAAAGAAAAAAGAAAAATCAAAAAATCAAAAAGTCAAAAATCAAGTCATTCAGGTTTCAGCTCATCAAGTATGAACTACGAAAGACCTGATCTCCTCTCATCAATGGGAGTACGTAGGCAGCCATTTATGGTGCGGTCAAAACAAACACTTCTCAACCAAACATTTCTAAACTAAACACTTCTTAACCAAACACTTCTCAACCAAACATTTCTCAAACAAAACACTTCTCAAACCAAACACTTCTCAAACAAACACTTATCAAACAAACGCTTCTCAAACAAACACTTGTCAAACCGTTTATCTTATCAAGTAACAACTACGCAGGCTTGATCTCCCACACTCACGGGAGTACGTAGGCAACCACCAGTGGTGCGGTCTGACCCTCAACAGAAAAGTTCAAATCCAAATGTTAATCCCAAGAACGACCCTCCAAGTTAGCGACCTATGTGGAGAAGACCCAACAACACTGCAATGTTATTCCATTAAATCTGGCACAAATCCTAGAAAAGAAGAAACAACGATATACCAAGACAACCAGCAGCGATGACCTTCAAAGATTCGACACCCTTAATCACGAGTCTTCATCAAATCAGAAGAAAATCAAGACTAATTGCAATAACAAGTCAGGAATAATGATTGAAGGCATCAAAACCCAAGTCCTATACTTGTTCACCATCTAGTACAGAGGAAAAAGTCTCTTGCAATCTCAGCATCTTATCAGCCCATATGTCAAAGCGACTATCCCGATAACAAGCAAGGCTGGGCCAATTTCAAAATCGAAGACAACCCGATATTGTGACCACTACAATAAGACTTGGGCAATCTCGGAAACAACGACAACTCAACACTAGGGCATTTATCAAACATCCTAAAGAGGAAAATGCCCTGGTTAACACCATCATCAAAGCTTCCCTCACATCAACTCATTAGCGATTTGGATATTACTCACTTGCGACTTCATCAAGAAAGAGAGTTTCTCGTATGAATCCCCGACATCAGTATGCGAAAGGACTGGGGCATTTTTCGATTCTAGGAAAGTGAAGGATTTTAAGGTGGGATCAAGCCTCTCATCAAAAGAAGGAAAACTCCTGAAAGAAATCATGGCGACATTAGCTTGCCCTGACAAACGAAGGGGAAAATTCTCAACAAAGTTCTTAACTTAAGAGCGGAAGCCCAATGACAAAGGGTCTAGCGAATGAAATCTACACCATCAATTTGCGCCAAATCCTCATAAGCTAAGGCCTCTACACTAAAGTTCAAAGTTCGGCAGCGAAAGTACAGACGGCACCCTCCAGGGATATCAGCGGCATTCAAGTCATCAGTTCAGCCGGGTTGCAAATCAAATGTTCAAGGAAATGGGGCACAAGCACCCAACAGCGAAAGGAAACTCCAAATCACCTGTTATCCATATAGAGTCATAGAAGTCTACATTGGCAGCCCACTGTATGCCTTCTCACATTCTGCAAAGCCTTCTTCTCATATTAGCACACACTGTTATACACATTGAGAGTCGTAATGTGTGCGTTTGCCCAGACTTCGGTCCATGGTTTTCATTTCTGTCTGTATATATATATTCTTATATATGTATATATTTTATATATGGACTAACATTATCGAGTTATGCCTCGATTGAGCCTAGACTTATGTCTGGAGCGTTACTTGCTTATATATATATATATAATTGTTGTCAGACATATCTGATGAGCCTGGATTTTACATCCGGAGCATTTACCTTCTTTTATCGGATATATCCGATGAGCCTAGATTTATATCCCGTAGCGTTCATTGCTTTTATATATATATATATATATATATATATATATATATATATATATATATATATATATTTACATTTTGTTAGGCACGGAGTTTACTTAGCGACCTTTTTTACGACTTTATTTACATTTCGTCTCTGCTGGAGTTTACTTGGGCGATTGATCACTTTTACGACTTTATTTACATTTCGTCCCACACAGAGTTTACTTCGTGGTGGTTGATCATGTCATATATATATATATATATATATATATATATATATATATATATATATATATTTACCGCTTTTATATATTTACATTTACGATCCCCATGGAGTTGCTTCGTGGTGGTTGATCAAGTCTGTATATATATATATATATATATATCTGACTTTTTTACATATATAACTCGCATTTCTTGCTTTCCATGCAAAGCTGCGATATCATGTGAGCCTAGGAATCATGTGATCATAGATTGAGTTCATGAATCTAGATTGATTCCCATGATGGACCCTTTTTCAAATTGTGAAAGCGACTTGTACATCATTTTACAAATATCTGAATTTCCTTGGATTGTTGTCATGCCCCATGAGGAGTTCGGCACTGCTGTATATTATTTTCTCGAAGATGTTTCGCATCTCGAAAATAAAAGCAAACAAGCCGAACATTTAATAATAAAATGGAAGTATCAAAGGCATCAATTACTATTGAGCACAAGGTTTGAAAAAACCTTTTTTATAAAATTTTACTGCTATATCTTGCTTAAAACTGAATTTTTCTATAAATTAAAACCCTTTGTATATAGGTGCGAACGAGGTGTAGCACTACTTCCAAATAATTTCACATTGATCCACACACACACACACACATTCATACAACAGTTTCTATGAAAAGTGGTGGTCACCGTGGCAACACGGATGTCAGGGGGTGCCTAACACCTTCCCTCCGCGTAATAAAGCCCCCGGACTCAAATGAATCTCGGTTTCACAGACCCGTTTAGCAGTGTCACATCACTGGGTCAATGTGCAAACCTTTTTCGGTTGCGTTGGTGCAACATGTTAAATACACCAACTAGCGACTCTTAAAGTCAAATCGTCGACATTATACATGTCGGACCTTTTTCACTTGTTTTTTCAAACAAATCTCACATTAACATGAGAACACCAAAGAATGAGTAACGAAAAGGGACACTAAAAAATCCCGACGTCGACAAGTTATATAATATAACTATTGATATTTTATCAATAAAATATTAATATTTTAATATTAATAGCAATTATCGGATAATGAATTTAACTGTTTAAAAATCATATAAAAATGATTTTAAGGTATTAAAAATATTGTGATATATTATAAATATATTATTATGTTATGATTTTCATTAATATTTAATATTAAATAAATATTAATGATTAAGGAATTATGTGCTATTTATATTATATAAATACGATAGTAAGGATTTAAAATTCATGATAAATGATATTAATTATCTGAAAATTATTACGAGCTTATGAAAATTATTTTGACTGATTAATAAATTATCTAAGATAATTGTTAAGTGTTTAGGCAGAGTTTAATTGAACTTAAACTCGATAATTGTCCGAAGGCCATTGGGAAGTCCTAATAGTACCGAACTCAACTCAGATAGCAATAGTTTGACTTGATACTAGGTCTTATGGGCTGCATAAACTGATAGGATTATGTGGTAATGTGTTTAGGTTATTTTATACTATGATGATATTATTCTAATATTTGGAGATCATTATTATCTATATTAGGTCTTCGGATAAAGCTAAGTTATATTTCATAATGGTAATCAACGGAACAGGCAAGTTTTTCTTAACTCTACTAAGAGTTGTTTCATTCAGATATACTTATGGTTAATCATTGTTGATTGCCATTGTAATTGTACTTTGTACATATTGCATGTATAAATCAGGTATGAAAGGCTGATCACCTTCATTACCGTTCGGTTCAGATATATTTGTTCATGTTTAATACTGTTCAGTCAAAAGTTTGTTCATGTTAATTCACAACTACATTGTTGAATTATAGCCAACTTATTATTCAGACTCTTTCAATCATGATATATCTTTAAATAAAATTTAAACTTGTTGGGCAACCTTCATGCTCACCCTTGCTATATCATGATAAAACATTGCAGATTAAGGCGAATGCGTCGGATACAAGGAAAGGTTGGTAACAATAATGTATGATAAAATCTTTCTATGTCAGATAGGATAATGAATTGTGTATAAGTTATGGTTACTCAACCCGAACACAACCCCGAGGCACTCAGTTCCAGACCCGAACACAACCCCTGGAGGTCAGGCACACCTCAGAGACAACTCTGAGGACATCCAGTACTTGCAGCAGTCCAATCTTAGAGACAACCCAGGGAAACGATTGCTAAATCATCTCAAACCGGAGATAACCCCGGTGAGGGGAAAATTCATCATTTTGTCATCTCGATCCCACATTTCGCCATCTCAATAATATTTCAACATACATTCTACACAACAATGTCCTATAAGAACCAATAGCTTCAATCCCGAGTAACTACTACACAAGACAGCACACTAGATAGAATTTGAAGACTTGAAGACCAAGGGCAAGGTTGTGATAACCCGAGAATTTAGAAAATTATTTAAATCTTAATTGATGGATTAGAGGTTGAATAATAAACCTAGACAGAAAATAAGGAAATGAATTTAACATTTTTGGGAAGGATTTTTGAGAATTTTAAAAAAAATTATGGTGAATTATTCAGGATTAAGGGTATAGGTGTATATGAATATTATGTGTTTGTTTTTATTTTTTTATTATATAAACAAATAAAAGAAACTAAGGTAACCTAATTATATATTAGGAATGAAATTTTTTATAACTTATAAGGGTTATGATCTTTGGAGAATATTAGTATATAAAATATATACTAATTTTAAGAGATTTATTTTATACATCTCAATTAATTAATTTTATAACCTAATTATAACAAGTCTAATTGGGTTAAGAAATTTAAGTGTATGTAAGTAAATAATTAAATTATAATTGAGAAAATAAAAATCCTAATTAAATAATTAGGGAATGGTAATATTAAAAGTGTTGGAATATGTTATCTGTTATAGACCAAAGAAAATAAATTAAAAGCCCAAAGGATTAAAATAGGAGCCCAATCTCTTAGCCCAATTTAAGAGGGGCATTTTTGTCATTTGATATACTAAATATTACATAAAATAAAAATCAAACTTGGACAAGCTAAGGCCTCCTGTGTCACTTGTTTTTTACACCAAAAATTTTGTACATTTAAAGCAATCACTTAGTAATTAAGTGAGAGAAGAGAAAAGATATGTTGGTAGATTATGAGTAAATATACCAAATATATCTATAGATTTTTCCAACACTTAAATCATATTTCTCTTTCATCTTATTTCTTCTATTTTGGCTAAGAAAACCAAAGAGAGAGAGAGAGAA
This sequence comes from Panax ginseng, assembly GCA_020205605.1. Lineage (NCBI taxonomy): Eukaryota > Viridiplantae > Streptophyta > Magnoliopsida > Apiales > Araliaceae > Panax > Panax ginseng. The sequence goes on along the minus strand of CM035134.1, from coordinate 65,309,223 downwards.
TAGAGGGACCATTTCGGCAGCCCTAGAGATAAGAGAAGGGGAGATTTGGATCTTTATACACCAAAGATCCATCTCATATTTTAGAAGGAGAAGAAAGAAAAGCTAAGGTATAACAAAATTTCCACTTATGTAGTCTAATTTCCTTTTTGGTTTGATTTGATTTTTGATAATATGAAGTTATGATATCGAGGTTTAAAAACTTAGATCTATGTGTTTATGAGTGTTTCATATTTAGATATACCCATATTGGGTGTTGTTTTAGTTGGATATCAAAAGTAAAGAAAAGTGATTTTCTAGTTTATAAATCATAAAATTTGTATGTACTTTAGATTTCCACCGTTTTTGATCTACACCTTCTTTTTGAGATCCTTCAAAGAGAGGTTCTAGATATGTAAGTTAACTACTAAACCCAAGTGGTAGAACTCAAAAATATTGAGTACACAATATGTAGCGACTATTTTAGCCAAAACAGTTCCGACTTTTGAAAGGAAAACATACTGTTTTTGGACAGTCAAGGGTATGGGTAGTTTCATTATTTTTCTGACATTCAAAAATTCTAAAAATATTTGGGAGGATACTATTATAAGTTTTCTAACATCAACAAGTGGAATCACTGAAAAAGGAGTTGTAGATTTCCGTATGGACTGTTTTTAACAAAGTACGAAAAACCCGTTTTTTCCAAAATAGCTACTTCCCAGAACATTTAAGGGGTAGTTTTCGCAACTTAATTTGTGAGAAAAATTTCGGTCTTTTGGGACATTAATATACATGGTATTAAGTAGCTCCTGTCCAACAATGAGCTCATTCCGACTTAAAATGATAAAGTTATGACTATTTCAATTTTTGCAATTTTTCGACAAAAATTGGTATAACCAGAGTTCTATAACTCCGATGGCCACAAAATTTAAACTGGAGGCTCACGTTAACACTTACAAAATTGTGTCAAGAGATGGGAATTTCTGGAGTTCAGCATGATAGGGCTTATTTCTTAAGCTACGCACTAAAATTGATTTTTAAAAAATATTAAGGGAGTTGAAAAATTATGAAAAAAATAATTTTTGTGTATGAAATATATGTATATATGTTTGGACAAAGGATAGAAAAATAATAAGTTGATTTGGTATTTTTGTGAAAAGGATAATGAATCCAGCTTGCTGAATTGAAAAATTTGATGAATCCAGCTCGCTGAATTGAAAAGCAGTTTACTAACTTGAAAATATGTTGAATCCTGTGACAACCGAGATTTTGTAATTTAATTTAAATATTTATTGGATTGAATAAATATTTTTTGATTAATTAATTATTAGATTAATTAATTAATTGATGAAGTTGAGATAAATTAATTTAATTATATGTGTTATATTTATTAAATTGATGTGGAGAATTTTATTATTCGATGTATGTATTTATGTGAGCTTATTGAATTAAAAGAAATATTTAGTAAGCCTTTGTTATTTTAATTAATTTAATTATTAATTAGAGATTTAATAATTGATATTATTATTAAATGAGAAAATTTAATTATGTGACTATGTGCATTATTGAGAAATCATTGTATTTTATTTAAAGTAAATTAAATAAGATATTGATTTATTTTATAAAGGAGTGTGACATTATTTAAACTATATGATAATGTTTTATTAAATTAAATGGTTTTTGAATTATTTTCTTGCTAGCCAAACATGGCAAGACTAAAGGGAGGTTATGGGCTAATTAACCCGTGATCGGGTAATCGACCATCAATGCGTCAGTTCCTTTTCTATTTATCATACGTCTTCTTCTTTTCTATTATTCTTCTAAGTCTGATAAAAACATCGCAGAGAGAGAGTTTGAGAGAATTGTGGAGAGAGATTGCTTGGTGGTTGAGAATTATTGAGGCAGGCTTTAATTCATCTCCTATTATTTTATCTACGTTTGGGTAATTCTCTTCAACCCAAATTCTTCTTTTGCGTCTTTTAAAGTTTTCATGTATATGGCTTTCATTTATTCTGTAAGTCTCTGTAAATTGGGAAAGGGTGTTGTTATAGGGATATGTGTAATGATTCGAGTAGTATAGCATGTTTTAATATATATTATATGGGTTTTCATATCTTTAGTTTCATGAAATTATATAGTAAAAGATTTCAGAGTATGTAATATGGCCATATGGCCTTATACGTATGTTTTTTTTATATGTCAACCATAAACTTTTCTACAAAATTCAAACACTTATATGATTATACATGATAAAATGAACAAAACGAAATTTGAATGGTTGAATTTGGTTGTATAACGAATCCGTGGCATTGAATTTTAGGAAATTATGTTCAAAACTTCAAGAACAGTCCAATTTGCATGCATTAATTCTGTAATTATATGTTTTTATGGATTAAAATCACTCTATATATGCTGGGTAATGATTATGTACAAATTATAACATATGGGTATGCTTAATTTGGTGCAATTAGTGTTAAAAATGTGATGAATTCGCTGAACTCTGTATTCTTCGCGAACTGAGAATGAAAATCTGGAGTTTCGGCATGCACTGCCGCCAACTCTGAGCAGAAAACCTCAAGACCATGCCGCCACCACGCGTCATGCGCCATGTCTTGTACCAGCGCATACTTAGCAGAGAATGGTCAGAAATGAGTTTTTAAAAGTGTTCAAGTAAAGAGATGTGTTGGTAACTTAGTCTAATGAATATAAAAACTTGTTAGACCTATAATGAGATATGAAAATAAATTCTTAACATGTCCATAACACAATTATGTGTGAATTGAATGATCAAATGCATAGTTACCTTATTGTTTGTGAAGTCTTAATTTTTGACAATAAGTGTAGTAATTGACTAAGTATAGTCATGAACTCGAGCTAGACAAAGAATAAACTTGTGATGTTTATTACGTGATAATTGATTGGTGTTGTGAACATGAATGATATGTAGGATTTAAATCAAAGAACGAGTTTTGTTAACGTGTAATCTACGTATGAGGCAAGTTTCTAAACCTAAACTTTCTGTGAGCAAGTTTCCTAACCCTACTTGTTATCGTTATATAAGTTAATTAATTCATCTTTCGATATTGAGCAAGTTCTCATTTTTATTGATCAAGCCTGTCTTGTAGATTAAAGTTTATTAATCTTCAAGCATGATGTTGTTATACAATAATTATTCTATTGTATACCTTTTGAGATGTTATTCAAGTTAAATATTCATTTACTGTTAAACCTTGTTAGACTAGTGAACCCTTATTGATTCGACTAGTCCATAGTTGACGAGCGTTCTAAATTTCAGAACCCCTTGATGAATTATCCAAACCAAACTTCCTTTGGTGCGGACTTGAATGTCAAACTGAGATGAACAACCCTGTATAGGGGATTATTTACGCTTTAGCGTTAAGATATTGTGCACAGTATGGTACTAAGGGTTGATCCCCCTAAGTACGAGAAGATGAGTCCATAGTCTTATGATTGTTAAAGGTTTCAAGTAAAAACACTTGACAACCTAGGACATAGTTCAAGGTCTTATGATCCTCAGAAATTCTTTTGATTCTTGTTATTCATTCTTGATTCAAAAGTTGAACTTTATATCAGAAGTTATTATTTCTCTCGCATGTTATTATTCATTGTTATATTGTTATACTTGTGGGCAATCGTGCTAACTCTTGCGTAATAATATCATTGTAGTTAAGACCGAAAGAGCAGACGAACCTTCCACTAGTAAGGGCAAGGGAAAGCTTAGCAAGTAATGAAGACTGTTTTATTATTGTGGTTATGTGATGTAATTAGAATTGATGTTACTTAAGACTTATTTGTTTATGTTTTCTGCATAGATGTTTTAAGGTTAGAGTAACCTGGGATTTATTTATTATGCAGTTGATGTAACCCCATAAGGGGAGATTTATTATTTATTCTATCTATTGCATGGTTTGCATTTATTTATGGGTAGATAGATAGATGATGTTTGTACAATGAACACTAAATCCTGTTGAAAAATCTGATGAATCCAGCTTTCTGAATTAAAAAGCAGTTTACTGAATTGAAAATATGTTGAATCCAGCTTGCTGGATTGCAATCTAGTTGCTGGATTTGGAATCCAATTTGCTGGATTGCAGTTTGATTTGCTAGATTGACCATCTAGATGCTGGATTTGGCATCCAGGTTGCTGGATTTGGAATTCAGGTTGCTGGATTGCAATCTGGGTTGCTGGATTGGTATTTGACTTATTAGATGTTAAAGAAAAACTTATAATATATAATATTAAAGTATTTAAATCATATAAATATGATACTAATGATTGAAAATCATGATAAATGATAATTATTATGTAAAAATTATTATGAGACTTGGAAAATTATTTTGATTGATAATATAATTATCTAAATAATTGTTAAGTGTTTAGGCAAAGTTTAATTGAACTTAAACTCGATAATTATCCGACTAGGCCGTCGAGATGTCAGAATTGTGTCAGATTTAACTCAAACTGCAATAGTTTTACTTGATAGTAGGTCTTATGTATTGTATAGACTAATAGGGTTATGTGTTATGTGTTTAGGTTATTCTATGATTATATATAATAGTATTATACTGTGATGATATTATTCTAACTTGGAAATCAATATTATTAATATTAGGTCTTCAGATAAAACTAAATAGGTTGCGTAATGATAATCAACAGATAAGGCAAGTTTTTCTTGAACTATTCTTTTAACTTGTGATTAATCATTGTTGATTGTCATGTCTATGAGTTGTTGAATCGTACTCTATGCATATTGCATGTATTCATCAGGTATAAAAGGCTGATCACCTCCATTACAATTCGGTCAAGATATAATTGATATGTTCATGTTCAATGTTTGTTCATCTATGAAAATTTGTCCATGCTAGTTCATAACTATATTGTTGAATGTTAGCCAACTTTTATTGAATTCTTTCAATCATGATATATCCTCAATTAAACTTAAACTTACTGGAAAAATTTGTTTCTCACCCTTGCTATATCATTATAAGCACTTGCAGATAAGGTTTATACTTCAGATACAAGGAAAGGTCAAAAACAAGTACAGCTTGGGAGTTATGTGTGCAACTAAATTGTAATAATATTGTATGATAATAACTTTGTATGTTAGATAGAATATTTGTTCAATTATTATGTGAAGGTTCTCAACCTTGGGGTTAGTGTGTAATATTTCGTGTATAAACATTTTATGTTTATATCTTCCGCAATAGTTATAGAAATACTATACCAGATCCTTGGTGATTAGGACCAGGATTTGGGGCTATTACAATGGTCCCATCTTCCTGACTTTGTACAACCTCTAAACCCATGTCATTGTGTAGCTTTCGACAATAGCATATTGAAACAGGTCTTATACACCTCAATCGGATGCCCGGATTGAAGTTCTAAAAGTTTGAGCAGACATCACGTTGCATGCGTGCACGTACTTTGAGATGGAAGGACCCGCGGAACCCGGGGCACCCCGGGCTGCCGCTGGTACACATGCGGCTCCCCCCTCTATAAATAGAGGGATTGAGGTGGCCATTTTACAAATAGAAAAGGCAAGGAAGCCCTGTCCAATTTTCTCTATACACACTATAAACTGAGTGCTTTCTCATTTTAAACATTTGTGAGCTTACACTTTGCTATATTTTATCAGTGGGAGCCGAGTGTTCATCCACTTGAAGCTATTGAAGTCTTCTTTGACAGTCCACTGTAAGCCTTCTTACTTTTCTTAAAGCCTTTCTCCACTATTGTGCACACATAGTTATTCACGTTGAGAGTCGTGTTGTGTGCGTGTGCCCAGACTTCGGTCCGTGGCTTTTTTATTTCTTTTGTATATATATCGTGTGTATATATATATATATATATATATATATATATATATATATATATATATATATATTTGTACTAACATTATCGAGTTATGCCTCGATTGAGCACAGACTCACATCCGGAGCGTTTAGTCCTTATATATATATATATATATATATATATATATATATATATATATATATATATATATATATACTGTTGTCGAACTCTGTTCGATGAGCCTGGATTTACGTCCGGAGCGTTTATTGCTTATATATATATACTTATATATAAACTGTTGTCGAACTCTGATCGATGAGCCTTGATTTACATCCAGAGCGTTTACTACTTTTATATATATATAAATACTTATATATATATTATTACCATCAAACTCTGTTTGATTAAGCCTTGATATAATATTTGGTGCGTTTACCGCTTATATATATATATATATATATTTACATTTTTGTTAGGCCTAGAGTTTACTTCGTGACCTTTTATTGCTTTATTTATATTTCATCCCGCCTGGAGTTCACTTCGTGGTAGTTGATTGTTTTTACTGCTTTATTTATATTTTTGATCCCCCATGGAGTTGCTTCGTGGTGGTTGATCATGTCTATATATATATATATATATATATATATATATATCTATACCACTTTTATATTTTTACATTTCCAATCCCCCGTGAAGTTTACTTCGTCGTGGTCTATCGTTTGTATATATATATATATTTACAACTTTTATATATATAACTGCTTACAACTTTCATATAATTTGTGGCATAATGAGAGCCTAGAAATCATGTGATCACAGATTCAATCTCCTAAATCTAGATTCGGTTCCCGTGATGGACATAGTCGGCTATAATCAACTTGTAAATTATTCACGGTGTTTGAATTTCCTTAGACGTCTCCCAGGCCAACAAGGAGTTCGGCACTGCTATGTATATTATTTTCTCGAAGATGCTTCAAATATAGAAAATAAAACAAATCAAGCCGAACACATAATAAAATGGAAGTATCAAAGGCCTTAATTACTATTGAGCATAAGGGTTTGAAAAACCTCTTTTATAAAACATCATTGTTATATCTTATTAAAATTGAACTTTTATACAAATTTAAACCCTTTGTATATAAGTTTGAACGAGGCATAACACTACTTCTAGATAATTGCACATTGACCCACACACACACATATTTTATATAACAGTTTAATTGAAAAGTGGCGGTCACCATGGTAACACGGATGTCGGGGGGTGCCTAACACCTTCCCTCCGCATAATCCAGCTCTCGGACCCTAACGAATATCAGTTTCACAGACCAGTTAAACAGTGTTACATCACATGGTAAATGTGCAAACCTCTTCTCGGCTGAGTTGGTGCAACTGTTTAAAAATACCAACTGGTGACTCTTACAGTCCAATCATCAACATATACACGTCGGACCTTTTCACAACTTATTTTTTCAAACAAATCTCACCTAACATGAGAACACCAAAAGACAAGAACAAAAAAGGGACAATAAAAATCTCGACGTCGACAGGTGGCGACTCTGCTGGGGACATCCAGTAAAAGGGCTTAAGCCGCTACTACAAGCTTTTCAAAACTGTTATCTGCTCGTGTGTGGATCTTGCATTTACATTTGAATGGATGTGTACGAATGCATTTACTTACAACATTTAGTGATTCGCACTATATCTGCTTATGATATTGCAGTGCTTCGCACATGTCATCATTTCCTTACGGTGAGACACGTTGTATGTGAATGTATGTTGTGTGGTTCCTCCACGAGGAGGCTATCCTATTGGTGTTTGATTACTGGACTCATAGGGAGACTAATTCCATCGAGGCTCAGGAAAGGCACCACCCAAATTCGCTCCTGTTGAAAGACCAGATTAACTTCCCGTCAAGTAAATTGTGATGATCTGGGAACCTTCATGCCAAAAAGTTGCGAGAGTAGCCTAAGTTAGGTAAACCTCTGATAAACCAAACGCGGGGGAAGTCTCTTCATGCTTTCCATTTCAATTACTTGTAAATTCAATTACTTTTAATCTTATTCCATGTCAATCTCTATGTAATGGAAAATATAAAAGAATATATGTACATGCATATTAAAGCCAAACATCTGTTTTGCAGGATAATACTCCTATAACGGACATATTAAATAGCATGTAAATCATTTATACTTTCCCTAAGACTAAACTACATAAGTTTCTTTATAGGGAAATAATTGGACCTACTACCCGTTCAAAGTCCAAAAAGGCAAAAAGCCTACAACCAACCACGGCTACATCTGGCAAGTCTAGTCCTACTCCTGTCACTCGTGAGGAGTTCAAAGGACTAAATAACCAAATTACAGAGTTGGTTGTTCTGCTTAAAGAACAACATTAGTCCACTTAGGGTCCATGGATGCCCGTACATATAGAATCCTTTGCACATGGAGGAACTCAGGGTCCGGATAAGGAAGCTCCAATACCTGGAAAAATCTCTGAAATTACTCATATCAAAGAAGATCCAGACACCGGTGATATCAGGAGAAAAGTCTTATAAATGGAAGAGACCATCCGGTCTATCAAAGAAATTGGAGCACACGAGAGTGTTTCATATGCTGACCATTATATATTCCCTGGTGTGCATTATTCAGAGAAATTTAGAACTCCTAATTTTGAGAAGTATGATGGGTTAGGGGATCCTTACACACATTTAAAGTTATTCATTGGAGAACTAGGATCTTATGCAGAAAATGAGAAGTTCAGAATGCAGTTATTCCAAAAAAGTCTGACTGGAGAAGCCCAATCGTGGTATACTAGATTAGACAACTCTAAGATCCATAGCTGGGAGGAGCTAGCTCATGCCTTTCTCAGTCAATACAGTTTATAGTCTCAGATGGCTCCAGACCGGTAACAAATTACCAAGGCCAAGAAACACGCCAATGAGGTTTTCAAAGAGTATGCTCAAAGGTGGAGGCACCTTACTGCTTAAGTTATTCCCTCTATGACTGTGTTTGAGATGGTGATAACCTTCATAGACATACAAGAACCTCCTTTATATGAGAGAGTTTTAGCTGGCATTGGCAAGCCATTTTCTGAAATGACCAAACACAAAGAGATGGCTGAGATGGGATTAAAGTCAGGAAAGATACAAGATCTTGCCGCCTTGAAAGTTGTTGCTAAGCACATCCAGTCTAGAAGTTATGGAAACAACCCCGAAGCGTCCATAAGAAGAAATAGGTGGATGTTTCCTTGATACTACAAGGTCAGAAAGGCAGCCAGAATATGCCTATCCAGAGGAGAAATTACTCCCCTTTTTAAGCACAATCTCTAAACCCTCTATTGCCCAAAAGTAGAGAAGTCTGACGCACTCGAATGTTCACACCCTTAAGGCACTTACTCAAAAACATTCTTAATCTTCTAACAACACAGAAGAAAATTACTTATCTTCTTCCACCAGCCAACATAAGTGGGAAGGGTTTTAATGGTAATAGGAATTGTGCTTATCTTGCTGGAGCTCTAGGACATGATACTCAGGATTGCTGGGCCTTAAAACATAAGATATGGGATTTGATTGATAATAGTGAGATCGTGGTAACTAAACTCGACCAACCACATGTGCAAGACAATCGTCTTCCTCAAAACAAAGAAGAAGAGGTTAATATGATTAATTGGAGTAGTGGACATAGTTCAAATTATTGTGATGAATCCTCCCAAACCAGTAAGGATTGTATTGACAAATGGGATTATGCACAGTTCCAGCTTTTGATGGAACTAAAGATTAAAGCTCTTTGTAAGCAAGTTAACCAATTGGCAGAACTAGTGATCCATCAACACCAAGTCACATGCCAATTAGTCAGCCAAGAGAATGCTAGTCCCCTTCCTTTTGTTATGAATACTCCATCATCACCTCCAGAAAGTGAAACAATAGAGGATAAAATTGCAAAAAGAGCAAGTGCCAAAGCCCGTCGAGATTTTGCCAATAAGAGGGAATTAATTTATCTTGGCCAACCAATGGAGGAGATATTTTAGATGCTGATCAATGAAGGAAGAATCACAGCTCTGCTGCCTCTAATCAATCCCAGTTCAAGACGGTTCAATTCTAATGGAGTATGTTAGTACCACTCCCATTCTTGCGGTCACAACACAAAAGAATGATGGGCACTCCTCCATCTTATTCAGAATTTAATTGACAGCGGTGTCCTGCAGATCGCAGACGATGACACTTTGTTACTTGAGAGTGGAAACACATTTACTACAAAGTGGAAAGAAGTCGAAGCTGTTATATCTGCTGAGGATGATTTGGCTGCTAGACCACTCCCAATATAAGCAATTCAACTCAAAGGTGTTGACAATCCTTTGAAAGTGGCTGCACCAAAGTCAATCATCTTGCCATACAAACCACTATATCCTGTTGTCAGCCTACAAAAAGTGTCATGTAATTATGGAGAGGCTGAAGGATCTACATCACACATAACTGTTGCAGTTTTGAAGGAAAATCCACTATATCTTCCCCAATGGGTGATGAAGACTACCATCAAATCAAAGGGGAGGATTCCCATGGAGAAAATCAAAAATTTCCTCTATACTATGGGCCATAATGAAGCCAAGGTGGTTTTAAGCTTAAGAGAAGCTCCACAATAAATTTCTATATTGGACTTGGTTTTCTCTTCCGAAGATCACAAGAATGTTTTGCTAAAGGTTTTGGAAGAAGCCCATTTTCCGAAATCACTGGATGTTGAAAAATTCCAGCATCTAGTTGATCACATTTTTAACAACAATGTGATCTCTTTCACCAATGACGACATACCACCCGAAGGGACTAGTTGTAAGACCCCAACTTTTATGAATAAAGATGAATTTTCTATAAATATCGTTTTTGAATATTAAGGAGTGAATTTGATATAAAGTTATAGTTGTGGGTAATATTTATTAATTTTGTAAAGTACGCATGTTGTTATATTATATTCGATTGGTCGGGGACTATTCATTTTAAAAGGGAATATTCGTACGACAGCACAATCATTGGTGGACCCCACAACAAAATTATTATCGGATTGAGAAAACGACAAAAATATCTTTTTATAAAAATAACGGCGGAAGTTTTACCGTTAACTGTTGAAATACCCGGTGGTAAAAGTACAGTAATACGCGTGGTTGCATAGTATCACACTGTATTGATTATTGATGCTTACGTGAGAAGTCATTCATTTTAATTCAATTATTGCTACAGTAATTACTGCATAGTATCTCATGTTATTTGATTCATTTATTGTCAATATTTTATATATTATTAAATCAATAATTGAGACGATACATTTATTCATATTATTAGTTGCAATATTGACGATGTCTAGAAAGTTCTGTCGAGGAGAGGTTTGGTCACCTAATTGTGCACCAATAGGGAGAAATCCTTATTGGAGAGCCCCCTCTTTTCTGGGAATGACCTTGTTGTTAATATTGTGAGTTATAATAATATGAATAAAGGTTGTTAAAAATATTGAGGGAATTTTTATGAGGTATTTCTTGTAAATTTTGATTTTTATTTGGACCCCTGCTTATCCATTTTTCAAAACTATCGAGAGAAGTTATCTCAGTTTTATATAATATATATATATATATATATATATATATATATATATATATATATTAGTTTTTGTTTAAATTGATGAATTAGTCACCCGTGAATTATCAGACGAAAACTTTGGCCCGTGATTTTATTTCAAAGCGTCCGTGAAAATATTTCTAAATTGTATCCTTCCATTCTCCTATATATAGGATGCTTAGTTAGAATTGAAAATCACACCAGAATTAAAGAATTCTTCTTCTATAATATTGAGCGTATTTTGTAAGACCCCAACTTTTAGGAATAAAATTGAATTTTCTATAAATATCATTTTTGAATATTATGGAGTGAATTTGATATAATGTTATAGTTGTGGGTAATATTTATAAATTTTGCAAAGTACGTAAGTTGTTATTGGTCGGGGAATATTCGTTTTAACACGGAATATTCGTACAACGGCAAAATCATTGGTGGACCCCGCAACGAAATTATTGTCAGATTGAGAAAATAATGGCGGAAGTTTTATCATTAACTGTTGAAACACCCGGTGTTAAAAGTATAGTAATACGCGTGGTTGCATAGTAGCACACAGTATTGATTATTGATGCTTACATGAGAAGTTACTCAGTTTTCATTCAATTATTGTCGATATTTTTATATATTATTAAATCAATAATTGAGATAATAAAGTTATTAATATTATTATTTGCAATATTAACGATGTCTAGAAGTACTGCCAAGGAGAGGTTTGGTCACCAAATTGTGCGCCAATAGGGAGAAATCCTTATTGGAAAGCCCCCTCTTTCCTGGGAACGACCTGGTCGATTAATAGTGTGAATTATAATAATGATGATGAGTTTTTTTTTATTAGTATTATTAATGTAATAAAACAGAAAAGCTTTTTATATAAAACAAAATACTTTTATAAAGTTATTCGTTTTATTATATTATAAATAGAATATATTATATTTTATTTAAAAGATTTTGTTTTATTAGAATATTTTATTAAATCAATATGGACCGTCTATTTAAAAGTAAATCAATCTAGACCGTTCATGAATTAGTTAATGTAGTCCATTATTCTATAAATAGAAGCTCATTCCTTCATTATTTCTTACGAATTCACTGAAACTATAGAGAGAGAAACTATAGAGAGAGTTCTTCTTCTGTAATATCGAGCGTATTTCTTTAGAGTTTAAGAAAGCTTTGAGCGTAGAAGATAGTGCAAGTTTTCTTCAAGTATATTCACGCCCTACCCGTCGAAATACTCTTCTTTTTTAAGGTAAGGCGTATTATTTCTTTCTTATTCATAAAGATGACTTTTGTTATTCCATTCTTTATCATTATATTGGAATAACCTGTGTATGTGAAGTACCGCATACATGGTGAAATTCTTCTGTATTCCATTCTTTTTCATTATGTTGGAATAACCTATCTATGCGAAGTACCGCATACATGGTGAAATTCTTTACATTATTCCATTTTTATTATACATTGGAACATCTTGTGCGCATGCGTTACACGCATGACCGGGTTAGATTATTTATTATTCTATTGGAACATCACATGCGTGCGTTTACGCATTACCTAGTTCCGTTGTTTATTATTACATTGGAATATCATATGCGTGCATTTACGCATGGTTTGGTTCCATTATTTATTATTACGTTGGAATATCTTTATGCGTGCGTTTACGCATCACACAGTTCCATTATTTATTATTCGTTGTAATATCACATGCGTGCGCTTCACGCATGACCTAGTTTCGTTATTTATTATTACATTGGAATAACTTTATATGTCTTGATTCTATCGCATGCACGGTGATTTCTCTTGTTATTCCATTCTTTAATATACTCAGTTGGTTAAAGTTTTGACTTCTATACTCCGTGAAATTAGTGGAATATCCTTGATATTTGTGCTTCATCCAGTATCTTTTCATGAAAATATTCTTCTGAGCATTCTTGAGTTTTACTCTACAAAGAAGTATCATGTTGACAATTTTGGACGTTATTAGTTCTGGATAAATTAATTCTTGAACTTGTTTTATTGAATTCTTATATCATTGTCATCATCCTCATGTTTATATTATGTTGAAAGTCATACGTGGCATGTAGTGCATAGATGGACTTGGTATGATTATGACACTGGATTATTGATTGTAATCATGACTGTAATGTTACAAATGATTCGGTAAAAGTCCTCATTAGCTCGTAGTGCATTGATGGACAGTTATTGGCATGATCATGACCATTAATGAATACACGAATATCCTTGGCCCGTAGTGCATGGATAATTTGTGGTCGTGATACTAAAGAATATCCTTGGCCGTAGTGCAGGGGTGATTCGATGATGTGGATTATTTATTAAGCTGAGTCTCAGCGATAAAAGTGATGAAAAACCTTTTAAATCATAAAAGATAGTAGATTTTATTCTCTACTTGACTCTTTTAATGGATTGGTTGTTCCGCTGCAGTTAACCTTGATGTTTGTTATATTGTATTAGTTTAACACTATTGAAGGCTTAGGATAATTTATTCTGCATTATATTAGCCATAATATTTCTTACTGGGCTAGTTGAGCTCACCCTTTCTTTCATTGTTCTCTTCAGGAAATGAGAATGTAGTAGGGACTAGTCGAGGAACGGAGTGACAATCCAGAGGATAGCATTAGTAGTCCTCACTATTATATAAAATAGTTTGTTAATAAATGTAATGAGGACTTATTTTGAGTTTAAATATTGTCTAGAAGACAATGTTTGTATTAAAACTCACAGCTCATGTTGTATATTTAAGATTGTATTTGTATTCTGTACCATGTATTTGGCGACTCAGAATAGGTGATGTATACCTATTTTGGGGGCGTCACAGTTTGTATCAAAGCTTAGGGATATGATCACTAGCTAAGATGTGAGACAAGAAATAGGAGGGGAGAGACGGGAAATTCCTTCACTAGTATAACCTACCTAAGTTTTTTGGTATTTAATTGGTCGGTCAAAGTATAGGGATAATATGTGATATGTTAATTAACCCTTGTTTTGTGGCAGTATTTGAAAATGACATCCGAGAATGTTGAAAATATGAATGGAGCACAGGAGACCGTTCAGTCTCCATAGAACAATAATCAGAATAATGTGCATCAGGAAGGCGACAATCCTCAGGCAAACAATAACACTGACCAAATGATGAGCGATGGAATGTTCAGAGGCTTTATGCAATTCATGGAACATCAGGCAAGAGCGGCTCCTATCCAAAATGCAGGTGGAAATCGCAACTCTCGGACGATCCACCGCTAAGCGCCAAGGAGGCTGGTACCCTTTGGAGTTTTTGGAAAGCCAAAACCACTTAAGGCAGAGACGTGGATTAAGTAGATCAACAAGATATTTGATGTCTTGGGATGCTCCGAGGAGCAAAAGTTTCCCTTTGCCAGCTTCATGTTGTGGGCAGAGGCAGATTATTGGTGGAAATTTGTAAAGCGTACTCAACTTGCCGCACTGAAGATGTCTTGGGAGAAGTTCCAAGAACTGTTCAACAACAAGTACTTTCCCAAAAGTATTCATCAAATGAAAGAGGTAGAGTTTATCAAACTGGAACAAAACAACATGACTGTGTCGCAGTAGGAAGCCAAGTTTGTCGAGTTGTCCTGGTTTGCATCCCATTTGGTTGATAATGAGGAGAGAATGACGCGAATGTTTCTAAGAGGTTTGAAACCCGAGATACGTCAATATCTTATCTCTCATAAACTGTGTTTTTATTTAGATGTTGTTATAGGGCTCAATTATTGAGGCAATAATAATGAGTCAACCCAAGAAAAAGAAGCGGTAAGTGAAATGATAATACTAGTGAGAGCAGTCATCGAAGCGGTGACAACAAGCGTGGAGGGAATCAACAGGCCAGAAATGGTAACCACTTCGATGGTAATCAGGGCTAAAATAATAAGAATGGACATTTCAAGAAGAGGAGATTCAACAATGATGAAAAACGTCAAGACCTAAGCTTTTAGTTGTTAAGGAAGGAGAACGACCACCTATCATATGCTTCAAATGTGGAGGGGAGGGACACATTAGTCCAAACTGCACGATGTTGTCCAAAACATGTTATAATTATGGAAGAGAAGGTACAGTTAGCCCAATTTTGTCATTCACCGAAAATAAGTTTAGCTAGGATGGAGGCACCAAAGGTAGTCGAGAAAAAGTCATAGGTAGGTAGTGCAAGGGAGAGCGTTTGTTGTGACCTCCCAGAAAGCAAGGAACCCGAACGAGGTCATCACGGGTAAGCTTATCATAAACTCTAGCGAAGTCTATACCTTATTTGATACCGGTTCTACCCATTCTTTTATTTCTCCTACTTGCACTCAACGTTTAAATTTGACTCCGGAGAAATTAGAGTTTAACTTATCTATTGAAACTCCGTTGGGAGAAATCTTCATTACATCCACGGTTTATAAGTCCTATTTAGTTTAAATCGGAACCCGCACGTTATCTATCGATCTTATTTCTTTGAAAATACTTGCATTTGATGTGATTCTAGGGATTGATTGGTTAACTACTCATCATGCAAAAATTAATTATTTTCGTAAGGTTGTTAGCTTTTATATTCCTAACCAACCTATTATGCGAATTCAAGCAACCAAACCATTAAAATCAATCACTGTCATCTCAAGCCATAAAGCTATTCGTTTATTGAAAAATGGATGTCAAGCTTTCTTAGCTCATGTCACGGATCTAAACAAAAATACGTCAGTTTTGAATGATATTTCTATTATTAATAAATTTCCTGACGTATTCCCTGAAGAACTTCTTGGCCTACCCCTAGAGCGTTACATTAAATTTTGTATCGACCTTGAACCCGGTACAAAACCCATTTCCAAAGCCCCATATCGAATGGCTCCTATTAAACTTCAGTAGTTAAAGACCTAACTACATGAATTGTTAGACATTAGCTTTATTCGTCTTAGTACTTCTCCTTGGGGTGCTCCTATTCTATTCGTGAAGAAGAAAGATGGGAGTATGCAACTTTGTATTGATTATCGGGAGTTGAATCATGTCACCATCAAAAATAGGTACCCATTGCCACGTATTGATGACCTGTTTGACCAGTTGCAAGGAGCCAAATTCTTTTCAAAGATTGATCTTCATTCCGGATATCACCAATTAAAGATTAGAACCGATGACATTCCAAAGACGGCTTTTAGAACTCGGTACGGGCATTATGAATTCCTAGTCATGTCTTTTAGATTGACTAATGCTCCTGCTGCCTTCATGAATATGATGAACCAAGTATTCAAGGAATATTTGGATCACTTTGTGGTTGTCTTTATTGATGACATCCTTACTTATTCCAAAAGCCGTGAAGATCATGAGCAACACTTGAGGCTGATACTCCAAAAGCTTCGTGAAAACAAGCTTTATACCAAGTTGAAGAAATGCGAGTTCTGGCTTGAGGAAGTAGCATTCCTTGGGCACGTAGTATCAAGTCATGGAATATCTGTTGACCCAACAAAGATTGAAGCGATTCAAAGCTGGGAGCATCCTAAATCAGTGACCGAAGTACTTAGCTTTCTCGGCTTAGCTAGTTATTATCGAAGATTCGTAGAGGGGTTTTCTCAAATCGCTATTCCATTAACTCAGTTGACTCAGAAAGATATAAAGTTCGGTTGGAGCAAAGAATGTGAGAAGTGTTTTTAAGAACTCAAGAGGAGACTCATTTCAGCACCTGTTCTGACAATACCATCTGGCTCAGAGGGATTTGTCATCTATAGTGATGCTTCGGGCAAAGGGTTGGGATGTGTTCTCATACAACATGGGAAAGTCATAGCCTATGCCTCACGACAACTCAAAGAATATGAGAGGAATTATCCTACTCATGATCTATAGTTAGCAGGAGTCGTTTTTGCACTAAAGATTTGGAGGCATTATTTGTATGGGGAGAAAGTGGAGATCTTTACGGATCATAAAAGCCTCAAATATTTCTTCACTCAAAAGGAACTCAACATACGACAACGACGTTTACTTGAACTGTTGAAAGATTATGATCATACCATCCAATACCATCCTGGAAAAATGAACATGGTAGCTGACACATTGAGTAGAAGATCATATGCGGGTACGAGTGCAATATTGACAACGCAAAGGCCCATTTTGTGTGACTTGCAAAGGATGGAGATAGAGTTAAAGACTCCCGGGACCCATGTGATGATGGCAAATATATGAGTAGAACCGACTTTAATTGATAAAGTTAAAGTTTGCTCCAAGCTCTAGGACTGGAGGCGATGCGTATGAGGAAGAAAGTGCAAGAAGGTGCTATGCCGGAAGCAAGAATCGATGAAGAAGGAATACTTCGAGTCAACTTCAGACTTTGTGTTCCTAACGACCCTTATTTAAAGTATAAAACCATGATGGAGGTGCACAACACACCATTTACAATCCATCCCGCGAGTACCAAAATGTATCATGATCTTCGTCATACATTTTGGTGGAGCAATATGAAGAGAGAGATAGCGTTGTTTATCTCAAGGTGTCTAACTTGTCAACGAGTCAAGGCGGAGCATCAAGTACCAAAAGGTCCATTGCAACCACTTGAAATTCCAAAATGGAAGTGGGAGCACATTACCATGGATTTCGTTACTGGTCTTCCCAAGGTTTCTCAAGGCATAGATGCAATTTGGGTCATTGTTGATATATTGACCAGGTCTGCTCATTTCTTACCAATATGAGAAACTTATACACTTGAACATCTTGCTCGTATGTACATAAATGAGATTGTGAGACTACATGGTATGCCAGTATCCATAGTTTCTGATCGAGACCCAAGATTCACTTCACGATTTTGGGTTAGTTTGCAAAAAGCTATGGGCACGGATTTATGATTTAGTTCAAAATATTATCCTCGATTTAAGCGAACAATCGGAGAGGACTATTCAAACTCGGAAGATTTATTAAGACTACGTGTCCTTGACTTCAAGGAAGTTGGGACAAGTTCTTCTTCATTGGTGGAGTTTTCCTACAACAACAAACAATTAAGCAAAGTATTGACATGGCTCCATTTGAGGCGTTGTATGGAAGAAAGTGTCATTCTCCGGTATGTTGGGATGAGGTGGGTGAAGCAGCGTTGTTGGGACGGGGAGTTGGTATGTATGACTACGGAAAAGATTCAAACGATCCGACAACGTATAAAAACCTCACAAGATCGACAAAAGAGTTATGCTGATCTTCATCGAAAGGACGTGGAATTCGATATTGGAGATCATGTATTGTTACGTGTTGTTCCATGGAAAGGAGTTACGAGATTTGGAAAGAGAGGAAAGCTCAATCCTCGATTCATTGGCCCATTTTAATCCTCGATCGAGTAGGGCTGTGGCCTATAGACTCGCTTTACTGACCAAGTATGTCTCTCGTGTTCATAACGTTTTTCACATATCCATGTTACTTAAATATGTGGAAGACCCGAACCACATTATTGAGTTAGAACCAGATGAAATAGCAGAAGATTTAACGTATGGAGAGGTTCCTGTTCAAATCTTGGATAAGAAGGAACATATTCTACGCTCCAAGGTTATACCTCAAGTCAAAGTTTTGTGGAGAAACCACAATGTTGAGGAAATGACCTGGGAGTTAGAATCTAAAATGAAATTAAGGTATCCTTACCTCTTCGACCTACCAGGTATTTATCCTAATTTCGAGGGCAAAATTTCATAAGAAGGGGAGGTTATAAGACCCCAACTTTTAGGAATAAAAATTAATTTTCTATAAATATCATTTTTGAATATTATGGAGTGAATTTGATATAATGTTATAGTTGTGGGTAATATTTATAAATTTTGCAAAGTACGCAAGTTGTTATTGGTCGGGGAATATTCGTTTTAACAAGGAATATTCGTACAACGACACAATCATTGGTGGACCCCGCGACAAAATTATTGTCGGATTGAGAAAACGACAAAAATATTTTATGAAAATAACGGCAAAAGTTTTATCATCAACTGTTGAAACACCCGGTGTTAAAAAAGACGATGTCTGGCGTGGTTGCATAGTAGTAGCACACGGTATTGATTATTGATGCTTACGTGAGAAGTCACTTTCGGTTTTGATTCAATTATTATCGATATTTTATATATTATTAAATCAATAATTGAGATAACAAAGTTATTAATATTATTATTTGCAATATTAACGATGTCTAGAAGTTACGCAAGGAGTGGTTTGGTCACCTAATAATTGCGCATGATAGGGAGAAATCCTTATTGGAAAGCCCCTTCTTTCCGGGAACGACCCGGTCGATTAATAGTGTGAATTATAATAATGATGATGAGTTTTGTTTTATTAGTATTATTAATGTAATAAAACAGAAAAGTTTTTTATATAAAACAGAATACTTTTATAAAGTTATTCGTTTTATTAGATTATAAATAGAATATATTATATTTTATTTATAAGATTTTGTTTTATTAGAATATTTTATTAAATCAATCTGGACCGTCCGTTTAAAAGTAAATCAATCTGGACCGTTCATGAATTAGTTACTATGCAGTCCATTCTTCTATAAGTAGAAGCTCATTCCTTCATTATTTCTAACGAATTCACTGAAACTATAGAGAGAGAAACTATAGAGAGAGTTCTTCTTATGTAATATCGAGCGTATTTCTTTAGAGTTTAAGAAAACTTTGAGCGTAGAAGATAGTGCAAGTTTTCTTCAAGTATATTCCCGCACTACCCGTCGGAATACTCTTCTTTTTTAAGGTAAGGGGTATTATTTCTTTCTTATTCATGAAGAGAACTTCTGTTATTCCATTCTTTATCATTATGTTGGAAGAACCTGTCTATGCGAAGTACTGCATACATGGTGAAATTCTTCTGTATTCCATTCTTTTTCATTATGTTGGAATAACTTGTCTATGCTAAGTACCACATACATGGTGAAATTCTTCTGTTATTCCATTTTTTATTATTACATTTGGAACATCAGTGCGTGCGTTACGCATGACACGGTTACGTTATTTATTATACTGTTGGAACATCACATGCATGCGTTTACACATGATGCGGTTACATTATTTGTTATTACGTTGGAATATCCACATACATGCATTTACGCATGACACTGGTTCCTTTATTTATTATTACATTGGAATATCGTATGCGTGCGTCACGCATGACACGGGTTACATTATTTATTATTTTGTTAGAATAACCTGTCTGTGCGGTCTATCTCATGCATGGTGATTTCTTTTGTTATTTAATTCTTTATTATACTCAGTTGGTTAAAGTTTTGACTTCTATACTCCATGAAATTAGTTGAATATCCTTGATATTTGCATTTCATCCACTATCTTTTCATGGAAATATTCTTCTGAGCAGTCTTCAGTTTTACTCTACAAAGAAGTATCATGTTTACAATTTGGACGTTATTAGTTCCTGGATAAAGTAATTCTTGAACTTGTTTTATTGAATTCTTATATCATTGTCATCATCTTCATGTTTATATTATGTTGAAATTCATCTGTGGACTGTAGTGCATAGATGGACTTGGTATGATTATGACCAGGGATTATTCGGTGTAATCATGACCGTAATGTTACAAATGATGTGGTAAAAGTCCTCATTAGCCCGTAGTGCGTTGATGGACAGTTGTTGGCATGATCATGATCATTAATGAATACATAAATATCCTTGGCCCGTCGATGATGTGGATTATTTATTAAGCTGAGTCTCAGCGATAAAAGTGATGAAAAACCTTTTAAATCATAAAAGATAGTAGATTTTATTCTCTACTTGACTCTTTTAATGGATTGGTTGTTCCGCTGCAGTTAAACTTGATGTTTGTTATATTGTATCAGTTTAACACTATTGAAGGCTAAGGATAATTTATTCTGCATTATCTTAGTCATAATATTTCTTACTGGGCTAGTTGAGCTCACCTTTTCTTTCCTTTGTTCTCTTGTGAAATGAGAACGTAGCAGGGACTAGTCGGGGAACGGAGTGACGGTCCAGAGGATAGCATTAGTAGTCCTCACTATTCTATAAAATAGTGTGTTAATAAATGTAATGAGAAATTTATTTGAGTTTAAATAGTGTCTAGAAGACAATATTTGTATTAAAACTCACAGCTCATATTGTATATTTAAGATTGTATTTGTATAATGTACCGTGTATTTAGCGACTCAGAATAGGCGATGTATACCTATTTTGGGGGCGGTACATATTTCTTTCGAGTTTTAGAAAGCTTTGAGTGTATAAAATAGTGAAAGTTTTCTTCAAGAATATCCCCGCTATACCAGTTGGAATACTCTTCTTTTCAATGTAAGGGATGTTATTTTTGTTCAATATTCGTATGAAACAATATTTTCTTCCATACTCTGTAGTATATAAGTAATATTATTTCGTTTCAGATTCTGAATTCTATACTCATTTTGTTAAAGTTTTGGCTTATATACTCCATGAAATTAGTAGAATATCCTTGATACTTGCGCTTCATCCAATATCTTTTCATGGGAATATTATTCTTAGCATTCTTGATAAGTTTTAACTTTTTCGTGTCAAAGTACTATTCACAAGGTTACTATTCCTGAAGTACTATTCATGGGATACTATTCACTCAGTTACTATTCACCTGGAGTACTATTCATGATAAAAATTAATTTTTTTCGGTCCAAATCATTTATGATACAATATTATTCTTGAATTTTACTCCATAAAGCAGTATTATGTTAACAATTTGGACATCATTGAATTATGGATAAATTAAATTATAAATCTTTTAAAATTTTTCCTTTGCTTTCTTTTAATTGAATTCTTATATCATTGTCATCATCCTCATGCTTATATTAATTGTTATGAAAGTTATCTTTGGCTGTAGTGCATAGATGGACTTGGTATGATTATGAGCAGGGATTATTCGGTATAATAATGACCATAATGTTACAAATGATGTGGTAAAAGTTCTCATTGGCCCATAGTGCATTGATGGACAGTTGTTGGCATGATCATGACCATTGATGAAAACATGAATATCCTTTGCCCGTAGTGCATGGATAATTTATGGTCAGGATACTAATGAATATCCTTAGTCGTAGTGCAGGGGTGATTTGATGATGTGGATTATTTATTAAGCTGAGTCTCAGCGACAAATTTGATGATAAATTCTTTTAAATCATAAAAGATAGTAGATATCAAGCTCTACTTGACTCTTCTAATGGATTGCTTGTTCCGCTACAGTTAAACTTGATGTCTATTGTATTTTATCAGTTTAACACTGTTGAAGGCTAACGATAATTTATTCTGCATTATCTTAGTCATAATATTTCTTACTGGGCTAGTTGAGCTCACCCTTTGATTTCATTGTTCTCTTCAGGAAATGAGAATATAGCTGGGACTAGTTGGGGAACGGAGTCACGGTCCAGATGTTTGCATTAGTAGTCCTCACTATTCTGTGAAATAGTGTGATAATAAATGTATCAAGGACTTATTTTGAGTTTGAAAACTGTCTAGGAGACAATTTTTGTATTAAAATTCACAGCTCATGTTGTATATTTAAGTTTGTATTGTATTTTGCACCATGTATTTGGCGAATCAGAATGGGTGATGTATACCTATTTTGGGGGCGTCACAGTTTGTATCAGAGCTTAGGGATATGATCTCTGGCTAAGATGTGAGACTAGAACAAGGGAGAGAGACGGGTAATTCCTTCGCTAGTATGACCTACCTAAGTTTATTTGTTATTGGTCGGTCAAAATATAGGAATAATACGTGGTGTGTCAATTAACCCTTGTATTGTGGCAATATTTGAAAATGACATCTGAGAATGTTGAGAATAGCAATGGAGCACAAGAGACTATTTAGTTACCACAGATTAATACACATGATAATGTGCAACAGGAAGACAATAATCCTTAGGTAAATAACAACACCGATCAAATGATGAATGATGAGATGTTCAGAGGCTTTATGCAATTCATGCAACATCAGGCGAGAGTGGCTCCTGTCCAAAATGCAGGTGGAAACACTGTCAACTTTTGGACGGTCACCGGTAAGCAGTTCAAGGAGCTAGGTCCACCGGAGTTTTTGGGAGAGCCAAAACCACTTAAGGCAGAGACGTGGATAAAGCAGATCACCAAGATATTTGATGTCTTGGGATGCTGTGAGGAGAAAAAGGTTCCCTTTGCCACCTTCATATTGCGAGGAGAGGCTGATTACTAGTGGGAATCTATAAAGCGTACCCAGTCTGCCGCAATCAAAATGTCTTGGGAGAAGTTCCAAAAACTGTTCAATGATAAGTACTTTCCTGAAAGTATTCGTCACATGAAAGAAGTAGAGTTCATCATGCTGGAGAAAAACAATATGACCGCGTCGCAGTACGAAGCCAAGTTTGTCGAGTTATCCCGGTTTGCGTCTCACTTAGTTGATAATAAGGAGGGAATGATGCAGATATTTCTAAGAGGTTTGAAACCCGAGATATGTCAATACCTTATTTCTCACAAACATTGCTTGTATTCAGATGTTGTGAATAGGGCTAAGTTATTGGAATGCGATAATTAGACGACCCAGCCAAGAGAGATCAGTTGGCAAATTGATAATACCAATGGTAGCAGTCATCGAAGCGGTGACAACAAACGTGGTGGGAATCAACATGCTAGAAATGGTAACCACTTCGGTGGTAATTATGGCCAAGACAATAAAAGTGGACATTTCAAGAAGATGAGATTCAACAATGATGGAAAGACGTCAGCATCAGCACCCGTTGTTAAGGAAGGAGAACGACCACCTATCATATGCTTCAAATATAGAGGGGAGGGACATATCAGTCCAAACTGTGCGCAACAGTCCAAAACGTGTTACAACTTTGGAAGAGAAGGTCACCCAACTCGATTTTGTCATTCAGAGAAGCCAAGTCCAGCTGGGATGGAGGCACCAAAGGCCATTCTAAAAAAGATAAAACCAGTAGTTCAAGGGAGAGCGTTTGTCGTGACCTCCCAGAAAGCAAGGAACCTGAACAAGGTCATCACGGGTAAGCTTATCATAAACTCTAGCGAAGTTTATACCTTATTAGATACCGGTTCTACCAATTCTTTTATTTCTCCTACTTGCGCTCAACGTTTAAATTTGACTCCGGAGAAATTAGACTTTGACTTATCTGTTAAAACTCCGTTGGGAGAAACCTTTATTATATCCACTGTTTATAAGTCTTGTTTGGTTCAAATCTGTACCCTCACATTACCTATCGATCTTATTTCATTGAAAATACTTCCATTTGACGTAATTCTAGGGATTGATTGGTTAACTACTTATTATGCAAAAATAGATTGTTTTAGTAAGGTTGTTATCTTTCATATTCCTAACCAACCTATTATGCAAATTCAAGCAAACAAACCATTAAAATCAATCATTGTCATCTCAAGCCATAAAGCTATTCGTTTATTGAAAAACGAATGTCAAGCTTTCTTAGCTCATATCACGGATTTAAACAAAAATACGTCAATTTTGAATGATATTTCTATTGTTAATAAATTTCCTGACGTATTCCCTGAAGAACTTCCTGGCTTACCCCCAGAGCGTGTAATTGAATTTTGTATCGACCTTGAACCCGGTACAAAACCCATTTCCAAAGCCCCATATCGAATGACTCGTATTGAACTTCAGGAGTTAAAGACCCAACTATAGGAATTGTTAGACATCGGCTTAATTCATCCTAGTATTTCTCCTTGGGGTGCTCCTATTCTATACGTGAAAAAGAAATATGGGAGTATGCGACTTTGTATTGATTATCGGGAGTTGAACCATGTCACTGTCAAAAATAGATAATCGTTGCCTCGCATTAATAACCTGTTTGACCAGTTACAAGGCACCAAATTCTTTTCAAAGATTGATCTTCGTTTCAGATATCACCAATTGAAGATTAAAATTGATGACATTCCAAAGACGGCTTTCAGAACTGTAATAACCATGAATTTTAAGTCACTATATATGTATGTACATTATTGATATTTAAAACTTTGTGTTATATAGTGGTTTAATATGTGACAACATATGTGAAGTGGTGCAAGAATTAATAAACATATATATTATAGTTATGAATATATACATTTATAGATTTCATTAAAAATGAAAGTTTCGTAACCTAATAATACATTAGGTGAGACAATTAAATAACCTAAGGGTTATGGTAATAAGGAAAGGTTAGTATTTAATATGTATACTAACTTAAGTGAATAATCTTGTTATTTATAGTGAGTAATAATTTTAAACCTAATTCTAGTAAACTTAATTAGGTTATGAGCTAAAGTCACATGTATAAGTAATTAAATTTCATAAGATTGGAAATGGAAACCCTATATAAAAATTCGGGTAACATATATTAAAATTGTTAGACTATGTTTATTACATGGCCCAAAATAATTAAAGGAGAAGCCCAAAAGAAATAAAATGCAAAACAATACTTAGCCCACTTGATTAAGGGTATTTTAGACTTTTGATTAATCAAATTTGTGCATTAAAATAAAAGCAAAATGGAGGAGATAATGGAGCAAGGGGGACCGGCCACATTAGCCTTTTTAAGGCAAGATTATTAAGCTAATCAAGTTCCATAAGTAGAAATCTTACACACAAGGACAAGTGTGTCATGCTCCCATTGGTGGAAAGCTTAATTAGCACCCTTAATCACATGATTAGGCTTAATTGAAAGAGATAAGGTGAAGTCTTTTATCCATGGGACAACCAAAGTATGGGGGATAATAGTTTTATCACACATTCATTTGCTAGACATCTTTCATTTCACTTCTCATTCTTCTTCTTCTTTTTCTCCAAAGCTAGCAACATACAAGAGAGAAAAGAGAGAGAGGGTTAGGGTTTTAGTGAGAGAGAGAGGTGTGCTAGTTTGATTATGCACACCAAGTTTATACTCTACTTTGGTAAATCAAGGAAGGTTGCCACTAAATCAAGGTATAACCTAATCTTCATCTTCTTCTTCTACTTTGTATTATAGCTTGATTTGTTGGGGTTCTGAACTAATACTCAAGGTACCCTAGTTCTACATATCATCATGTATGGAACTAAGTATCTTGAGTGTTAGATCAAAGGTTTAGAGGAAGGAAATGAGCATATGTTCTCCAAGGGGTGAAACCTTTGTTTTTCTTCCACTAAATCTTGTATAGCTCAAGTTCTACAACTTGGATTTGTGATCCGTCGAAGGGGGGTGCTAGATACATGAGTTATCTAGTAAACCCAAATGATAGAACACAAATATAGCATGTATTGAAGCCATGGGGGCTATTTTCCCCAAAACAGTCCACATAGAAAGTTAAGGTTTCAAAACCCTTAAAAAACTACTGTTCCTGTTTTTCTTAGGACTGTTTCGGATAGTTGAAAGTCTTTTAAAAATTTGGGAAAAATCACAGAGGTACCTTGAGAAGTTATCTACGTGTAGGAAAAAGAACGGACACGTTTTGAGTTACAGGTTGTGCGTAATGGCTATTTCCGTAAAGGAATCCTAAATATTAACACTCGAATATCTCACTGTGTATACATGGGAAAAATCCAAAAATTGTACAGTAGGTTCATATATGTTATGAGATAATACTCTGAATATTTTAGAATTTTCTGAGCAAAACCCAATTTATGAAAAATGAAGCATGATCCGAGTGTTTTAGGCACTTTAAAAATAGTAAATCATTTTCTAAAATTCGAAAAAAATTTGGGGATCATTGTTGGGTGATATACTGTCCAAATCCAGAAAAGAAGAATTTTTGGAATCAGTTTGCTATTTTTCCTAAAAATGATGAAGTTATGAATAAAAAGAAATAAATAGTTAAATGATGTCTTAAATACGGAAAATACGATTTTAATGCTTGAATACTCCTAATATATAATGTTATGACTATTTTAGGATATTTTGGTAATTTATAATAAGAAATATTATTTATGACCTTTTATGAACATTAAATAAGTGGTTAATAATATTTGATTTAAGCATTAATAAATGATTAAAATATTATTAAATAATTAATAATATTAGATTAAAATATTAATCTTAGATTAAAATAATATTAAAAGATTAATAATGTTAAATTAAAGTATTATTAAATGATTAAAATATTCTTAAGTAAATAATAATATTAGAGATTAAATAAAATGTTATTAAAAATGTTATAACATTAGTAAGTGAATAAAATATTATTAAATGATTAATAATATTAGTAAATGAATAAAATATTATTAAATAATTAATAATATTAGTAAATGAATAAAATACTAATACTATTGGTAAATGATTAAAATTATTATTAATTGATTGATGATACTAAAACATAAGTAAATATTAATAAACTAATAATATTAACGCATGTTTAAAATATTATTAAGAGGATTAATAATATTAGTAAGATATTAAAATATTATTAAGATGTTAATAATATTAGTAAGCGAATAAAAGTATTATTAGTGAACTAATAATACTAAGAGGTGAATTAAATATTATCAAGATTAATAATATTATGTGAATAAAGGTAGTTGTTATTTAATAGTAACATTATCAAAGTAGGATAATATTTCTAAGAACTAAATATAATATATAATATCTAT
This sequence comes from Panax ginseng, assembly GCA_020205605.1. Taxonomy (NCBI): domain Eukaryota; kingdom Viridiplantae; phylum Streptophyta; class Magnoliopsida; order Apiales; family Araliaceae; genus Panax; species Panax ginseng. The sequence continues at coordinate 65,281,306 of CM035134.1, read as the reverse complement.
GTGATTACATAATCTAATGTTATGCTATAGCTAATTAAAAGATTAACTATAGGTCTCTCAAAGGAAGATAATTTAACTTTATAGTGGATAGAATTTAATTACGTAGCCGTAACCTACAAACGAGGCAAGTTTCCTAACTCAAACTCGAGTTATTATTTTCAAAGCATGTTAGTGAATAGTTATTGATGATTATTCACATCTATAATGATTATTGAAATTCACACTTTGTGCAATTGAATTCATGTTCTATTATTATTGAACTGTGAATTAAATTAAAGTTCTTTCATTCATGAATTGTTTATGAGATAGATCTATGCTAATTATATCAGCTGGATCAAGCATGTTTAAATTTGTTAAATCAAATGTGTTTTAAAAAGCTATTCCTATTAAATTGATATGATAAGAACTTTTGACTAAGAAAAGGACGAATTTGATTAAGGCATGATATCGATGCTGGATTATTAAGTGTTTATGCATAAATCATGGGGTATGAAAGGCTAATCCCCTTGAATACCAAAACTTATTAAAAGGTCCAGTTTAAATGACTGAGAACCTTGGAAAATATTCATGGTTATTTCAAAACAACTCAGTACACGTTATTCAATTATTCGAATATTCAATTGTTGATTATTAATTCATGTTCCTTCACAATCTTATACTATTGTTGAACATTGAAAGCAAAACCTCTTTCTGGTCATGATATATCTCCCTTGTATATAAACTTGCTAAGCAAATTAGTTGCTTACCCTTGCTATATCATGATATTTATTTCAGTTAAGCCTGGAGGATCCAATGCGAAAGACAAAGGAAAGGGCAAGATCCAGGAATAGTATAGAATGAATGTTAATTATTATTATCTGATGGAATTTCTTATGTAAACCGTTTGTAATATGAATGGTGAGTTTTAGCTAAGGTTAAGAAGACCTTGGGACTATGTTATTAAACTTTATTATAATGAAAAATGTATGTTTATTATTTTGTAATAGTTATAGAATGCTTATGATGATGATAGATCGTGAGCACCAAATCTGAGGTTAGAAAACCTGGATTTGGGGGCGTCACGAGAACTCTGTACGGGCATTATAAATTCCTAGTCACGTCTTTTGGATTGACTAATGCTCCTGCTTCCTTTATGGACATAATGAAACGAGTATTCAAAGAATATTTGGATCATTTTGTGGTTGTCTTTATTGATGACATCCTCATATACTCCAAAAGCCATGAAGAGCATGAGCAACACTTGAGGCTGATACTCCAAAAGATTTGTGAAAAAAAAATTTATGCCAAGTTGAAGAAATGTGAGTTCTGGCCTGAGGAAGTAGCATTCCTTGGGCACGTAGTATCAAGTCATGGAATATGTGTTGACCCAACAAAGATTGAAACAATTCAATGGTGGGAGAAACCTAAATTAGTGACCGAAGTACGTAACTTTCTTGGCTTAGCTGGTTATTATCGGAGATTCATAGAATGGTTTTCTCGAATCGCTACTCCATTAACTCAACTAACTCGGAACGATACAAAATTCGGTTGGAGCGAGGAATGTGAGAAGAGTTTTTAAGAACTCAAGAGGAGACTCATTTTAGCACATGTTCTGACAATACCATCTGGCTCAGAGGGATATGAGAGGAATTATCCTATTCAAGTCCTATGCCTCTCGACAATGCAAAGAATATGAGAGGAATTATCCTATTCATGATCTAGAGTTGGCAGCTGTTGTCTTCGCATTTAAAATTTGGAGGCATTACCTGTATGGGGAGAAAATGGAGATCTATACGGATAGTAAAAGCCTCAAATATTTCTTCACTCAAAAGGAACTCAACATGCAGCAACGACGTTGGCTCAAACTGTTGAAAGATTATGATCATACCATTCAATACCACCCTGGAAAAGCGAACATGGTAGTTGACACATTGAGTAGAAGATCATATGCATGTACGAGTGAGTTATTGTCAACGCAAAGGCCCATTTTGTATAAATTTCAAAGGATGGAGATAGAGTTAAAGACTCCAGGGACCCACATGATGATGGCAAACATACAAGTAGAACCAAATTTAATCGATAAAGTTAAAGCTGCTCAAGTTAAAGACTTGGAGTTGATGGGTATGAGGAAGAAAGTGCAAGAAGGTGCTATCCCGGAAGCAAGAATCGATGAAGAAGGAATACTACGAGTCAACTTTATACTTTGTGTTCCTAACGACCCTGATTTAAAGTATAAAATCACGATGGAGGCGCACAACACACCGTTTGCAATTCATCTTGGGAGTACCAATATGTTTCGTGATCTTCAACATACATTTTGGTGGAGCAATATGAAGAGAGAGATCGCATAGTTTATCTCAAGGTGTTTAGCATGTCAACGTGTCAAGGCGGAGTATCAAGTACCAAAAGGTCCACTGCAACCACTTGAAATTCTAGAATGGAAGTGGCAGCACATCACCATGGTTTTTGTTACTGGTCTTCCCAAGGTTTCTCAAGGCATAAATGCAATTTGGGTCATTGTTGATAGATTGACCAAGTTGGCTTATTTCTTACATATGCAAGAAACTTATACACTTGAACGTCTTGCTTGTATATGCATAAATGAGATTGTAAAACTGCATGGTATGCCAATATCCATAGTTTCTGATCGAGACCCAAGATTCACTTCATGATTTTAGGTTAGTTTGCAAAAAGCTATGGGCACAGATTTACGATTTAGTTCGACGTATTATCCTCAAACGGATGGACAGTCGGAGAGGAATATTCAAACTCTTGAGGATCTATTAAGACTCTATGTCCTTGACTTCAAAGGAAGTTGGGACAAGTTCTTACCATTAGTGGAATTCTCCTACAACAACAGTTATCAAACAAGTATCGGCATGGCTTCATTTAAGGCGTTGTATGGAAGAAAGTGTCGTTCTCTAGTATGCTGGGATGAGGTGGGTGAAGCAATGTTGTTGGGATTAGAATCGGTACGCATGACTACGAAAAAAATTCAAATGATCCGGCAACGTATAAAAACCTTACAAGATCGATAAAAGAGTTATGTTGATCTTCATCGGAAGGACGTGGGATTCAATGTTGGAGAACATGTGTTGTTACGTGTTGCTCTATGGAAGTGAGTTATGAGATTTGGAAAGAGAGGAAAGCTCAATCCTCGATTCATTGGCCCATTTGAAATCCTTGACCGAGTAGGAACTATGGCCTATAGACTCGCCTTACTGCCAAGTATGTCTCATGTTCATAACATTTTTCACATATCCATGTTACGTAAATATGTGGAAGACTCAAACCACATTATTGAGTTAGAACCGGACAAAATAGAGGAAGATTTAACCTATGAAGAGGTTACTATTAAAGTCTTGGATAAGAAGGAACATATTCTACGCTCCAAGGTTATACCTCAAGTCAAAGTTTTGTGGAGAAACCACGATGGAGGAAATGACCTGGGAGTTAGAATCTGAAATGAGATCGAGGTATCCTCACCTCTTCGTCATACCAGGTATGTACCCTAATTTCGAGGGCAAAATTTCATAAGAAGGGAAGGTTGTAAGACCCCAACTTTTATGAATAAAGATGAATTTTCTATAAATATCATTTTTAACTATTAAGGAGTGAATTTGATATAATGTTATAGTTGTGAGTAATATTTATAAAATTTTCAAAGTACGCAAGTTGTTATATAATATTCGATTGGTTGGGGAATATTCGTTTTAACAGGGAATATTCGTAAGACGACACAATCATTGGTGGACCCCACAACGAAATTATTGTCAGATTGAGAAAATGACAAAAATATCTTTTTATGAAAATAACGGCAGAAGTTTTATCGTTAACTGTTGAAATACCCAGTGGTAAAAGTACTGTAATACGCGTGGTTACATAATAGCACACAGTATTGATTATTGATGCTTACGTGAGAAGTCATTCATTTTTATTCAATTATTGCTACAGTAATTACTGTATAGTATCTCCTGTCATTTGATTCAATTATTGTCGATATTTTATATATTATTAAATCAATAATTGAGACGATATAGTTATTCATATTATTATTTGCAATATTGACAATGTCTAGAAAATTCTATCGAGGAGAGGTTTTGTCACCTAATTGCGCGTCAATAGGGAGAAATCCTTATTTGAAAGCCCCCTCTTTCCTGGGAATGACTTGATTTTTAATACTGCGAGTTATAATAATATGAATAAAGGTTGTTAAAAATATTGAGGGAATTTTTATGAGGTATTTGTTGTAAATTATGATTATTATTTGGACCCCCACTTATCCATTTTTCAAAACTATCGAGAGAAGTTGTCTCGCTTTTTATATATATATATATATATATATATATATATATATATATATATATATATTAGTTTTTGTTTTACTTGATCAATTATTCACCCATGAATTATCAGACAAAAACTTTGGCCCGTGATTTTATTTCAACTATGCGTCCGTGAAACTTTTTATAAATAGTATCCTTCCATTTTGCTATAAATAGGATGCTTAGTTAGAATTAAAAATCACACTATAATTAGAGAATTTTTCTTCAATAATATCGAGCGTATTTCTTTTGAGTTTTAGAAAGCTTTGAGTGTAGAAAATAGTGAAAGTTTTCTTCAAGAATATCCCCGCCATACCAGTTGGAATACTCTTCCTTTCAAGGTAAGGGATGTTATTTTTGTTTAATATTTGTATGAAACAATATTTTCTTCCATACTCTGTAGTATGTAAGTAAAATTATTTCGTTTCAGATTCTGAATTCTATACTCATTTTGTTAAAGTTTTGGCTTCTATACTCCATGAAATTAGTAGAATATCTTTGATATTTGCGCTTCATCCAGTATCTTTTCATGGGAATATTATTCTGAGCATTCTTGATAAGTTTTAACTTTTTTATGTCGGAGTACTATTCACGGGGTTACTATTCCCGAAGTACTATTCACTCAGTTACTATTCACCTGGGTACCATTCATGACAAAAATTGATTTCTTTTTGGTCCAAATCATTTTTGATATAATATTATTCTTGAATTTTTCTTTATAAAGCAGTATCATGTTGACAATTTGGACATTATTGAATTATGGATAAATTTAATTATAAATCTTTTAAAATTTATCCTTTGCTTTCTTTTAATTGAATTCTTATATCATTGTCATCATCCTCATCCTTATATTAATTGTTATGACAGTCATCTTTACCCGTAGTGCATAGATGGACTTGGTATGATTATGACCAGGGATTATTCGGTATAATCATGATCGTAATGTTACAATTGATGTGGTAAAATTCCTCATTGGCCCGTAGTGCATTGATAGACAGTTGTTGGCATGATCATGACAATTGATGAAAACACGAATATCCTTGGCCCGTAGTGCATGGATAATTTGCGGTCGTGATACTAATGAATATCCTTAGTCGTAGTGCAGGGGTGATTCAATGATGTGGATTATTTATTAAGTCGAGTCTCAACGATAAAATTGATGATAAATTTTTTTAAATCATAGAAGATAGTAGATATAATGCTCTACTTTACTCTTCTAATGGAATACTTGTTTCGCTGTAGTTAAACTTGATGTTTATTATATTTTATCAGTTTAACACTGTTGAAGGCTAACGATAATTTATTATGCATTATCTTAGTCATAATATTTCTTATTGAGCTAGTTGAGCTCACCCTTTGATTTCATTGTTCTCTTCAGAAAATGAGAATATAGCTGGGACTAGTCGGGCAACGGAGTGACAGTCCAGATGTTTGCATTAGTAGTCCTCACTATTCTATGAAATAGTGTGATAATAAATGTATCGAGGACTTATTTTGAGTTTGAATACTGTCTAGGACACAATATTTGTATTAAAACTCACAGCTCATGTTGTATATTTAAGTTTATATTTATATTTTGTACCATGTATTTGGCGACTCAGAATGGGTGATGTATACCTATTTTGGGGGTGTCACACTAGTCATTGCAAGCCGTTGCACATAGCAGTGTTATCCTCTAGATACATGGTAGTAGGAGTTTTGATAGAAGGAGGTTTATCTTTGAATATCTGCCCTTACGCCACTTTGGAGAGGATGAATATCAATCTCAAGAGGATCAAAAGCAGCCATACAGTTATCAAAGCTTTTGATGGATCCCGATGAAACGTTGTTGGGGAGATTGAACTGTCTGTGGAGATTGGTCCACATACATTCAGCGTATCCTTTCATGTGCTCAAAATAGCTATGGGATACAACCTACTCTTGGGAAGACCGTGGATTCATATGGCCAGAGTCGTCTCTTCCACCCTTCACCAGCAACTAAAATACATTATTAACGATAGCCTAGTCACTGTTAATGCTGAGCCAGAATGTTGTGAACAAGGTGACATACCACTCATCATCTTCAATTAAGAAGTTGAGCAACCCTCACTATCATCCTATTGGGGCGCCACCTTTCATACCCAAGATTTCTAACGAAGTAATGTCGGCCACTCAAGAAATGATGTCATTGGGTTATCAACCTGGACAGAGGTTGGGCAAAGATCATCTGGGCATTAAGCGCCAAATTTAAGTGTTCAGTCAAATAAGGACAGTCGGACTAGGTTATACTGCCAGTTCCAGTCACAGGAATCCTCATAAGCATAAACAGATTCTTTCATCTTCAGCCACACAATGATTGCTTACACCTATAGAGTCTGAACTTGCATAGTCTACGCTAAAGGTTCCTGCTCATGTGATGACTATGTTATTTCCTAAACCGATACCAGTCAAAGGAAAAGAGGTTCTGATTCCAGATCCCGAAGTGGAAGAAAGGGAATGGAAAGTTAAACAAGACATCGCCAGATGGTTGTCAAAAATAAGCATCATTGTTCATACTAAGGGTATGAATATAGACATCCCAGACAATGATTGCCTAGATATCATGGTCATCATTCTGAAAAAGGAGGACGATGACAGTCCCTCCATCACTATAGTCCATCAGGACTTCACCCTCGACAATTGGAGCAGTACTCCTTGCATTGGTCGACAAGGGTAAAAAGGGTAGAAATTCCCTCTGCCCTGTAGATATCAATAACTACTTACTTTTCTTTACAGTATTGGCAGTTGTTTTGTCATTACATGCTAACACTTTGTATAATTGAACAGTTTCATATATTAAGTGAAAGCATATTTTGTTTCAGGACTCTAAACTTAGATGTGCCTATACTTGCTGATAATGTGCCTCTTCTCCATAAGGATTATAACTTTGATGAAAAGTTGGACTCAGACTTGATGGAGATATAAGAGGACATTGAGATACCTTAGGAGATCAAAGAATGGGTCAAAGACAAACCCAAACCAAACCTTGATCAAACCACCTCCTTAAATCTCAGAACCTTAAAAAAACCCTAAACTGATCCAGATTGATACGGACCTCACTTAAAACCAAAGGAATGATATGGTTACTCTATTAACCCAATTCCAGGATGTGTTTGCATGGTCTCATGAAGACATGGTGGTTTTTTCCACTGACATTGTCATTCAACGCCTCCCCATCAAAGAGGGATTCAAGCCAATCAGGTAGAAGCTCAGGCGATTGAAACCTGAGTGGAGTTTAAAGTTTAAGGAAGAAATTATGAAACAATTTCAAGCCGGCATCATTATGGTGTCCACGTACCCTGAATGGCTATCCAACATAGTCTCTGTGCCTAAACCTGGAGGAAAGGTGCGAGTTTGTGTGGATTATTGGGATCTGAATAAAGCTAGCCTTAAAGATAACTTTCATTTATCCACATTCTCATTGACAATATGGCATGTATTCCTTTGCTGACTGCTTTACGGGGTATCATCAAATTATGGTTGCTAAAGAAGATCGTGAGAAAACTGCATTCATCACTCCTTAGGGAACCTTTTGATATAAACTGATGTCATTCGGCCTCATTAATACAGGAGCAACCTATTAGTGAGCTATGATGGCTCTTTTCCATGACTTAATGTACAAAGAGATAGAGATCTACGTGGATGACATCATTGTCAATTCCCAAAGGGAAGAAGACCACTTAGACCATCTCCGAAAGCTTTTCAACAGGTTGCGTAAGTATAATTTGAAGTTGAATCCATCCGAGTGTGCCTTTGGCATTAAATCAGGCAAGTTGCAAGGATTCCTAGTCAGCCACAAAGGGATTGAGCTGGATCCCACCAAAATCCAGAACCTTACGGAAATTCCCATTCCTCAGACAGAGAAGGAAACACGGGGATTTTTGGGAAGAATCAAATTCATTAGCCACTTCATTTCCCAACATACAGAAACATGTGAACCTATCTTCATATTGTTAAGGAAGAACTCCTCCATGCAATGGAATGAATAGTGTCAAAAAGCATTCCTTACAATCAAAGAGCAGCTGGTCAAAGCTTTTATTTTGGTACCTCCCAGGGATGTTGTTCCCCTGTTCATGTACTTGTCCATTAATGACAATGCCATGGGCTGCATGCTGGGATAAAAAGATGATATAGGCTAAGAGCGAGCTATCTACTACCTCAACAAAAGATTCAACAGCAGTGAAACACTCTGATTGAGAAAAATTGTTGTGTTTTAGCATGGGCTTCCATGAGGTTACAACATTACCTCCATGGTCACACAACCCATCTCATATCCCGCGTGAATCCTCTCAAGTATGTGTTCAGTAAACCCATGTTGAATTGTGATAAATAGGTTTTATACCTACTTATCTGGTGTCTATTACTTGAATTAGTTGCTTAAACCTATGTTTCTTAGTTACTTTTCATACATTTTATGTTATTTTGTAGGATATGACATAACATTGGCATGAAGAAGCAAGGAAAAGCAATTCAAACATCTTTTGGACTAAAATATGCAAGCAAATAAAAGAAGAAAAGATTACAGGGCTTTTAACACCAAGTTGGATTCATGTTCTTGGCTTAGAACTTAGATTATACTGTAGAACGTCTTCTTAAATTTCTGGAACATCTTGAATCATCTCAATCGGAGTTCGGATGCGAGAGTTATGGCCTTTTTATCAACGAAGATCCAAAAGTTCTCACGCTTGCAATTTACATAGCATCTACTTCAAGCCCGATTTTGATCTTGATCCGTTCAGAATCTGTCAATTCTCAAAGAATGAAAGTTGTAGAGCACGTTTTGATCTTCTATTTGATAGGTGAAAGGCCCCGTAACTCCTCCTGGATCAAAGGTTATGGTCGTTTTAGCAGAGGATAGTGCAGTAGAACATACCCCATTGAGTGTGCCCCAACATCTGTATCTAACCATTTGGCATACTCAATGTCCTCTTCAATACTGCAGTCGTCTGTCCCTAGCAAAATGGATTCAAGCGGGTCCTCCGAATAATTTCCACTGAACTTGTGATTAACCAATTCCTCCATGATATCCACCCGCATACACTCACCTTTTTCTTTTGGATATGATATTGACTTGAAAACGTTAAAGGTGACCTATTGATCTTCCACCCGCATCGTCAATTCACCTTTTTTCACATCAATCAAAGTTCTACCCGTTGCTAAGAATGGTCGCCCAAGAATTATTGGAATTTCGCTATCCACTTCACAATCCAAAATAAAGAAGTCCTCAGGGAAGATAAATTTATCCACTTTAACTAAAACATCCTCAACAATACCTCGTGGATATGTAACCGATCTATCCGCCAACTCCAAACTGATATTTTTCGGTCGTGGAGCCTGAAGTCCAAATTGGTTGCAGACGGATAATGGCATCAAATTTACACTGGCCCCCAAATCACACAATGCTCGCCCCGAAAACTGATTTCCAATTTCACATGGTATATTAAAGATACCTGGATCCTTAAGCTTCGGTGGTAACTTATTTTGAATGATCGCGCTGCATTCTTCAGTCAATGCTACTATCTCAAACTCACCCAATTCCCTCTTCCTCAACAAAACCTCCTTCATAAACTTGGCGTAACTCGGCATTTATTCCAAGGCTTCGGCAAAGGGGATGTTGATATGCAGTTTTTTGAAAATATCCAAGAATCGTGAAAACTGCTTATCTAACTTGAATTTCTGAAACCTTTGCGGATACGGTATGGGAGGCATTGTGGTGGTTGGTTCTGAATCTCTCTACTGTAAGGTCTCATCTTGACGTTTTTCGGTGTCTACCACTTCCTCTGTTTCACTTGTTGTGTTGTCCCTCTTTTCCCTATCCGTGACTATCTCTTGTAAATTCTTTCCACTTCGTAGCATTACAGCCTTACAATGATCATCTCTACCCGAATTTTTCTCTGTGTCACTCGGAAGTGTTCCAAGTGGTCGGTTATTAAGTGCATGCGCTATCTGCCCCACTTGATTTTCCAGATTCTTGATCGACGCACTTAGGATTTGCATATTCAGCTCTGTTTGATTAAATTTCTTTTCATGTTCGTCGTTTTTCTTTTCAGAAGCTTTAATAAATCTCTCCAAGGTTTCTTCCAAACTTGATTTCCTCTCTGATTGTTGTTGAGTCTGATTTTGAAAGCCGGATGTGTTTTGTTGTCTCGGTGCTTGAGCTTGAGCTTGGTTGTTACTCCATGAAAACCCCGGATGATTTCTCCAACCCGGATTATATGCGTTTTGATTCGGATAAGGCTGGGTAGACCGACTATAGCTCCCTACTTAATCGCGGCCGATTCAGATTTATGGCACATTGATCCGTAGCATTACCCCCAGCACATAATTCACAAACCATCGCTACCTACTATGTGGATTGTGGACGCCATATTTCCATCTACTTAGCCATTGCGGCCACTTGTGCTGTTAATGCTATCATCGCATCTACGTCATACTTTCCCGCTGTTTTCGGAGGATTAGACCTAGTCATGGGCCACTGATAGTTGTTGGTGGTCATTGTCCCTAACAACTGATATGCCTCATCAAAACTCTTAGACATGATCGCTCCCCCTGCTGCTGCATCAATACTAGCCCTAGTGGACGCGTGCAAACCATCACAAAATATCCCTAACTGCATCCACTGCGGAATTTCGTGGTGTGGGCACTTACGGAGCATATCCTTAAACCTTTCTCATGCCTCATATAATGATTCTGAATCAAATTGTGCGAAAGTGTGTATATCGCTCCATAGTTTTGCCAACTTCGCTGGTGGGAAAAACTTAGCTAGAAATTTTTGAGCTAAGTCGTCCCAGGTGGTGATTGAGCCAGGAGGCTAAGAGTGTAACCAACTTCACGCTTTATCTTTCAAGGGAAACGGGAACATCCTCAACCTTGTAGCATCTTCTGATACATTGTTAAATTTTAAGGTGTCGCAAACTTCCAAGAAACTTAAGATATGCTCATTAGGATCATCTATCGAACTACCCCCAAACTGACATGTATTCTGAAGCATCTAAATTGTTCCCGGTTTAATCTCAAAACTATTTGCATTGATCGCTGACCTCCTAATACTCGACTGTATATCCATGACATTCGGCATGGCATAGTCCCTAAGTGATTTCTGGTCGTTCCCTGCCATGTTTGCTAGAAATTCTTGTTCTGCCAGTACTTCTTCCACAGGTGACACTGCACTAGTCGACTGTAATTTCCGGAACTTCCTTTCAATATCGTCCATATAAGGAAAAAGTTCCTTTTTCGCCCTTGATCTAGTGTGCATACACTCGCAAAGAATTCCTGCAAATACAAGAAGAAAAATAATTAACGTTTAAATTAAGACCGAATTGATTAAAACTAATATGGCATTAATACTAATAAAGAATTCCCCGGCAACGGCGCCAAAAACTTGTTGATTGATTTCGCAATCAAAGCAAACGTGCAAGTATACACGGTCAACAAGTAATAGAGTGATAAGATAGAGTGTCGATCCCATAGAGAATTGTAATTAATAAATCCCAACTACTAGCACTATATCAATCCAATTTTATTTAAACAACCATAAAATGTGATTTTTCAACTTAAGAAAACTAAATTAAAATAATTAAAAGAGATTATTCTAAAATAAAGCAAATAAACAAAACTAAGATTTAATTGAACTCAGATAAATAAAGATTAAGACTCCAATATCCCCAATTATGAACTATAAATCAATTGTCCAATTATCCCATTTATTATGTCTACTGAATTGTTAACAAGAATTCTCAAGTGTCAAAAGTCCTTTTCCAAGTGATCAATTGCCTTCTATTTAACCCAGATTAATTTTTCTATATTCCTATGTAAAACAATTGAATTAAACTCTTTACGATTCCAATTCCTTATGTGTTACATGCGGCAAATAGATATTTCCATTCTATTCACAAACCTAATTATTCACTGTGCAAATAATTAAGTCACATGTCACCATGCCCAGTTCTAAACCTAGAATTCCTCTTTCAATTCCTTCTAGAGTAACAAGGTAATTATTGGCCAGATAATTAATCAATCAGCGCAAAGCAAGATGAACAATTCACTTCAATATAAATAATTAGAATAAATCAAATAATTAATTCATAACCATAAAAGGTTCAATTAGAATCTTAATTAAAGAAATTAGTTCATAACGAAAAAACCAACAATATTTGAAAAATAATCCTTAATGAATTACACAAATTGAAAGAATAAAGAAGAAGAGAAAAACTCCAAGTAAATTCTTCAAATTCTCCCTTAGATCCTTGATCAGCCTCCAAATTGTGTAGAAGAGTTCCCTAATTCAATGTAAATAAACCTCATATACTTCCCATATTGTGCACCAATCCTTCTCCAAATCAACTTTGTCACATAACCACTTCTTAAAGCCTTTAATGCTAGTCAACGTCAGTCAAACGCGCGCCTTAGTCAACGCCAGCCGAGGTCCAGCGCCCCGGCGCTGAGGAATGTACTATAATGAGCGCCCCGGCACTGAGGTACAAAATGCTGCCACTTTGTCCTTTTTCAACTCAACTTTCCCAATTTGCTCCTACAGCTCACAAACCTGCAATAACACAACTAAACACAGTAAAATGAATCCAAATTCTTTGAGAATATAATAAATTAAGCCCAAATATATGCAATTCATGGGTATATTACCCAATCATCATCTACGCTATTCAATTCAGTTAGACTAATGTTATGAAAAACTCTAAGTGTTCATTGAAAGAAATTTCCTGAACCAAATTGTTTTGGTGCAGAATTATATGATAAGACTGAGGTGAACAATGTTGTTTGGATAAATAATCCAGTCGAGTAGCGTAAATATTCGTTAGATATGATTAATACGTTATGCATGACGTAAGAGTACGATAGGCTAATCACCTAAAGTACTAGTAATGGTAGTTTACCTTCTTTGTGTTTGTAAACATACCAAGTAATGTATAGTTTTGCGGTATGAATATCGTTAAAACTATGTGTTCATGGTCTATATGACCCCTCAGCACAATTTGAAAACTTTTACTCTTGTGAGTGGTGTATTGGGTAGCATGTGATGATATATGTGAATGGTGTAAGGTGTATGGTGTAAGGTGTAAGGTGTAAGGTGAATTTCGGGGACGAAATTCTTAGAATAAAGGGTGAATGTGACAACCCGAGAAATTAGACAATTTATTAAAATCTTAAATGATTGATTTAAGGTTCAGAATTATAACTTAGACAGAAAATAAGTGTATGTGTTTGATATTTTTGGGAATGAATTTTGAGGATTTCAAAATTATGTGAAGGATTTAGGTGAATTTTTCAGGATTAAGGGTATATGTGAATATGTTCTGTGTATATGGTTATGTATGTGTTCAGTATGTGGTTAAGGGTCAAGGGTTGACCAGATAAATTTTATCAGTGTCAAACCCTAAGTATATATTAAGAATGTCAACGTTCAGTTAGAAAACCCTAATGTCTGATAAGAAACCCTAGAAACCGGTTCTGAAACCCTAATTTCAGTTTCGGGGATTTAAAACCCTAATTCGATATTTGAAAACCCTAGATTAGGAATGAAAATGCTATGTATAAGGTTTAAACATTATTAATTATAATTAATTAGGAAAACCCTAATGAATTGCTTGAAACCCTAATTGATTTTCTTAGAAAACCCTAATACCAGATCTGAAAACCCTAATTTCAGATTCTGAGAATTTGAAACCCTAATCTGGGAACTTAACGGAGAATTTTAATGCTTCAGTGCTATTAATTATAATATTAATTAGGGTAAAGCTTAATTATTTAGCAAACCTTAATTTTTAATTTTTAAACACTAATTGTTCCGTCAGAAACCCTAATGCACAGTTGTGGATTTACTTTCTAAATTAGCAATATTAATTAGGAAATATTAATCCAAATTTGTTTAAGTCCTAATGAGATTAGGAAAATATAATATAATTAGGAAGCCTTAATTATAACTTAGAAATCATGATTTTCTATTTTAAAAATCTAATTAGAAAATCTTAGAATTTTAATTTGCTAAAATCTTTAGGGTTAAAACCTAAACCCTAAGAATTAAACCCTAAACCCTAAAGTGTTAAACCCTAAGGGTTTATATCAAATGACCAATCTAGAAATAAAATGGTATGGAAATGACATTAATGCCCTTTTTGTATTTTTTTTATAAAGTTGGTGGGTAGGCTTTGAATTTAGGTGAAGTTTTTCACTAACCCTAATTCTAGACCTAGCTATGTGTCTATAATCAGCCACAAATTGCTAGCAAATACATTGAATCATCTATTAAATAGATCAAACAGAGAGAAATTGTCACTTTATTCTCATTTTTTTTCCAAGCTATTTTGTCTCTAAAAATCCGAAATTATAGAGTGAGAGGGAGTATAAAACAAAGCCAAGATCATGTAATAATATACCAAGATCAGATCATGATGATCAAATCCTAGATCAAAGCCCAATGAAGGTATAAAACCCTAATTTTAGAAATCTGATGATTTGATGTGAAATGTTGTTGTTGATTGGTTAAAGTTGTGTATTAAGGTGTCTTTAAGTGATCTGGGTTGATAGATCATAGATCTATAACACTTAGATGCACGAATCTAGCATTTCTTGAAATCTAGAAAAACTTTGAAAAGTCGTCTGACAGTCATATGTCAGACCTCATAGATCTATGTGTGCTTGTTGTTTGTTGTGTTTTATATTATAGATATGTTCTTTGATGTTAGGTTTTTGCTCTGAGACTTGAATCAACCTCAGATCATGTCTGGATTGCAAGATATGATCGGTCAAAGTTCGAGAAGCGTCTGACAATCTTTTTATGGCATCTGATCTTCTTTCTATTAATCGATTTGGCAATGTTTGTGTAATAGAATTGTAGACTGACATTTAGGCTTCATGTTAATGCTTATAGAACTCACAGATCATGTATAGAATCAAAGATAGGAAGGGTCAAAGTAACATTGACCGTCTGTTTTTGCAGATTTCTGGAAAACCCAAAAATCTTCATGAACGAATTTTCTGACAAGGTTTGACTGCCTTGGATCTTATGATTTCGATGTTGTTATGTTTATCTGTTGATGTATTATTATATCTTGACATCCGGTCTACAATGTAGAACTTATAGACCACCCAAAATAAACCCAGAACCCAAGATATATGGATTTAAAGAAGTTAGTTTGAATCGTTTCTTCATTTTCGAAAACCCGAAATGAAGAATGTGATTTGATAATTTTCATAAAACCTAAATCTCATGGAATTGGTGTAGAGTTGTAGTACTACATTAGTACTACAACATTAAAACTTTTACAAACCTAGAAATCGTAAGGAGCTTAGATCAAAGTGTGGTCAAAGTTACTAACTTGAACACTGACTTGAATTTCTAGAAAATGGCCAAGAACACCTATAGCGACGGTTCTGTCGCTATAGGACTCCTTTAGCGACAATTTTTTAGAAAAATAATTATTTTTATTTAATAAATTGAGAATAATAGTTTTTAATTATTAAAAAATACATAATAAATTATGAAAATTATTTTAAAGCCTAAAAAATAGTTTTAATTATTTTGAGTATATTTCAAAAATATTTAATATTTTTGAAATATAAAAGGTATTTATTTATTTAATTATAATATTAAATAAATTATTTAAAATGGTTTTAATTCATGAAAATCATGAAAAATTATATTATGGTGTTAGAAAATATTTTAAGTTATTTTGATGACTTTTAATATTTTTTGATGAATTTCGTTAATAATTTATTATTAATGGTAATTAATTTATTTAATAAATATATTAAATAAATTATGGAAAAATAGAATTAATGATTTAAAAATCATATAAAAATGATTGAAGTGTTACAAAAATATTTTAAGTTATAAAATATAACTTTTGATATTTTGACATGAAAATATTAATATTTTAACATTAATATCAATTATCTGGATAATGGATTTAATGATTTAAAAATCATATAAGTATGATTTAAGGTATTAAAAATACTTTGATATATTATAATTATATTATAATACTATGTTATGATTTTCATTAATATTTAATATTAAATAAATATTAATGATTAAGGAATTAAGTGGTATTTAATTCATTTAAATACGAGTTTAATGATTGAAAAATCATGATAAATGATATTAATTATCTGAAATTATTACAAGTCTATTAAAATTATTTTGACTGATAAGAAAATTGTCTAAGATATTGTTAAGTGTTTAGGCAGAGTTTAATTGAACTTAAACTCGATATTTATCCGACTGTAATCATTCTGGATGATAGAATCAGGTTTGGCCTCAAGTCGATTGAAATAGTTTGAACTTATACTAAGTCTTATGTGTATTATAGGCTGATAGGGTTATGTGCTATGTTTTTAGGTTATTCTGTGTATATATGTATAATAGTATTATACTGTGATGATATTATTCTAATATTGGAGATCGATATTACTAATATTATGTCTTCAAATAAAGCGTTATAAATTGCGTATCGGTAATCAACGGTTCAGGCAAATTTTTCTTAACTCTACTCAGAGTTGTTTCATTCAGATATGGTTATGGTTAATCATTGCTGATTTCCATGAAAAATTTTACTCTTTACATATTGCATGTATAAGTCAGGTATGAAAGGCTGATCACCTTCATTACCAGTTGGTCCAGATAAATTTGTTTATGTTTAATACTTGTTCAGTCAAAAAAAAAAAATTATTCGTGCTAGTTCTCAATTAGATTGATGAATTATAGCTAGCCTATTATTCAGACTCTTTCAATCATGATATATCTTTAAATTATATTTAAACTTGCTGGGCAACTTTCATGCTCACCCTTGCTATATCATGATAAACATTGCAGATTAAGGCTAATGCTTCGGATACAAGGAAAGGTTAAAGACAGTTCCAGCTTAAAGTTAATGGACGCGATTAGATTCGTAACAG
Source organism: Panax ginseng (assembly GCA_020205605.1). Classification (NCBI taxonomy): domain Eukaryota; kingdom Viridiplantae; phylum Streptophyta; class Magnoliopsida; order Apiales; family Araliaceae; genus Panax; species Panax ginseng. The sequence goes on along the minus strand of CM035134.1, from coordinate 65,264,072 downwards.
TGTTGTATGATAATAATGTTATGTGTTAGATAAGTTATGATTTTATAAGTTAAGGTTACTCGATTTTGGGGAATAGTGTGTAAAGTGTATTGTATAAATAATTTATGTTTATATCTTCTGTAATAGTTATAAAATGATTGTATCAGATCCGTGGTGATTTGGGACCGAATTTGGATCTGTCATAGAAGTTCTGTCAAGGAGAGGTTAGATAATCTAATTGCGCGCCAATAGGGAGAAATCCTTATCGGAAAGCCCACTCTTTCCTGGGATCGACCTGATTGTTAAATATTGTGAGTTATAATATTAATGATGAATAAGTTCGTGATGATTAAAGATGAAATCGATAGTTCCATTGTGTGAGAATTATTAGTGTTAGTGGAAAATGATATTTATTTCGATAATAATTGATGTCTGGAGGTTATATTGACCAATCGGGTAATTAACCGGATAAATGAGCAATTAAATGCTATTAATTCGCATGCTTATAACTATGTGTTCATATATGTGTACTATTGATTCACATGAATTACTATTAGGGGAGTTGGTGCAAGATTGATAATACTTGCATGACTAAATTAAAAATGGAGGTATAGATGAAGTTAATATACTATAATTATTTTTTTCACATGTATAGAACTATTGAGTCACATGATTTACTATTGATTCACATGATTTACTATTAGGGGAGGTGGTGCAAGTTTGATAATACTTGCAGGACTAAATTAAAAATGAAGAAAAAGAGGAAGATATTATACTATAATATTTCGAGCCCCAAAATGTGTAATTATTGAAACTATATTTTCCTATAAATAGAAGCTCATTCTTCCTTCATTTCTCACCAATTCACTAAGTCTCACAAGAGAAATTATTATAGAGAGAAAGAAGAATAGAAGTCTGTTACCTCACTATTCCAGTATCCAGTTGTCTTCTAAGGTAAGGGGTATTATTCTTTCGTATTCATGAAAAGAGTTATTTCTTTCAATACTCCTAAGAGCTGTTATTCCATTCTTTATTATTACGTTGGAATTGTGACACCCCTATGATTCGGACACCCATATCTCGAATTCGGTGCATCACGAGCAAATTCGAATATCTTACTAAAATCATCAACAACGAAAATAATATAATAATTTACATTGATATAATATAAATATTCGCGTCCCAAGGTACCGTAACCATTATTACGACAATTCAGTGATTAAACTTAACATAACTTAATCATTCTTAAATACATCATAATAAGGATAAAAATAATAATAATACTTCTAATCTTAAAGGAATAAGCTATTCTGTCGCCTTGCCCTTTCCCTTGTCCTTTCCTCAAGTAATCGCCTTTGTTACGCTTTTAATCTGTAATGTTTTTAGGAAGCAAGAATGAGCAACAAGTTTGCCCAGCAAGTAATATGGCCAGAAGAACAAGCAGTTATAACATTTAAATCTTCAAGGGTATAATAATAATTGGTAGTTCAAGGATATCAAGAAATATCAAGAGTATTCAATAGGTGTCGTTATAGACTGAAAGATATCAACAACTTTCAGGATTTATTCATTTCGAGGTTCAATATGAATGAGCACTGAGAGGTCACTAAGGACTAAGAACTCTTACTAGAATTAACAGTATTACACTGTAATCCAATATAAATGAGTACAACATGTGATCAGCCTAAAGTACCCTACGGTATGCATAACATTTAATTATACTTATGTGCGCACATCAGTTCCCCGACAATATATAATTTTCCCTTCAATGAGGGTTATTCATCTCAGTAGATTTACGATAGTCCGCACAAAGTCAATCAGGTTGGATAGCTTTTTAACACATAATAATAGTCTAGTAGAATCAAAGGCTTAGACAATTTTTATAATGCATTTAAGAACAATAAGTCCAATGCTTGCAACAACGTCAAGGCATATAAATGATTTTCGAATAGAAACAGATATTTTCTTGATAAAAATATGGTTTATATGACAACAATTCGAATGTATACAGTGTGAGAATTAAGGAACTTGCCTCATTCGTCGATTATGTTTACCTTGGACACCTTGTCACGTATACTGCCTATAATATAATAATATAGTCGTACCAATTAGTGATTGTTGAAAACCGACTCACTTTAGCTATTAATCGCATGTCATCCTCGTTTAAGGTACTAGTCTCTCATACAATACATAATTTAAAAATATATATATATATATATACTACATTTCTTACTTACTATACACTTATGCTCACAAATAAGAAAACTATGCACATAACATTAATTTATTAAACTGTTGCTCAATTTAGTTTACCTGAACTAATTTTATTAATTAGAGTCCAAAAGGACTTTTCACAACCTGCTTGCTTATTGCTATAAACCAGCACTCATTTTCTTTTTGATTAAATTAATGCCACATTAGAGTGTAGCTTAAGGGTAAATACACCTACCCTTTTTATTACTTCCTAAAAAAATTATGCGCATAGTGTCACAATTTAATGTTTTAATGTTATTATTAAATTAGTTTAGTATACTGATATATATTTCATTACCTCCATGTTGGCTAATCAAAATATTTCTTTGAAAGACATTACAAATATAATACATAAACAACCCCACTTTATGGAAACACTCTTCTTATTGAATTTAAATATTACTCTATTTATCCTCAATGACCATTTTGGAATAACAATTTTTTTTTTAGAACCAAGTCCTACGTTTGGTCTTGCTGGAGGTACTAAAAATGTGTTTGATATAAAGCCTTCTAAATCTTCACATTGCCCACATTTTACTATCCAAGAATACTTAACAGATAAGGCTAAAAGATTTGAAATTCTCATGCATAGCAACTCCTTTAATAAGAACATGTAGCCACCAAAATTATTGAACATGTACAACAACTTTTCTTACACAATTAGCAGCCATATTGGCCCTAAAAATTACAACCACAAGTAGCATCCGTGTTGCACGAAAATAATTCACATGTAGCAACATATTATTGATTATGTAACAACTAATAATAATTTATTTTTTTATTTTTTTTCGTACAACTAGACCTCATGCTAACAGATAATTTGCCTTAAACATAGCAGCCACAAAGCATCATTCCTATACCACACAAATAAAAGATTACATATAACAACCATTTAAAAGATACACCAAAACCGCCCCTTCCTTCTTTTCATTTACATGCTTTGTTTGTCTTTTTTTTTCTTCCACTACGAAAATCATTATGCATTCTTGCAAATTAATTTATTTAGTTTGAAAACACATGGTAAATATTAATTTACCATGCATACATCTAGTTAAGCATACTAATTTTTTACAAGCAACACAAAATATCCACATTACTTCAAAAAGAAGAACAAGTGTGTACTAGAAATTAAATGGAAGTAATTTTATTTAACTATTTTGTTTTTTATACCTTAGCTTGAAAAATTAGAAATGGGTTGCCAAGTGAAGAAGAAGAGTCTTTGCTATTTTCTCTTGCTTCACCGAACACTCCCACTTTCTCTAATAATCGATTCTTGCTTTTAAAAAAAACTAGAGCAAGGGGTTATATATATAAAAAGGGGTGCATAAATTAATTAAAAGTCTTATTGGCCATCCTCCTACAATAACTTTATAGCAGCCCTAAGTGCTCTATGACATCCCATCACCCATGTCCCATTGTACTGTCAATAAAAAACAAAAAAAATAAAAAAATCATACGCAAGCTCCCTTTTCTTGGATGCAATGGTCCCAAAATGATGGTCTCAATTAAGTTCAATACCCAATGCTAGAAACTTAGCTTGTTGGAATTATTTCACAAGGCTAATTGGCTTTAATTTCAATGTGGCTGCCACCATTTTACTAGTTGCCGAAAATGGTTAAAAAGTTTCCTAAGGCTGCCGAAAATGGGTGGTTTACCAATTATAAGGTTGGGTCCAAATCCCCTTGGCTTACATACATAAAAAGAGTTATTAAGTTTAGACTTTATTTGGCTAGCCACACATCCCATCCGAAATTTACAAGTAACAAAATAGTTTGGCTAGAAAAATCTTATTAAAGCTGCCCACTAAATCAATTTAGGCCTACCACCTTATTCTACCAGATTTATTATTTGGATTATAAACATGTAGATACTTAATTATTATGGCAGCAAATTAATTAATTTAATTTACCCAAATAACACTAAATTATACACCACCTTAATAATTATTAATAAGTTGGGTTATTTCACATAATTTAAGTTACTCACTTAGATAATAATAAAAATGATTTAGTCCATCCAGACAAGCTTTCAAACCAATTCAATGATTTATCATTACTCTGGTATAGTTAAATAAATTAATTATATACCACCTCTCTTATTGTCATCTTTTACTTAGTAATGCATTCCTCCTTTAATTTATTCCTCACTAATTCCATCATTGTGTCACACAAGACATTTCATAAGCTTATCATAATTCTCCACATCTTATCAATTATTAAAAGTTCAATTTAATTCAATTGAGTTACTCACCTCATGTTGTCTAAGCATTTATAAAATAAATATTCACACATTCTATTTATATAAATATTAATATTAAATCATAAAATTTACGGTTATTACATCCTCCCCCCTTATAAAAATTTCGTCCTCGGAATTGATACAAGGTTACACAAAAAGATGGGGATAGTCTCTCCTCATCCTATCTTCTAATTCCCATGTGGCCTCCTCGACATCGTTGTTTCGCCAAACTACTTTTACAGAAGATATAACTTTGTTTCTTAGCGTTTGTTCTTTCTTATCTAATATCTGAACAAGAATTTCTTCATATGCCAAATTCTTCTCTACTTCAATGGGCTCATAGGAAATCACGTGTCTATAGTCAGACTTGTACGGACGTAGTACGGAGATGTGAAACACGTTGTGGATGTGTTCCAGTTCGGGTGGCAAAGCAACCTTTTATGCCACTTCGCCCACTCGCTTCAATATCTCGAATGGTCCTATGAACCTCAGACTCAATTTTCCTTTCTTTTCGAATCTGATCTTTCCCTTGCAAGGAGACACCTTCAAAAATACAAAACTACCGACTTCAAAGTCTCGGTTCTGACGATGCAAATCGGCATACTTCTTTTGGCGATCTTGAGCTGCTACCAATCTGCCCCTTATTGTTGTTACCACGTCGGCCATTTGCTAAACTAATTCTGGGCCCAAAAGTCGTCGTTCTCCGACTTCGTCCCAACATAATGGTGTTCTACACTTCCTCCCGTAAAGAGCTTCATATGGGAGCATACCGATACTCGCATGATAACTATTATTGTAAGCGAATTCTACCAGTGGTAAATGGTCATCCCAATTCCCCTTGAAGTCCATCACGTAAGCTCTAAGCATGTCCTCCAACGTTTATATGGTTCGTTCACTCTGCCCGTCAGTTTGAGGGTGATAAGCAGTACTTAATCTCAATTGAGTTCCCATTCGTTCCTGCAAACTTTTCCAGAATTTTGACGTGAAACGCGAATCTCGATCGGAGATAATCGATACCGACACTCCATGTCGCGATACGATTTCCTTTATATACAAATTTGCTAACTGGTTCAAATTGAATCGAATCTTGATGGGTAGAAAATGAGCTGTCTTTGTTAGTCGGTCCACAATAACCCAAATGGCATCATAACCCTTTTGTGTAATCGAAAGTCCAACCACGAAGTCCATCGTAATGTGCTCCCATTTCCATTCTAGAAATTCCAGCGGTTGAAGTAGTCCACTTGGCCTCTAGTGTTCGGCTTTGACTCTTTGACAAGTAAGACATCTACTAACACACTCTACAACCTCTCTTTTTAAATTAGGCCACCAAAAGTGGTGTCGAAGATCCCGGTATTTTTTTGTGCCTCCTGGATGAACAAAATACGTCGTATTGTGTGCTTCGTGTAAGATTTCCTCCTTCAGTTCAATTACAGCTGGCACCCATACTCGACCCTCAAACCTCAATATACCGTCCTTATCTACTTTGAACCTTTCTTCCTTATCTTCTACTACTCTCTTCTTTATCTTCTCACATTCTTCATCTTTCTCTTGTGCTTCCTTTATTCTATCTAATAACTTCGGGTGAACTCTCATCATGAGTAATTTTCCTTTCGCTTCTTTTGGTTCCTCCACCGCTATTTCCAACTTTTCCATTTTTCTTATTAATTCCTCTTGAGTTGTCAATTTGAATAACTTCTCCCTTCCTTTTCTACTCAAAGCGTCAGCTACAACATTTGCTTTTCCCGGGTGATAAAGAATTTCACAGTCGTAATCCTTGATTAGTTCCAACCACCTTCTTTGTCGCATGTTCAACTCCTTATGTGTGAAGATATATTTCAGACTCTTGTGATCCGTATATATCTCACATTTTTCTCCATACAAATATGGCCTCCAAATCTTTAACGTAAAAACTACCGCCGCTAACTCCAAATCATGGGTAGGGTATCGTTTTTCGAAATCTTTCAACTGTCGTGAGGCATATGCAATGACCTTGCCATGTTTCATTAGCACACAACCAAGTCCTCTATACGATGCATCACTATACACCACAAATCCTCCCGTATCATCTGGTAATGATAATACAGGCGCCTCACTTAACATCCTCTTCAATTCTTGGAAACTCTCTTCGCATTTGTCTGTCCACACGAACTTCTCTGTCTTCCTTATTAGATTGGTCAGTGGGGTTTCTATCTTAGAAAAATCTTGGATAAATCTTCAATAGTACCCATTTAAACCTAAGAAACTCCTAACTTCTATTGGTGTCTTCGGTTGTTCCCAGTTACTTACCGCTTCCACTTTTGAAGGATCCATGGAAATTCCATTTTGATCTATCACGTGTCCTAGAAATTGAACCCTTTCCATCCAAAATTCACATTTTGAAAATTTAGCGTACATCCTTTCCCTTCTCAATGCTTCCAATACCATCTTCAGGTGTTCGGCGTGCTCTTCCTTCGTCTTTGAATACATCAAAATGTCATCGATAAATACTACTACGAACTTATCTAAGTATGGTTTGAAAACTCGGTTCATAAAGTCCATGAATGGTGCCGGAGTATTGGTTAACCCAAATGACATCACTAAAAATTCGTAATGTCCGTAGCGAGTTTGAAACGCCGTCTTTTGTATGTCCTCCTCTCGCACTTTCAACTGATGATAACCCGTTTGTAAATCTATCTTGGAAAAACACTTCGCTCCCTTTAGTTGATCAAAAAGGTCATTTATCCTTGGCAATGGATATCTATTCTTAATTGTCACTCGGTTCAACTCCCGATAATCGATAAAGAGCCTCATCGATCCATCTTTTTTCTTTACAAACAACACTGGTGCTCCCCAAGGAGACACACTTGGTCGAATGTAACCCTTATCTAGTAACTCTTGTAGTTGAATCATCAATTCCTTCATTTCTACTGGCGCTATACGATATGGGGCTTTCGAAATTGGTGCAGTTCTCGGTGCTAAGTCTATTATGAATTCGATTTCTCTGTCGGGCGGAAGACCAAGCAGATAATCTGGAAACACGTCTTGGAAATCTCTTAGCATTGATATATTCTTCATTTTTATTCCCTTTTGCTGAGTATCCACTATATAGGCTAAATAACCTACACCTCCTTTCTTTAACACTTTCTTGGCCTGCATCATCGTAAGGCAACATGATTTCTTGAGCGATGAACTACCATAAAACACTACCTTAGACCGATTTGAGGTCTGAAGGCTCACACTCTTCTTCTAACAATCGATTATCGCAGCGTGGCCGGATAACCAATCCATTCCTAATATCACATCAAACTCTCCAGTTTAATCGGAATTAAGTCTACGTTTAGTTCGTGACCTCTAATGTTTGCATAATAGTTTCGGTAAACAAACTCTATGGGAATTACTTCCTTATTCGCAATCTCTACGTTCAACGAATTTTCTAAATGTTCAGGAGGTATGTTTAGACGATTAGCAAATTCTTCAGACACAAAGGAATAGGTAGCACCCGAATCAAACAATACATAGGCATTTATATTATTGATTGGGAGAATACCTAACACCACGTCCTTTGCAGTCACTGCGTCTTGGACAGTCATGTTAAAGGTTCGGACAGTCGTTCGGTTGGATTGCGTTGGTTCGTCGATCATCAGCTTGTTGCCCCCTCCCTGTTGGCCGCTTCCTCCGTTGTTACCCTTCTTTGGGCAATCCTTGATTTGATGCTCAGTTGAGCCACACGCGAAACATCCCTTGATCTTTTTCGGCTTTGGGCAATTGGGTGAAATGTGCCCTTCTTGGCCGCAGTTGTAACAGACGTTGCGCCCCTTCCAGCATTCCCCTTGATGGTTTTTCCCACATTTTGAGTAAGCTTCACTTCTTTTCTTAAACCCTCCTTGATAACTTTCTGATTGGTTGATGTTTCGGTGGTTAGTATTGTTGTTGTTGTTGTTGTTGTTGTTGTTGTTGTTGCGGTTATCCCATTTCTTCTTTCCCAGATAACTTCCACCACTGCTACTCCCTCCACGAGTTTCTCCCCCAGCACTCTTGTTCTTCTTCTCCTTGTTGTATTGGCTCAATGCCTCGCTACCTCCCTCAGCAATTATCACATTCTCCAATAATGTGGCGAACGAGTCAATTTGAAGGACCGACACCTTGTTGAACAACTAAGGTTTTAGTCCAAGTTCAAGCGCCGAGATTTCTTTTCTTCAAAGGTTCACTTGATGTGTTGCGAATCGTATGCGAGTTCATTGAACTCGGTCGCATAATGTGACACCGCTATCTCCCTTTTTTAGTTCTAGAAACTTTACCTCCATCCTATTCTTCATGTTTTTCGAAGTAATTCTCAAGAACAAAGTCTTAAACCTTTCCGTGTTATAGTCCCTTCTCTCGCCCTCTGTTGATTTGCTTCCCACCAGTAGTTTGCTTCACCCCTCATCATATATGTAGCAAATACGGTTTTCTGGTCTTCACCCACACGAGCAATGGCGAAGGCTTTCTCAATTTCCTTGATCCACGTTTGCGCTACGATAGGATCGGTAGTACCTATGAATTCCAGAGGTCCCACACTCTTAAAGTCCTTAAAGTTTGCGACCAGAGCTACTTAGGGAATGGGTGGTACTTGTTCATTTCTTTCCCTAAGAGCCTCCCCTAACAAATCTACAAGCCTCTGCATTGGATCTACTTGTCCTCTCTCATCATTAACTAACTCTTTCGGTGCAGTTAATCTACGTCTGGTCGACATTTTTCTGCATCACAAAACTTCCTTTTTTTATTATCTAATTATATTACTTAAACAATTCTCCATAAAAGGAATAAGATTTCAGAATACATTTCAGAATAAGATCATTTATATTTATATGCCAAATAGTTACATTACATGATTATCTCTAGCATACTTCTATAAACGACACAACTTATCCCCTAATATCACAAAAGATGGGGACAACCATTAACATACTACCCCTTTAATATAACTCAAAAGTTTGCGGCTTACAACTATCTCACATTCTACTTAAAAGACTGAAATTACCACATAACGCTCTGGTACTCCTTCTGAGTAATGTGTACCACTAAATCTCTGCTTATGGTGTGCCGAGTCTGTCCCTGCTCTGCCGGGTAGTGATTTACCCCATCAATCAGCCTCTCCATGGCCATGCGCACTGCATAGCCCATCCTGTTCATCTTCCTCCTTTTACAGCTCACATCATCTTCTAGATCGTTAGCCCTATCATTGGCTCCTTCCCACTTCTCCTCGAAATGGATCCTATCCATCACCTCCATCTCTAACTGAGTACGGAGAGCTTCCTTCTCTGTCCTCTCGCTCAACTCCCTCTGCTCCATCTCTTCCAACTTCCCTGCCAGTTCTACATTCCTAGCCACCGCCCTGTGAAACAAGGTCCCCATCTGGATCCCTATCTCCTTGCGGTGAGCAATCTCCACCTCCATCTCCTGCATCACTAACTTTCTCTGGTGGTCTTCGTCCCTTAGCTTCTGGAACTCGGACTCCCTTTCCCTAGCCTCAGCCTCTAACTCCTCAACTCTGCACCCAAATTCTAAAATCTGCTCCTCATACTCCCCCAACATCCTATCCTCGAAAGTAGCCTCGTCGGAGTCCTCCATGGGCTCGTCCACCATACGCTCCTCCATAGGCTCCTCCTCTCAGATCGGACTCCTCTGCATTGGCTCCATCTCCTCTTCCTCATCATCATCATCGATAGGGGCTACAATTGATATCTACCGCTATCAATGGTGCCTCCTCATATACACGATGTATGTCACGCGGTTCCTCTCTACTACTACTCATTAGGTCCTCCCATGTCACCATCCTACAATCACTAACACAAGACAAAACAAACAACAACTCCATTAGAATGTTAAATAACATAAGTTCATTGTATAGAATGAAGTTATATTCTATAACACGCTAAGTCTCTCTCTACGAAAACTCTATATGAGTTTCATCCCTTTCTATCTTCTAAGTTCTCCTAAGTTATAATCTAAGGGCTCTCGCTCCTAAGGTTTATAACTATAGCTTTGATACCAACCTGTGACACCCCCATGATTTGGACACCCATATCTCGAATTCGGTGCATCACGAGCAAATTCAAATAACTTACTAAAATCATCAACAACGAAAATAATATAATAATTTACATTGATATAATATAAATATTCGCGTCCCAAAGTACCGTAACCATTACTACGATAATTCAGTGATTAAACTTAACATAACTTAATCATCCTTAAATACATCATAATAAGCATAACAATAATAATAATACTTCTAATCTTAAAGGACTAAGTTATTCGTCAGCGCTTGCCTTTCCCTTGTCCTTCCTCAAGTATCGCCTTTATTCTCGCTTTAATCAGTAATGTTTTTAGGAAGCAAGAATGAGCAACAAGTTTGCCCACCAAGTAATATAGCCAGAAGAACAAACAGTTATAGCATTTAAATCTTCAAGGGTATAATAATAATTGGTAGTTCAAGGATATCAAGAAATATTAAGAGTATTCAATAGGTGTCGCTATAGACTGAAAGATATCAACAACTTTCAGGATTTATTCATTTCGAGGTTCAATATGAATGAGCACTGAGCAGTCACTAAGGACTAAGAACTCTTACTAGAATTAACAGTATTACACTGTAATCCAATATAAACGAGTACAACATGTGAGCAGCCTAAAGTACCCTACGGTATGCATAACATTTAATTATACTTATATGCGCACGTCGGTTCCCCGACAATATATAATTTTCCCTTCAATGAGGGTTGTTCATCTCAGTAGATTTACGATAGTTCGCACAAAGTCAATCGGTTTGGATAGCTTTTTAACACATAATAATAGTCTAGTCGAATCAAAGGCTTAAACAATTTTTATAATACATTTAAGAACGATAAGTCCAATGCTTGCAACAACGTCAAGGTATACAAATGATTTTTGAATAGAAACATATATTTGCTTGATAAAAATATGGTTGATATGACAACAATTCGAATGTATACAGTGTGAGAAGTAAGGAACTTGCCTCGTTCGTCGATTATATTTACCTTTGACACCTTGTCACGTATACTGCCTATAATATAATAATAGAGCCGTACAAATTAGTGATTGTTGAAAATCGACTCACTTTAGCTATTAATCGCATGTCATCCTAGTTTAACGTATTAGTCTCTCATACAATACATAATTTTTTAAAAAAATTATACTACATTTCTTACTTACTACACATTTATGCTCAAAAAAAAGAAAACTATGCACATAACATTAATTTATTAAACTGTTGCTCAATTTAGTTTACCTGAACTAATTTTATTAATTAGAGTCCAAAAGAACTTTTCACAACCTGCTTGCTTATTGCTATAAACCTGCACTCATTTTCTTTTTGATTAATTAATGCCACATTAGAGTGTAGCTTAAGGGTAAATACACCTACCCTTTTTATTACTTCCTAAAAATATTATGCACAAAGTGTCACAATTTAATGTTTTAATGTTATTATTAAATTAGTTTAGTGTACTGATATATATATTTCATTACCTCCATGTTGGCTAATCAAAATATTTCTTTGAAAGACATTACAAATATAATACATAAACAACCCCACTTTATGGAAACACTCTTTTTATTGAATTTAAATATTACGCTATTTATCCTCAATGACCATTATGGAATAACAGGTTTTTTTTTAAGAACCAAGTCCTACGTTTGGTCTTGCTGGAGGTACTAAAAATGTGTTTGATATAAAGCCTTCTAAATCTTCACATTGCCCACATTTTACTATCCAAGAATACTTAACAGATAAGGCTAAACGATTTGAAATTCTCATGCATAGAAACTCCTTTAATAAGAACATGTAGCCACCAAAATTATTGGACATGTACAGCAACTTTTCTTACACAATTAGCAGCCATAACCACAAGTAGCATCCTTGTTGCACGAAAATAATTCACATGTAGCAACATATTATTGATTATGTAACAACTAATAATAATTTTTTTTTATTTTTTTTTGTACAACTAGACTCATGCTAACAGATAATTTGCCTTAAACATAGCAACCACAAAGCATCATTCCTATACCACACAAATAAAAGATTACATATAACAACCATTTAAAAGATACACCAAAACCGCCCCTTCCTTCTTTTCATTTATATGCTTTGTTTGTCTTTTTTTTTTCTTCCACTACGAAAATCATTATGCATTCTTGCAAATTAATTTATTTAGTTTGAAAACACATGGTAAATATTAATTTAGCCTGCATACATCTAGTTAAGCATACTAATTTTTTACAAGCAACACAAAATATCCACATTACTTCAAAAAGAAGAACAAGTGTGTACTAGAAATTAAATGGAAGTAATTTTATTTAACTATTTTGTTTTTTTATACCTTAGCTTGAAAAATTAGAAATGGGTTGCCAAGTGAAGAGTTGTTGCTGCTATTTTTCTCTTGCTTCACCGAACACTCCCACTTTCTCTAATACTGATTCTTGCTTTTAAAAAAAAACTTAGAGCAAGGGGTTTATATATTCTAAAAAGGGGTGCATAAATTAATTAAAAGTCTTATTGGCCATCCCCCTACAATAACTTTATAGCAGCCCTAAGTTCTCTATGACATCCCATCACCCATGTCCCATTGTACTGTCAACAAAAAAAAAAAAAAACTTGGATCAGCCGAAGACACATGTATTTATTGCTAATACATTGGTATATTCCAAAACCAAGGAAGAACATGTGGAACGTTTAAGAGTGACATTGAAGACATTGAGAAAAGAGAAGTTGTACGCTAAGTTCTCAAAATGTGAATTTTGGTTGGAACGTGTACAGTTTCACGGACACATTATTGATAAGGACGCAATTTCAGTAGATACATCAAAGGTTGAAGCTGTAATAAACTGGGATCAGCCGAAGACACCATCAGAAGTAAGGAGTTTCTTAGGATTGACAGGTTACTACAGGCGTTTTATTCAAGACTTTTCCAAGATCGCGAATCCGTTGACAAATTTAACTAGGAAAGTGTTTAAGTTTTTTTGGACAGAGAAGTGTGAGGAAAGTTTTCAAGAATTGAAGAAGAGGCTGAGTTCAACACCTTTGTTCTCGTTGCCTGATGATACAGGGAATTTTTTGGTATATAGTGGCATCACATAAAGGACTAGGTTGTGTGCTTATGCAGAACGACAGAGTTATTGCGTATGCATCACGTCAATTGAAAGATTACGAGAAAGGGCATCTGACTCATGACTTAGAGTTGGTTGCGATGGTGTTTTCCTTGAAAATTTGGAGTCATTATCTTTATGGAAAGAGGTGTGAGATATATACTGACCATAAAAGTCTGAAGTATATATCTTTACACAAAAAGATTTGAATATGAGGCAAAGAAGATTGTTGGAGTTGATCAAAGACTATGACTGCGAGATTTTCTATCATACTGGAAAGGCGAATGTGGTTGCTAATGCTTTAAGTAGGAAGGGACGGGAAAACTTAATGTTGTTGACTGCTCAGGAGAAGCTAGTGTCGGAAATGGCTAAAATGGAGTTGGAAATTAAATATCCAATAGAATCCAACAAAAAATTGTTCCAAATGGGAAATAGTTCAACGTTGGTAGATAAGGTGAAGAATGCACAACTTCAGGATGAAGACTGTGAAAAGATAAAACATAGTATCTGAAGGTGAGGAAAACAAATTCAAAATCGATTCGGAAGGGTTACTTCGATTCGAAAGAAGAATTTGGGTTCCGCCAGTATCAGAGGCTAAAGAGGAAATTCTAAGTGAAGCTCATAACTCAAGATATTAGATTCACCCTAGGAGTACAAAGATGTACTATGACAACCCGATAAATTAGACAATTTATTAAAATCTTAAAAGATAGATTTAAGGTCAAATAATAGACCTAGACAGAAAATAAGTGTATGCATTTGATATTTTTGGGAAGGAATTTTGAGGATTTCAAAATTCTGTGAAGGATTTAGGTGAATTATTCAGGAGTAAGTGTATATGTGATTATGTTATGTGTATATGGTTATGTATGTGTTCAGAATGTGGTTAATGGTCAAGGGTTGACCAGATAAATTTTATCAGTATCAAACCCAAAGTTTATTGTCGGATATAGACGTTCAGTTAGAAAACCCTATGGCTGATAAGAAACCCTAGAAATTGGTTCTGAAACCCTAATTTCATTTTCGGGAATCGGAAGCCCTAATTCGAGAATTTAAATGCTATGAATAAGTTTAAACGTCATTAATTATAAATTATTAGGGAAAACCGTAAGGACTTTCTAAAAACTCTAATTGATTATTAGAAAACCCTAATACCAGATCTGGAAACCCGAATTTTAGATTCCAGATATTCGAAACCCTGATTTGGGAACTTAAAGTATAATTATAATGCTTAAGTTCTATTAATTATAATATTAATTAGGGTAAAGCTTAATTAATTAGCAAACCCTAATTTTAAATTTTTAAACCCTAATTATTCCGTCAGAAACCCGAATGTACAATGGTGGATTTAACTGCTATATTAGCAATATTAATTAGGAAATATTAATCCTAATTAGTAAGTTTAATTTATGATTAGAAAACCTTAGTATAATTAAGGGAATTCTAATTATAATTTACAAATGTTAATTTTTATTTTGAAAACCCTAAGTTGAAAATTCTAGAAATTGGTATTTTTGTAAATTTTAGGTTTTAACCCTAAGGGTTAAATCCTAAGGGTCAAACACTAAGGGTTAAACCCTAAGGGTTTGATGAAATGAAAATTCTAGAATAAAAATTGTATGGAAAATGGCATTAATGCCCTTTTTGTATATTTTTTATAAAGTTGGTCGGTAGGCTTTGAATTTATATGAAGTTGTTAACTAACCCTAAACCCTAGGCATGTGACTTATATCAGCCAATTCATTGCCACCTTGCAACCTTAGATATATTGAATCAAAAAAAAAATTAAACTTATAAGTTAAGTAAAGTAACTTACCTTACTTTCCAAAGCAACCTAGACTCTCTCTCACTCTCTTTAATTTTCAAAATCTAGAGTGAGAAGGAGTGAGAAACAAAGTTATGATCACCACTTAGCTCTCCATGATCAGCAACAAAGGATCAGTTTATGAATCAAAGCCTAAAAGGTATAAAAACCCTAAATCTTGAAATCCTAAGATTTGATGTTAGATGTTATGATTTGTTGTTTAGAAGTGTGTTATAAGGTGTTAATTAGTGATCTGGGTTATTAAATCCCAGATCCATAACATCAAAGAGCTCAAAATTTGAGTTTTTAGAAATCTAGAAATCTGGAAAAATATGGCCTGATAGTCATATGTCAGAGGCCTTAGATCTGTGTGTGTTTGATGTTTGGTGTATGTTATGGTATAGATCTGTTCTTTGATGTTAGGGATTTGATCTGAGACTTGAATCAAGCTCAGATCATACTCAGATTGCAAGATAAGATTGGTCAAAGTACGCAGACCAAGCACAAAATTTGATTCTGGGTAACCCAGAATTTTTCCAAGTGGTCTGACAAGATTTTCAATGTCACTGATCTTGCTTTCTGTTAATGTTTTGGCCCAGTTGTCATTTTGTAGTTGTAGCCTGGCATGTAATCTACATACTAAAGTCATTAGATCACCATTATCTTTCTCAGAATCACAGAAATTTGTAGTCAAACAACCGTTGACCATCAGCCGAAAGAACAATCTGGAAAACCCAGATTGTTCATAATCCGTTTTTTTGTCAGACTTTGACCAACTCATGTTTCTCTCTTGTGTTGATGTTAGACTGTAATAGTGCATGATGTGTGTAGTATAACATATGGACTACGGGCTTGGACCTTTACATCACATAAAACAATATGTGGAAATCAAAGATTAAAGGCTTCAAAGTAGCACCTTTGTCACTTTTTGAATTTCTAGGCAGTCAAGAAAATCAAGAACATGCCTGACAACGTCTTCTACAGCTTAGATCTCACATATTTGTAATGATTTGGCCATGAAAGTCGATTAAGGTTGTAGTATGTCAGTAATACAACAATATTAGTGGAAAATAAAACCCAGAAATCATCAGGAAACTAGGCCAAATGTTGGTCAAACCTCATACCTTAGTTACTGACATGAAGGTTCAAGAACACACCAAGAACACAATCAGCGATGGATTCGTAGCCTAAAGTCCCTATAGCGACAATTTATTTAGGACATTAATTATTTTATTAAATAAATATTAATGATAAAGGAATATTGTGGTATTTATATTATATAAATACGATATTAATGATTGAAAAATTATGATAAATGGTATTAATTATGTGAAAAATTATTATGAGCCTATGAAAAATAATCTGATTGATAGAAAATTATCTAAGATAATTGTTAAGTGTTTAGGTAGAGTTTAATTGAACTTAAACTTGAGTATTGTCTGACTAGACCTTCGAGATCTTAAAATTTTGTCGGATTCAACTCAGACTTAAATAGTTTGACTTGATATTATGTTTTATGTGCTTAATAGACTGATAGGGTTATGTGTTATGTGTTTAGGTTATTCTATGTATATATATATATATATATATATATATAATAGTATTATATTGTGATGATATTATTCTAATATTGGAGATCTATATTACTAATATTAAGTCTTCGAATAAAGCGATATAAATTGTGTAGCGGTAATCAACAGTTCAGGCAAGTTTTTACTTAACTCTACTAAGAATTGTTTCATTCAGATAAGCTTATGGTTAATCATTGTTGGTTGCCATGAATTGTACTCTATACATATTTCATTTATAAGTCAGGTATGAAAGGCTGATCACCTTCATTACCAGTTGGTCCAGATATATTTGTTCATGTTCAATACTTGTTCAGTCAAAAGTTTGTTCGCGTTATTCACAACTATATTGATGAATTATAGCCAGCTTATTATTCAAAATCTTTCAATCATGATATATCCTTAAATAAATTTAAACTTGCTGGGAAAATTTCATGCTCACCCTTGCTATATCATGATTAACATTGAAGATAAGGCGAATACTTTCGGATACAGGAAAAAGGATAATGCCAAGTTCAGCTTGGGATAAAATGTGCAGCTAATTTGTAATAGTATAGTTTGATAATAATGTTATGTGTTAGTCAAGTTATGAATTGTGTATAAGTTAAGGTTACTCGACCTTGGGGAAAATAGTGTGTAAAGTATTGTATAAACAATTTATGTTTATATCTTCCGCAAATAGTTATAAAATGATTGTACCTGATCTGTACTGATTTGGGACCCGGATTTGGGGCTTTCACAGTTGGTATCAAAGCTATAAGCATGCATTTGCAAAGAGCCCCGAGCCTTTATCTGGTGACATCCCTTTAAGGGAAGGCAAAGCCGCTCTCTCAGTGGGGGACGAAGTGAAGTCGGCAAGTAAGTTGATAGGTATCACTGTGACGTGCTATGGTTGGAAGCACCATGAGTGTCACAGTTGGCATCAAAGATGTTGGTTATGAACCTTAGGTAGGAATACCTGAGACTAATAACCGTAATGATTAGGATAAGTAATAACTCATATAGAGTTAATTGGTCGGTAAGATTCAAAGATGAATCTCGACGGGTTATAAAAGATACAGAGTTCTCTAACTCTAATAAAAAAGTTGAACAGTAGTGGTGAATAGATAGAGTCTAAAAGACTAAAGGTACAGGGATAGGAGATCGTAAAATAAAGCGATCATAGTATAGAAATGAATCGTAATATATACAATGAGATCACCCCGTGATCTGATAAGGTTATAGTATTGAGAAGGATTAAGTGAATGATTAAAAAGTTTACAGCAAAGATTGTTGTGTCAGTTTTACTATAAATTGGTACAGATACAGGAAAGAATTATAAATACGAGTTGAATGACATTCGTATTGAGAAGGGAGTTAAGATTAGGTGGGGATTTAAATTGAGGACTCATGTCAGCAACTAAGTTGTATGATTGCTTGTATAAGCTGGGAATTGTACTTGGTGTAAAAACCACTTAGTTCCTGGCACCGATAATCTTTGAAATGTTTGTGTCGCGCTATTTTCTATATGCATATTAAGAGGGTGATTCCTTTCTCACGAGTATAACAAATAGATAGGTTATAGGTAGAGAATATAAGGTTAAGTACAAGTTCTTAAAATACATACTTATGTGACATTCTTGATTCATAGTTATATGAAATATTTATGAACCCCTCGGCGAATGGACGCCAAAGTGTGGTTTGACGAACTAGGTATAGTTTTGTGTGAATGGAGTATTAAGGATAATAGGAATAGATAGTCTGTTTAAGCAAATGATTATTAGTGAAGACATAAGTTTTTCAAAACTCCTAGCTATGCTAGATTTCGAAATTTTTACATCAAGCTAAATACGCACTATGTGCTTTTAAAAAATAATAATATGTAGACTTGTAATCATTTTTGAAACGGTTTAAAGTATAGTCTATGCTACTTATTTCAGCTAGACGCAAATGATTTCAAATATCAAAATATATTTTATTTATCACTTATGTACCATGTAACCTGGTGCAGAGATGATAAAAGTTGACAGAGTTGTAAATACAAGAATACTTGGTGTGAATTTGATCTAAAATTGTTATTCCACTATTGTATGATGTGTTATGACAAAGTCATACAATGACGACATCCTCAAACGGACTGTTAATACAGTACGACATCATTATGTCATTCTCGAAAATGTTTTCAAGAATTTAATTTGCCAACGTGGTTTAGCTACACCTAAATAATTCGATTGAATTGAATTATTGATATGAGTTTACGCTATTCGATTCAGCTAGACTTATGTTATGAAAACTCTAAGTGTTCATTGAGAAAAATTTCCCGAACCAAATTGTTTCGGTACGGAATTCTATGATAAGACTGAGGTAAAATTTTGTGTCTATGGCAATGACGAGAAACAGATCAACCCAATATTACTGGGCCAGTAAAGGGCAGAACGGGTTGATCACCCATTATGTTCATAAGACCAGTGTGGTTTGTGGATGAATTTCTATCAAACCTTTGCGAAAATGACAGAAAATAGTATATATAACTCCTCAGCACAATTTTAAAATATTACTCTTGTGAGTGGTGTATTGGGTAGCATGTGATGATGTGTGAATGGTGTAAGCAGTATTGTGTAAGGCGTAAGCTGAATTTTGGGGATGAAATTCTTAGAAGAAGGGGTGAATGTGACAACCCGAGAAATTAGACAATTTATAAAAATCTTAAATGATGGATTTAAGGTCAAATAATAGACCTAAACAGAAAATAAGTGTATGATTTTGATATTTTTGGGAAGGAATTTTGAGGATTTCAAAATTCTGTGAATGATTTAGGTGAATTATTCAGGAGTAAGTTTATATGTGATTATGTTTTGTGTATATGGTTATGTATGTGTTCAGAATGTGGTTTAGGGTCAAGGGTTGACCAAATAAATTTTATCAGTGTCAAACCCAAAGTTTATTGTCGGATATCGACGTTCAGTTAGAAAACCCTATGACAGATAAGAAACCCTAGAAATCGGTTCTGAAACCCTAATTTCAGTTCCGGGAATTTGAAATCCTAATTCGAGAATTTAAATGCTATGAATAAGTTTAAACGTCATTAATTATAAATTATTAGGGAAAACCCTAATGAATTTTAGAAACCCTAATTGATTATTAGAAAACCTTAATACCAGATCTGGAAACCCTAATTTTAGATTTCGAATATTTGAAACTCTGATCTAGGAACTTAAAATATAATTATAATGCTCAAGTGCTATTAATTATAATATTAATTAGGGTAAATCTTAATTAATTAGCAAACCCTATTTTTAAATTTTAAACCCTAATTATTCCGTAAGAAACCCTAATGTACAATGGTGGATTTAACTGCTATATTAGCAATATTAATTAGAAAATATTAATCCTAATTAGTAAGTTTAATTTATGATTAGAAAACCTTAGTATAATTAAGGGAATTCTAATTATAATTTACAAATGTTAATTTTTATTTTTAAAATCCTAAGTTGAAAATTCTAGAAATTGGTTTTTTTGTAAACCTTATGTTTTAACCCTAAGGGTTAAACCCTAAGAGTTTGATCAAATGACAATTCTATAATAAAAATTGCATGGAAAATGGCATTAATGCCCTTTTTTGTATATTTTTTATAAAGTTGGTCGGTAGGCTTTGAATTTAGGTGAAGTTGTTCACTAACCCTTACCCCTAGGCATGTGACTTATATCAACCAATTCATTGCCACCTTGCAACCTTAGATACATTGAATCAAAAATAAATAAATTAAACTTATAAGTTAAGTAAAGTAACTTACCTTACTTTCCAAACCAACCTAGACTCTCTCTCTTTAATTTTCGAAATCTAGAGTGAGAAGGAGTGAGAAACAAAGTTATGATCACCACTTAGCTCTCCATGATCAGTAACAAAGGATCAATTCATGAATCAAAGCCTAAAAGATATAAAAACCGTAAATCTTGAAATCATTAGATTTAATGTTAGATGTTATAATTTGTTATTTAGAAGTGTGTTAAGTTAATTAGTGATCTGGGTTGTTAAATCCCAGATTCATAACATAAAAGTGCTCAAAATTTGAGTTTTTAGAAATTTCTAAATTTGGAAAAATATGGCCTGACAGTTATATGTAAGAGGCCTTAGATCTGTGTGTGTTTCATGTTTGGTGTATGTTATGTTATAGATCTGTTCTTTGATGTTAGGGCTTTGATCTGAGACTTGAGTCAAACTCAGATCATACTTAGATTGGAAGATAAGATTGGTCAAAGTCCGTTGACCAAGCACAAAATTTGAATCTGGGCAACCTAGAATTTTTCAAGGTGGTCTAACAAGATTTTCAACGTCCCTGATCTTTCTTTCTGTTAACTTTTTGGCCCAGTTGTCATTTTGTAGTTGTAGCCTGACATGTAATCTACATACTAAAGTCATTAGATTACCATTATCTTGCTCAGAATCACAGAAATTTGTAGTCAAACAACCGTTGACCATCAGTCGGAAGAACAATCTGGAAAACCCAGATTGTTCATTATCCGTTTTTTTGTCAGACTTTGACCAGCTCATGTTTCTCTCTTGTGTTGATGTTAGATTGTAATAGTGCATGATGTGTGTAGTATAACATATGGACTACGGGCTTGGACCTTTACATCACATAAACAATATGTCGAAATCAAAGATTAAAGGCTTCAAAGTAGCACCTTTGGCACTGTTTGAATTTCTGGGCAGCCCAGAAATTCAAGAACATGCCTGACAACGTCTTCTGCAGCTCAGATCTCACAGATTTGTTATGATTTGGCCATGAAAATCGATTAAGGTTGTAGTGTGTCAGTAATACTACAATATTAGTGGAAAATAAAACCCAGAAATCATCAAGAAACTAGATCAAATGCTGGTCAAACCTCATACCTTAGTTACTGACATAAGGCTCAAGAACACAACAAAAACGCAATCAGCGACGAATTCGTCGCCTAAAGTCCCTATAGCGGCAGTTTATTTAGGAAATTAATTATTTTATTAAATAAATAGAGACAAATGATTTTTAATTATTAAAAATACATAATAATTTTTTAAAAATTGTTTTAAAACCTGAAAATTAGTTTTAATTATTTTAAGCATATATATTTCAAAAATATTTAATATTTTAGGAATATAAAAGGTATTTAATTTATTTAATTATATTATTAAATTAATTAATTAAAAGTGAATTATTATTAATGGAATTTTTAATAACTTTTGATATTATGTGATAAATTTCATTAATAAATTATTATTAATGGAAATTAGTTTATTTAATAAAAATATTAAATAAATTATGGAAAAATAGAATTAATATTATAAAAATCATATAAAAATGATTTAAGTGCTATAAGAATATTTTAAATTATAAAATATAACTTTTGATATTTTATCATGAAAATATTAATATTTTAATATTAATATCAATTATCGGATAATGGATTTAATCTGTTTTAAAAATCATATAAATGTGATTTTAAAGTATTAAAAATACTTTGATATATTATAAATATATTATAATATTATGTTAAGATTTCCATTAATATTTAGTATTAAGTAAATATTAATGATAAAGGAATATTGTGGTATTTATATTATATAAATATGATATTAATGATTGAAAAATTATGATAAATGGTATTAATTATCTAAAAAATATTTATTATGAGCCTATGAAAAATAATCTGATTGATAGAAAATTATCTAAGATATTTGTTAAGTGTTTAAACTCGGGTATTGTTCGACTAGACCGTCTAGATGTTAGAATTTTGTCGGATTCAACTCGGCCTTAAATAGTTTGACTTGATGCTATGTTTTATGTGCTGAATAGACTGATAGGGTTATGTGTTATGTGTTTAGGTTATTCTATGTGTGTGTGTGTGTGTGTGTATATATATATATATATATAATAGTATTATATTGTGATGATATTATTCTAATATTGGAGATCTATATTACTAATAATAGGTCTTTGGATAAAGCGATATAAATTGTGTAGCGGTAATCAACGGTTCAGGCAAGTTTTTACTTAACTATACTAAGAGTTGTTTCATTCTGATAAACTTAAGGTTAATCATTGCTGGTTGCCATGAATTGTACTCTGTATATATTGCATGTGTAAGGTGTAAGCTGAATTTCGGGGACGAAAGTCTTAGAAGAAGGGGTGAATGTGACAGCCCAAGAAATTAGACAATTTATTAAAATCTTAAATGATGGATTTAAGGTCAAATAATAGACCTAAACAGAAAATAAGTGTATGTATTTGATATTTTTGGGAAGGAATTTTGAGGATTTCAAAATTCTGTGAAGGATTTAGGTGAATTATTCAGGAGTAAGTGTATATGTGATTATGTTCTGTGTATATGGTTATGTGTGTGTTCAGAATGTGGTTGAGGGTCAAGGGTTGACCAAATTAATTTTATCAGTGTCAAACCATAAGTTTATTGTCGGATATCGACGTTCAGTTAGAAAACCCTATGACTGATAAGAAACCCTAAAAATCGGTTCTGAAATCCTAATTTCATTTCCGGGAATCTGTAACCCTAATTCGAGAATTTAAATGCTATGAATAAGTTTAAACGTCATTAATTATAAATTATTAGGGAAAACCCTAATGAATTTCTAGAAACCATAATTGATTATTAGAAAACCCTAATACCAGATCTGGAAACCCTAATTTCAGATTTCGGATATTTGAAACCCCTTATCTAGGACCGTAAAGTATATTTATAATGCTCAAGTGCTATTAATTATAATATTAATTAGGGAAAATCTTAATTAATTAGCAAACCCTAATTTCAAATTTTTAAACCCTAATTGTTCCGTTAGAAACCCTAATGTATAATGGTGGATTTAACTGCTATATTAGCAATATTAATTAGGAAATATTAATCCTAATTAGTAAGTTTAATTTATGATTAGAAAACCTTAGTATAATTAAGGGAATTCAAATTATAATTTACAAATGTTAATTTTTATTTTGAAAACCCTAAGTTGAAAATTCTAAAAATTGGTATTTTTGTAAACCTTAGGTTTTAACCCTAAGAGTTTGATCAAATAACAATTCTAGAATAAAAATTGCATGGAAAATGACATTAATGCCCTTTTTGTATATTTTTTATAAAGTTGGTTGGTAGGCTTTGAATTTAGGTGAAGTTGTACACTAACCCTAAACCTTAGGCATGTGACTAATATCAGCCAATTCATTGCAACCTTAGATACATTGAATCAAAAAAAATTAAACTTATAAGTTAAGTAAAGTAACTTACCTTACTTTCCAAAGCAACCTAGACTCTCTCTCTCTCTCTCTCTCTTTAATTTTCAAAATCTAGAGTGAGAAGGAGTGAGAAACAAAGTTATGATCACCACTTAGCTCTCCATGATCAGCAACAAAGGATCAATTCATGAATCAAAGCCTAAAAGGTATAAAACCATAAATCTTGAAATCCATAGATTTGATGTTAGATGTTATGATTTGTTCTTTAGAAGTGTGTTAAGTTAATTAGTGATCTGGGTTGTTAAATCCCAGATCCATAACATCAATGTGCTCGAAATTTGAGTTTTTAGAAATCTAAAAATCTGGAAAAATATGGCCTGACAGTCATATGTCAGAGGCCATAGATCTATGTGTGTTTGATGTTTGGTGTATGTTATGTTATAGATCTGTTCTTTGATGTTAGGTGTGACACCCCAAAAAATAGGTATACATCATCCATCTTGAGTCGCCAAATACATGTTACAAAATTCAAATACAACTTAATAATACAACTGTCGTGTAAAATACGACAAAACATAATCTAAGAGTTTTAATAAGAATATTGTCATCTAGACAATATCCACACTCAATAGAGTCCTCATTATATTTATTGTCACACTATTTAACAGAATAGTGAGGACTACTAATACTATCATCTGGATCATCACTCCGTTCCCCGACTAGTCCCGGCTACGTTTCATTTCATGAAGAGAACAATGAAATAAAGGGTGAGCTCAACTAGCCCAGTAAGAAATATTATGACTAAGATAATGAAGAATAAATTATCATTAGCCTTCAACAATGTTAAACTGATAAAATACAATAGACATCAAGTTTAACTGCAGCAGAACAAGCAATCCATTAAAAGAGTCAAGTAGAGAATAAAATCTACTATCTTTTATGATTTAAAAGGTTTTTCATCACTTTTATCGCTGAGATTCAACTTAATAAATAATCCACATCTTCCCTGCACTATGGCCAAGGATATTCATTAGTATCACAACCACAAATTACCCATGCACTACGGGCCAATGATATTTGTGTATTCATCAATGGTCATGATCATGCCAACAATTGTCCATCAATGCACTACGGGCCAATGAGGACTTTTACCACATCATTTGTAACATTACGGTCATGATTATAGCAAATAATCCCTGGTCATAATCATATCAAGTCCATCTATGCACTACAGGCCACATATGACTTTCAACATAATATAAGCATGAGGATGATGACAATGAGATACGAATTCAATAAAACAAGTTCAAGAATTGATTTATCCAGAAACTAATAACGTCCGAATTGTCAACATAATACTTCTTTGTAGAGTAAAATTCACGAATGCTCAGAAGAATATTTCCAAGAAAAGATACTGGATGAAGCACAAATATCAATGATATTCCATTAATTTCATGGAGTATAGATATCAAAACTTTAACCAACTAAGTATAATAAAGAATGGAATAACAAAAGAAATCACCAGGCATTCGAAGCCAGATGCAGAATGAGTTATTCCAATGAATAATAAATAACGGAACCAGGTCATGCATATATGCACAGACAGGATATTCCAATAGAATAATAAATAACGGAACCAGGTCATGCATAAACTCACAGACAGGATGTTCCAATAGAATAATAAATAACGGAACCAGGTCATGCGTAATGCACAGAGAAAAGTTCTCGTATTGGTAAGAAATGAGCAGACTTGGTCAATCTATCAATAATGACCCAAATTGCATCTATGCCTTGAAAAACCTTGGGAAGACTAGTAACGAAATCCATGGTAATGTGCTCCAACTTCCATTCTTTAATTTCAAGTGGTTGCAATGAACCTTTTGGTACTTGATGCTCCGCCTTGACTCGTTGACAAGTTAGACACCTTGAGATAAACAGCGCTATCTCTCTCTTCATATTGTTCCACCAAAATGTATGACGAAGATCACGATACATTTTCGTACTCCCAGGATGGATTACAAACGGTGTGTTATGCGCCTCCATCATAATTTTATACTTTAAATCAGGGTCGTTAGGAACACAAAGTTTAGAGTTGACTCGAAGTATTCCTTCTTCATCGATTCTTGCTTCCGGCATAGCACCTTCTTGCACTTTCTTCCTCATACGCATCAGCTCCAGGTCTGTAATTTAAGCAGCTTTAACTTTATCGATTAAAGTCGGTTACTCATATATTCGCCATCATCACATGGGTCCCTGGAGTCTTTAACTCTATCTCCATCCTTTGCAAGTCACACAAAATGGGCCTTTGCGTTGACAATATCGCACTCGTACCCGTATATGATCTTCTACTCAATGTGTCAGTTACCATGTTCACTTTTCCAGGATGGTATTGGATGGTATGATCATAATCTTTCAATAGTTCAAGCCAATGTCGTTGTCGCATTTTGAGTTCCTTTTGAGTGAAGAAATATTTGAGGCTTTTATGATCTGTAAAGATCTCCACTTTCTCCCCATACAAGTAATGCCTCCAAATCTTTAGTGCAAAAACAACTGCTGCCAATTCTAGATCATGAGTGGGATAATTCCTCTCATATTATTTGGATTGTCGTGAGGCATAGGCTATGACTTTCTCATGTTGCATGAGAACACATCCCAACCCTTTGCCCAAATCATCACTATAGATGACAAATCCCTCAGAGCCAGATGGTATTATTAGAACAGGTGCTGAAATGAGTCTCCTCTTGAGTTCTTGAAAACTCTTCTCACATTCTTCGCCCCAACCGAACTTTGTATCTTTCCGAGTCAGCTGAGTTAATGGAGTAGTAATTCAAGAAAACCCTTCTACGAATCTCCAATAATAACCAGCTAAGCCGAGAATGCTACGTACTTCAGTCACTGATTTAAGTTTCTCCCAGCTTTGAATAGCTTCAATCTTTGCTGGGTCAACAAATATTCCATGGCATGATACTACGTGCCCAAGGAATGCTACTTACTCAAGTTAGAACTCGCATTTCTTCAACTTGGCATAAAGCTTATATTCACGAAGCTTTTGGAGTATCAGTCTCAAGTGTTGCTCATGATCTTCACGGCTTTTGGAATAAATAAGGATGTCATCAATAAAGATGACCACAAAGTGATCCAAATATTCCTTGAATACTCGGTTCATCATATCCATGAAAGTAGCAGGAGCATTAGTCAATCCAAAAGACATAACTAGGAATACATAATGCCCATACCAAGTTCTGAAAGCTATCTTTGGAATGTCATCGGTTCTAATCTTTAACTGGTGATATCTGGAACGAAGATCAATCATTGAAAAGAATTTGGCGCCTTGCAACTGGTTAAACAAGTCATTAATACGTGGTAATGGGTACCTATTTTTGATGGTGACATGATTCAACTCCCGATAATAAATACAAAGTCGCATACTCCCATCTTTTTTCTTCACGAATAGAACAGGAGCACCCCAAGGAGAAGTACTAGGACGAATAAAGCCAATGTCTAACAATTCCTGCAGTTGAGTCTTTAACTCCTGAAGTTCATTAGGAGCCATTCGTTATGGGGCTTTGGAAATGGGTTTTGTACCAGGTTCAAGGTCGATACAAAATTCAATTTCACGCTCTGGGGGTAGGCTAGTAAGTTCTTCAGGGAATACGTTAGGAAATTTATTAACAATAGAGATATCATTCAAAACTGACGTATTTTTGTTTAGATCTGTGACATGAGCTAAGAAAGCTTGAGATCCATTTTTCAATAAACGAATAACTTTATGGCTTGAGATGATAGTGATTGATTTTAATAATTTGGTTGCTTGAATTCACATAATACGTTGGTTAAGAATATGAAAGCTAACAACCTTACGAAAATAATCAATTTTTGCATGATGAGTAGTTAACCAATCAATCCCTATAATCACATCAAATGCAAGTATTTTCAAAGAAATAAGATCAATAGGTAACATGTGGGTACCGATTTGAATCAAACAAGACTTATAAACCGTGGATATAATGAAGGTTTCTCCCAACGGATTTTCAACAGATAAGTCAAAGTCTAATTTCTCCAGAGTCAAATTTAAACGTTGAGCGCAAGTAGGAGAAATAAAAGAATGGGTAGAACCGGTATCAAATAAGGTATAGACTTCGCTAGAGTTTATTATAAGCTTACCGGTGATGACCTCGTTCGGGTTCCTTGCTTTCTGGGAGGTCACGACAAACGCTCCGCCTTACACTACCGGCTTTGACTTTTTTGGGACGGACTTTGGTGCCTCAATCCTAGTTGAAATTGTCTTCGGTGAACGAAAAAATTGGGCTAGGTGACCTTCTCTTCCACAATTATAACATGCTTTGGACGGCATCGCGCAGTTTGGACTAAAGTGTCCCTCCCCTCTGCATTTGAAGCATATGATAGGTGGTCGTTCTCCTTCCTTAACAACGGGTGCTGGTGCTGACGTCTTTCCATCATTGTTAAATCTCCTCTTCTTGAAATGCCCATTCTTATTGTTTTGGCCCTGATTACCACCGAAGTGGTTACCATTTCTGGCCTGTTGATTCCCTCCACGTTTGTTGTCACCGCTCGCCGATCGCTCTCTTCGATATTATCATTTTTAAAATTTGCTCTCTTTTGGTTGGGTTGACTCATTATCGTGCTCCAATAATTGAGCCCTATTAACAACATCTGAATACAAACACAGTTTATGAGAGATAAGATATTCACGTATCTTGGGTTTCAAACCTCTTAGAAATATTCGCGTCATTCTCTACTCATTATTAACCAAATGGGACGCAAACCGGGACAACTCGGCAGACTTGGCTTCGTACTGTGATACGGTCATGTTGTTTTGCTCTAGCTTGATGAATTCTACCTCTTTCATGTGACGAATACTTTCAGAAAAGTACTTGTCGTTGAACAATTCTTGGAACTTCTCCCAAGTCATCTTCAAGGTCATGACGAAGTTGAGTACGCTTTCTGATTCCCACCGATGAATCTGCTCGCTGCATAACATGAAGGTGGAAAGGGAACCTTTTGCTCCTTGGAGCATCCCAAGACATCAAATATCTTGCAAATCTGCTTTATCCATGTCTCTGCCTTTAGTGGTTTTGGCTCTCCAAAAAACTCTGGTAGTCCCAGTTCCTTAAACTGTTTGGTGGTGACCGTTCGAGAGTTGCCAGTATTTCCACCTGCATTTTGGACAGGACCCACTCTTGCCTGATGTTGCATGAATTGCATGAAGCCTCTGAACATTCCATCGTTCATCATCTTGTCAGTGTTGTTGTTTGCTTAAGGATTGTCGCCTTCTTGATGCACATTATCCTGATTATTGATCTATGGAGACTCAACAGTCTCATGTGCTCCATTGATGATCTCAATATTCTCGGATGTCAATTTCAAATACTGCCACAAAATAATGGTTAATTAACATATCACATATTATCCCTATTCTCTGACCGACCAATTAAATACCAAATAAACTTAGGTAGATCATACTAGCGAAAGAATTCCCCGTCTCTCCCCTACTAGTTCTTATCTCACATTTCAGCCAGGGATCATATCCCTAAGCTTTGATACCAACAGTGACGCCCCCAAAAATAGGTATGCATCACCCTTCTTGAGTCGCCAAATACATGGTACAAAATTCAAATACAACTTAATAATACAGCTGTCGTGTAAAATAGTGAGGACTATTTAACAGAATAGTGAGGACTACTAATACTATCATCTGGATCATCACTCCGTTCCCCGACTAGTCCCGACTACGTTCTCATTTCCTGAAGAGAACAGTGAAAGATAGGGTGAGCTCAACTAGCCTAGTAAGAAATATTATGACTAAGATAATGTAGAATAAATTATCATTAGCCTTCAACAATTTTAAACTGATAAAATACAATAGACATCAAGTTTAACTACAGCGGAACAAGCAATCCATTAAAAGAGTCAAGTAGAGAATAAAATCTACTATCTTTTATGATTTAAAAGGTTTTTCATCACTTTTATCATTTGAGATTTGACAATAAATAATCTACATCTTCCCCACTTTTCTGCCAAGGATATTCATTAGTATCACAACCACAAATTATCCATGCACTCACGGGCCAAGGATATTCGTGTATTCATCAATGGTCATGATCATGCCAACAACTGTTCATCAATGCACTACGGGCCAATGAGGACTTTTACCACATTATTTGTAACATTACGGTCATGATTATACCGAATAATCCCTAGTCATAATCATACCAACTCCATCTATGCACTACAGGCCACAGATGACTTTTAATATAATATAAACATGATGATGATGACAATGATATACGAATTCAATAAAACAAGTTCAAGAATTAATTTATCCAGGAACTAATAACGTCCAAATTGTCAACATGATACTTCTTTGTAGAGTAAAATTCAAGAATGCTCAGAAGAATATTTCCAAGAAAAGATACTGGATGAAGCGCAAATATCAAGGATATTCCACTAATTTCATGGAGTATAGAAGTTAAAACTTTAACCAACTTAGTATAATAAAGAATGGAATAACAAAAGAAATCATTAGGCATGCGATAGATCGCACGCATAAAGTTATTCCAGCGGAATAATAAACAACGGAACTAGGTCATGCGTAAGCGAGCAGTATGAGGATATTCCAGCAGAATAATAAATAAGCGGAACCAAGTCATGCGAAAGCGCTTGTGCATGTGATGTTCCAATAGAATAATAAATAAGGAACCAGGTCATGCGTAACGCACAGACAGGATGTTCCAACAGAATAATAAAGGATGGAATAACAGAAGAATTTCACCATGTATGCGGTACTTCGCATAGATAGGTTATTCCAACAGAATAATAAAGAATGGAATAACAAAAAAATTTCACCAAGTATGCGGTACTTCGCATAGACAGGTTATTCCAGCATAATAATAAAGAATGGAATAACAGAAGTTCTCTTCATGAAGACGAAAGAAAGAAATAATACCTTTACCTTAGAAGAAACTGGATATAGGAAAAGAGAGGTAGCAGACTTTTCTTCTTCTTTCTCTCTATAATTTTCTCTAGAGTTTTAGTGAATTTGTAAGAAATAATGAAGGAATGAACTTCTATTTATAGAAGAATGGACTGAATAGTAACTAATTCATGAACGGTCCAGATTGATTTACGTTTAAATGGATGGTCCATATTGATTTACTATGCAGTATTAATAAAATATTCTAATAAAACAAAATTTTTTAAATAAAATATAGTATATATATTAAATATATATAACCGACATGTGCTAAAACATTCACGGGATACACTCCCGTGAACAAAATTTGCTTCATTCCCCAATTTGTCAACTAAGCTTTATAATGATAATAATTGTATTCCCTCCCCATAAAAACCAAATCCCCCCCACCCAACTTGACAACTTGACAACTTTATATATATATATATATATATATATAATATATATATAAATACTTACCTTATATATATATGGGGTTTCATCCACAGCAACCGGTCTCTGTGGAGCAACCTCTTTTTTGGCCTGTTGAAATTTTGGCTGGAGCAAAAAAAAAAAAAAAAAAAAAATTCAACAAGCCAAAAAAGGGGTTGCTCCACAGCAACCGGTTGCTGTGGATGGAACCCAATATATATATATATATATATATATATATAGAAGTAACAAAATAAAACTGAGATAACTTTCTCCCGACGATTTTGAAAAATGAGAAAGTGGGGGGTTCCTATAACAAATACTTCATAGAAAAAATCCCGTAAATATTAATCATCATTATTATAATTCACAATATTAATCGATCAGGTCGTTCCTAGGAAAGAGGGGGCTTTCCAATAAGGATTTCTTCCTATTGGCGCGCAATTAGGTGACCAAACCTCTCCTTGACAGAACTTCTAGACATCGTTAATATTACAAATAATAATATTAATAACTATGTCATTTCAATTATTGATTTAATAATATATAAAATGTGAGGCCCCCAAAATAGGTATACATCACCCATTCTGAGTCTCCATTACTCTATAAAAATCAAATACAAATTTCATTTATACAACTGTTAAATTGTCGTGCAGCGTATGACAACAGATAAGCTGTGAGTTTTAATACAAAATTTATGTAACTCTCATAGTGCCTCGACCACCCCACCTTACAAAGGTACTTTACATAAAAGTATAATCAAAAACTGTTTTAGAAATTAAAATCTTTGGAAAGTGCTCAAGAAAACCTTCATACATGGGAGGCCATGCGTCTAGGTTATGATAGATATCATATGCCCACAGAATTATCATTGGTTGACCCAATAGACCCCAAAGAAAAACGAGAAGATTACTATCATCTTCTATCCAATGGTGAGTTTTCTCTTGACAGATAACTATCTCCACTGTCTCCAAGTGAAAATTATATTTCAAATAAACTCCAAGATCATATAGGTAGTGCTCGCAGATATACTCAACAAGTGGATGTGCACAACCCTGCCTTATGATAACACGAGATTGTATGTCATTAGACATCTTGTATGCTAGTGGCAAAACACCCTTCCAAAGTTGGTTTCACCTCACCCTATTCGGTTCACCAAAATTAAATATCAAATGACGTATACAATACGACACACTTATCTAAAGTTCTCAATAAAATTATTTTCATTCTATTTTAGGGAGAACCTCAACAGCTATACACCACCATTCTATTCCCCTGTTATCCCCGCTCGACCCAGCTACACTCTTATTACCTGAAAGGAATTGTGAAGCAAAAGGGTGAGCACAACTAGCCCAGTAAAGAAAATCATAACTAAAGATAATTTAATTATCAATAGCTTTCGTCAATAATAAACCAGAGATTTAGAACATATGGTAGATGATAAAACTTTTCAACCATAGTTGCAGCGGAACGAGAAATCCATTAAAAGAGTCAAATAGACCATCAGATCTATTATCTTCTCTATGTTAAAAGTCCACCAATAATGTTTTATCCCTGTAACATCAATCAAAAATTCATATCCACAATCATATGAATAACTCATAATCATAATTGTGATTCTGAATTCCTTTTTCGCTCCCAGGACAAAGATAATTTTCATCACCAATCTTCACCTGAAACATCAAAAATCATGGTTATACCAAATCACAATTCCTGCTCATAATCATACTAACAAATTTATCTTTGCACTACGGCCAAAGATATACAACTGTATAACCAATAACAAATAGTTCATCTTTGCACTATAGGCCAAAGATATACAACTATAAAACCAATAATGCTGAGACTCAACTTAATAAATAAACCACATCATCGAATCATCCCTGCACTATGGCCAAGGATATTCATTAAATCACATCCATGAATTAATATTTCATTTCTGAGACTCAGCTCAATAATTAATCCACATCATTGAATCATCCTTGCACTACAGGCCAAGGATATTCGTTAATATCACGACCACAAATTATCTATGCATTAAGGGCCAAAGATAATCGTGTTTTCATCAATGGTCCTGATCATGCCATAAAATAATTCATCTTTCCACTCTTGGCTGAAGAGAATCCATAGCCATAATCATACCAAAAATTGTCCATCAATGCACTACGGGCCAATGAGGACTTTTTCCACATCATTTATAACATTACGGTCATGATTATACCGAATAATCCCTTGTCATAATCATACCAAGTCCATCTATACACTACATGCCATAGATAACTTTCAACAAAATATAAACATGAGGATGATGACAATGATATAAGAATTCAATAAAACAAGTTCAAGAATTAGTTTATCCAGGAACTAATAACGTCCAAATTGTCAACATGATACTTCTTTGTAGAGTAAAATTCAAAAATGCTCGGAAGAATATTTCCATGAAAAGATACTGGATGAAGCGCAAATATCAAGGATATTCCACTAATTTCATGGAGTATAGAAGCTAAAACTTTAATCAACTAAGTATAATAGAATATATGAAGCGCAAATGGATTTTTCGCCCTGCGGTAATCCACTTAAACATGAGATCATTTCCACAATTTAATAAGGAATGAATACAAAGGATCATTCACCATGCACGTGATAATCCACATAGAGAGGTTATTCCAACAGAATAATAAAAAATGGAATAACAGAAGAAATCACCATGCATGCGATAGATCGCACCGACATGTTATTCTCAACAGAATAATAAATAATGGAACCAGGTCAAGCGTAATACGCACCGACAGGATATTCTAACAGAATAATAAAGAATAGAATAACAACAGAAATCACCAGGTATACGGTAATCCGAGTATATAGGTTATTCCAACAGAATAATAATTAATGGAATAAC
Organism: Panax ginseng; assembly: GCA_020205605.1. Taxonomy (NCBI): domain Eukaryota; kingdom Viridiplantae; phylum Streptophyta; class Magnoliopsida; order Apiales; family Araliaceae; genus Panax; species Panax ginseng. The sequence goes on along the minus strand of CM035134.1, from coordinate 65,229,598 downwards.
AACAGACTTCATCGGGTATACTTGTAAATCAGCGTATCTGAGTTATTCCAACGAATAATAAAGAATGGAATAACAATGAGACTTCACGGTATATGGTAATCCAGCAGATATCTGAGTTATTCCAATGAATAATAAAGAATGGAATAACAACAGACTTCACCAGGTATACATTAATCCACGTATACAGGTTATTCAAACAGAATAATTAATGGAACCAGGTCACAAAATTCAAGACCAAGCGAGGATATTAAATGAGAATAATAAAAAACGAGAATAATAGAAGAATTTCACTATATATGCGGTATTTCGCAGATAAGCGAGTTATTCAACATAATAATAAAGAATGGAATAATGTAAGAATTTCACCAAGTATAGGGTACTCACGTATCTGAGTTATTCCAATGAGAATAATAAAGAATGGAATAACAACAGAATTCACCGGTGTACGGTAATCCTCGATATCTGAGTTATTCCAATGAATAATAAAGAATGGAAAAACAAAGGATTTCACCAAGTATGGGGGAGTCCAGCGTATCTGAGTTATTCAATGAGAATAATAAAGAATGGAATAATGAAGGATTTCACCAAGTATAGGGGATTCGTGATCTGAGTTATTCAACAGAATAATAAAGAATGGAATAACAGAAGTTCTCTTTATGAATACGAAAGAATAACACCCCTTACTATAATAATATTATCCCTTACCTTCGATTAAAGTTGGATACTGGAATAGAGAGGTAGCAGACTTCTCTTCTTCTTTCTCTCTATAGCTTCTCCCTCTATAATTATTGCTCTGTAGCTTTCTCTCTCTAGAGTTTCAGTGAATTCGTAAGAAATAATGAAGGAATGAGCTTCTATTTATAGGAGAATGGAGTGAATAGTAACTAATTCATGAACGGTCCAGATTGATTTACTTTTAAACGGATGGTCCATATTAAAACTTAAAGCAACGGTCCATACTGATTCACTATTAAAACATTAAACCAACGATCCATATTGATTTACTATTATAATTTCAACCAACGGTCTGAAAAATTAGCACATCTTCTCATGGATTAATATTGTAACCAAAAATAATTTGGACCGAAAAGAAATATATTGTTCGGGTGAATAGTAACTCGTGAATAGTAACTCATGAATAGTAACTCGTGAATAGTAACTCATGAATAGTAACTCGTGAATAGTAACTCGTGAATAGTAACTTGTGAATAGTAACTCGTGAATAGTACTCTGACACAAAAAGTGTCCCGAATATCTGATTGAACAATATAACCTCCAGACATCAATTATCATCGGAATAGATGTTAATTTCTACTAACAAAAATAATCCCAACACAATGAAACTATCAAATTCATCTTTAATCAACACGAAGTTATTCATCATTAATATTATAACTCACAATATTTAACAATCAGGTTGTTCCCAGGAAAGAGGGTGCTTTCCGATAAGGATTTCTCCTTATTGGCGCGAAATTAGATGACCAAACCTCTCCTTGACAGAACTTCTAGACATTGTAAATATTGCAATTTAATAATATGAATAACTTTGTCGTCTCAATTATTGATTTAATAATATATCATATAATACAGATGATACTGTGACAATAATTGAATCAATAATATAAGAGATATGATGCAACAATTATTGTAGGAATGATTGAGTATAACTGAGTGACTTCTCACATAAGCATCAATAATCAATACCGTGTGCTACTATGCAACCACGCGTATTACTGTACTTTTACTACCGGTTATTTTATGACAACTTGCTTACTTTGAAATTTTTTTAAATATGACCCTTAACTTTAAACTTTTATCAATTTAACTATTTACCAAAATAGAAAAATTGAATACTTTTATTTCATAAAATTCGGGGTCTCACATAAAATATCGACAATAATTGAATCAAATAACGTGAGATACTATGCAGAAATTACTGTAGCAATAATTGAACAAAACTGAGTGACTTCTCACGTAAGCATCAAGAATCAATACCACGTGCTACTATGCAATCACGCGTATTACTGTACTTTTAACACCGGGTGTTTCAACAGTTAACGGTAAAACATCCGCCATTATTTTCATAAAAACATATTTTTATCGTTTTCTCAATCCGACAATAATTCCGTTTTGTGGTCCATCAATGATTGTGTCGTCGTACGAATATTCCTTGTTAAAACGAATATTCCCCGACCAATCGAATATTATATAACAACTTGCGTACTTTGCAAAATTTATAAATATTACCCACAACTATAACATTATATCAAATTCATTCCATAATATTCAAAAATGATATTTATAGAAAAATCATCTTTATTAAAAAAATTTGGGGTCTTACATTAAGGCTTTGGTCTGAGACTTCAATCAAGCTCAGATCATACTTAGATTGCAAGAGAAGATCGGTCAAAGTCCGTTGACCAAGCACAAAATTTGAATCTGGGCAACCCAGAATTTTTCCAGGTGGTCTGACAAGATTTTCAACGTCCTTGATCTTGCTTTCTGTTAATGTTTTGGTCCAGTTGTCGTTTTGTAGTTGTAGCCTGGCATGTAATCTACATACTAAAGTCATTAGATCAGCATTATCTTGCTCAGAAACACAGAAATTTATAGTCAAACAACCGTTGACCATCAGTCGGAAGAACAATCTGGAAAACTCAGATTGTTCATAATCCGTCGGAAGACCATTATTTTAAGTATATATATTTCAAAAATATTTATTATTTTTGGAATATAAAAGGTATTTAATTTATTTAATTATATTATTAAATAAATTAATTAAAAATGATTTTAATACTTGAAAAATCATGAAAAATTATATTATAGTGTTAGAAAATATTTTAAGTTATTTTTAATAACTTTTGATATTATGTGATAAATTTCATTAATAAATTATTATTAATGGAAATTAGTTTATTTAATAAATATATTAAATAAATTATGGAAAAATAGAATTAATGTTATAAAAATCATATAAAAATGATTTTAAGTGTTATAAGAATATTTTAAGTTATAAAATATAACTTTTGATATTTTGTCATAAAAATATTAATATTTTAATATTAATATCAATTATCGAATAATGGATTTAACTATTTAAAAATTATATAAATATAATGTGAAAGTATTAAAAATACTTTGATATATTATAAATATATTATAATATTATGTTATGATATCCATTAATATTTAGTATTAAGTAAATATTAATGATAAAGGAATATTGTGGTATTTATATTATATAAATACGATATTAATGATTGAAAAATTATGATAAATAGTATTAATTATCCAAAAAATTATTATGAGCCTATGAAAAATAATCTGATTGATAGAAAATTATCTAAGACAATTGTTAAGTGTTTAGGAAGAGTTTAATTGAACTTAAACTCGGGTATTGTCCGACTAGACCGTCGATATGTTAGAATTTTGTCGGATTCAACTCGGACTTAAATAGTTTGACTTAATGCTATGTTTTACGTGCTGAATAGACTGATAGGGTTATGTGTTATGTGTTTAGGTCATTCTATGTATATATATATATAATAGTATTATATTGTGATGATATTATTCTAATATTGAAGATCTATATTACTAATATTAGCTCATCGGATAAAGTGATACAAATTGCGTAGCTATAATTAACGGTTCAGACAAGTTTTTACTTAACTCTACTAAGAGTTATTTCATTCTGATAAGCTTATGGTTAATCATTGATGGTTGCCATGAATTGTACTTTGTACATATTGCATGTATAAGTCAGGTATGAAAGGCTGATCACCTTCATTACCAGTTGCTCCAGATATATTTATTCATGTTCAATACTTGTTCAGTCAAAAGTTTGTTCGCGCTAATTCACAACTATATTGATGAATTATAGCCAGCTTATTATTCAAAATCTTTCAATCATGATATATCCTTAAATAAATTTAAACTTGCTAGGCAACTTTCATGCTCACCCTTGCTATATCATGATAAACATTGCAAATAAGACGAATACGTTCGGATACAAGAAAAGAATAATGCCAAGTTCAGCTTGGGATAAAATGTGCAGCTAATTTGTAATAGTATAGTTTGATAATAATGTTATGTGTTAGTCAAGTTATGAATTGCGTATAAGTTAATGTTACTCGACCTTGGGGAAAATAGTGTGTAAAGTATTGTATAAAAAAATTATGTTTATATCTTCTAAAATAGTTATAGAATGATTGTACCAGATCCGTGGTGATTTAAGACCCAAATTTAGGGCTTTCACATGTACCAGGATCTTAGACATCATTTTTGGTGGCCGAATATATAAAAGGATGTGTCTGAGTGCCTGGCGAAGTGCTTAACGTGTCAGAAAGTTAAAGGTAAACATCAAAGGCCAAGAAGATTATTACAACCATTGGAGATACCAAAATTTAAATGGGAGCATATCACAATGGATTTTGTGGTAGGTCTTCCAATAAATCAGCAAGGTTACGGGGCCATTTGGGTGATTGTCGATGGACTGACAAAGTTGGCACACTTTTTTCCAATCAAGATTAGGTTTACCCTAGATAGGTTGGCAAAACTATATGTGAAGGAAATTATGTCAAGACATGGTGTACATGTGTCCATTGTATAAGACAGAAATCCATGTTTTACATCAAATTTCTGGAAACGACTACAAGAGTGTTTAGGAACACAGCTGAGAATGAGCACAACGTACCATCCTCAAACCGATGGACAGAGTGAGAGAACCATCCAAACACTAGAGGATATGCTCAGAGCATGTATCATGGATTTCAAGGGAAATTGGGACGATCATTTACCGTTGGTCGAATTTGCTTATAATAAAGTTATCACGTGAGTATTGGCATGCCGCCTTACGAAGCGTTATATGGAAAGAAATGCAAAACTCCTATATGCTGGGATGAGGTAGGTGAACGTCAGTTATTGGGTCCAGAATTGGTACAACAGACTTTCAAGATCATCAAGATTATTTGAGCGAGATTGATAGCTGTACAGGATAGATAGAAGAAATATGCCGATCAACATCGACAAAATCAAGAATTCAATGTCGGTTGTTTTGTTTTATTGAAAGTGTTTCCCTGGAAGGGTAAAATTCAGTTTGGGAAGAAGGGGAAATTGAGCCCTAAGTTTATAGGACCTTTTGAAGTCTTATGACGAGTTGGTGAAGTGGCGTACGAGGTAGCTTTACCTCCGAAATTAGAGAATATTCATAATATTTTTTATGTATCAGTGTTATGGCCATATAAGCCTGACTATATACATGTTATCGAATATGAGCCCTTACAGTTTGAGAAAGATTTGTCATATGAAGAAGTCCCTATTTAAATTGTTGACAGAAAAGAGCAAGTACTGAGGAATAAGGTGATACCTTCTGTTAAGGTAGTCTAGAGAAACCACAATGCTGAAGAAGCTACGTGGGAACTTGAAAGCGTTATGAAGAAGAATTATCCTCAGTTGTGTGCTTGATTTTGTATAGCGATTCTGGGGACAGAATTTTGTTTAGGAGGGAAGAATGTAACGAATAAATTTTTTGAGTTGTGATTCTGGGGACAGAATCCTTTTAAGGAGGGAAGGATGTAACGATCGATAAATTTGTAATTTAATTTAAATATTTATTGAATTAAATAAATAATTTATTTATTGTGAAAAATAAATAATTGATGAATTGTGGTGAATTAATTTAGTAACTAAATTGATTAATGTTAATTAAATTGAATAATGATAATTTTTTTTGAAGGATTTAATTCAAGGAAATTAAATTAAATCGTTTGCTTAATATTTAAGAAAATAATTAAATTAAATTAATTTTTTAATATTAAAAGAAATAAATAAATTAAATAAAGTGATGTTTCTAATTTATTAATTAAATTAGATATATAATTATTTATTTATTATAAGTCTAATTATAATAAATAATTATAAAGTATAAGCTATTTAAATTGGTTGCATGTGTGACAAGTGAAACAATATAATAAAAGTATTATAAAAATAATCTATTATGGGGGATTTGGTGGGTGGCCAAACAAGGCCTTGTGGCCTTTGGTCTAATTTAACTGACAAAGACGTATTATTTTTTTTAACTAAAAGAGTATGTGGGAGGATGGCCATATCATTTTATTTTCTACACATCTATTTTTTTTAAGGCTAAGTTCATAGTGGGTTTGGGGAGAAGAAGGAAACACAGAGTGTTGAGAGAGCTTTTTAAGAGAGAATTCTCTGTAATTTTTGCTAAGAAAGTTTGAGTATCAAGGGGGAAAGCAATTCCTTATCATTCTTCTTCTCAACAATCAAGGATTTAGGTATAATTTACCCCTAATTCTAATATTTAGTTTTTGTAATTTTTTTAGTTCTCTGTAAATGATTTTATTGATTTGTTGTTTCAAACGTGATTATATGATGTGGGTTATATTGTAGAATCTGTTGTCATCATGTGTGAGTATTATTTGATTTCCAAATACATGAAATTTGGGTTTATAAGGAGAAAAGTAAATTACAGTGTATGTTTATGAAAAATAGCTTTAGACAGTATAAAATTTCATGCTCAATATGTGTTATAATCTTTTATTTGATGTTAGATTATTTTAGTATATTAAGAAATGAAAGCGGCGTAGTTTGAATCGTGTTAATTGATTAAGAAATGAATTTATGGCGATCGAATTCACTAAAAGTGTCAAAATTGAAGAAGTTTGGAAAATTTTGGGTTTTACTCTTCATGTTTGTGTATATGTGATGTTTATGTAGTTAGAATGGTATATAACATGCTTAACTATGTTATTACAGAGTTTTAGATGTTTAGGTTTGTGAATTTCTGTTGTTTTGGGTTGAATTGGGTGTCTACTGTGTAGCAGAGCTGCTGCTGCAAGTTTCTATTTGGGTGTGGTGTAATTTGCATCGTCACCCAATGACTTAATGGCAATTGTAGTATCAAACCTCTCTGAATCTGCAGAGTAGCAATTGCTTGCGGGGTGACAAGGCATGGGATGAGAAGCATTGCTGGGCGTGCCTCAATGCCTAAGCAAAGTGACTTCTACTTATTTGTAGGTTATGATTAATGGGCTTAAATTAGTTAAACATGCATGTTAATGATGTTAAGACATAATGTAGACTACAATAACTGTTTGTAATGCGTTGTAATGCAAAGTGTGAAAATTTAAAGTGATTACTTGAATAAGTTATATAATGAAACCAAATGTGATGTTTTTAAAAGTTAAAAATAAATGATAAGGTTTATGTTGGTTGTTGTGTGAGTTTAGATTTATTAAGGTTTTAACCAACATGGTTAGATGTTAGGTTAGTGTTATGACCTAAATGATAGGTTAAAACCCATAGAGCTTAAATTTATACAACTAATTGTGGTTGCGATTTCAATGTTATATGTAGGGTAATTGGCAAATATTATACTTATGTAGCTTCCATACAAGGCAAGTTTCTTATCCTAAACTTTATTGAGCAAATATCCCTAACTTATGCTATTTAATTATTCAGCAAGGTTTACCTATCGTTGTTACGTTATACTTATACAAGTTTTCTATTCCTAAGTTATCATTTTATAAGTTCCTAATTTTTATGTAAAGTTGAGCAAGCCTAATCTATCTTGCGTATGTTTGTACAAGCTCTTGTAACCTAATTCATTACCTCAAGTGAGTTTTACTTTTCTAGATCTTGATATTATTATCCAAGGCATACATTGTTCTAATACATCGATTCAAATGAGATTGTTCTAACTCTTTTGGATATAGCACTTTGCATGTATATCATGGTTATTCAATTATACATTGTTGTTATTCGGTCCTTAACTTTAATAATCTTGTTCAATTCTATATTTTTTTATTAAACCTTCAAGTAGTAAGCAAACTCTTATTCATTAAACTCTACAAGTAGTAACCGGTTAGCATTTTAAGTTTAACTATTTCAATCTACTTGCTTCAAGGGTTTCAGAATTTGTTTCTGAGGGAAAATCTTGGTTAAAATTGAAGAAAATTAGTGAACTGGTAGTAAAGGTTGGAATGACGTAAAAGATTGAGTTTGGGGGTATCTATGGGGTATATATATATTACAAAAGAAAAAGAAAGAGGAGAAAATTGATGAAAAGAAAAAAAATGAATAAACACTGTGGCATGCTTTTCTAGTTTTGTGGCCTTTGTTACTTGACTAAGTAAGCCCGAGGGGATTGTCTTTACACCTAGCGCCCTAAAGTCTTAATGGCTTAGGAGTCGTTGGTCAAAAGCTCGTTAAGGTAACATTGAAAAGCCCAAGGGAATAAGACATTACACGACCATGAAAAAAAACTAATGAATAAAACACAAGAAAGAGCAAAAATGCCCTCGTGATTGAATAAAAGTAGAAATAAATCCGATATTTACCCTTAGACTTGGTATTTGCTTAGTTTTAACCAGAGTTATGATGTTCACAAAAGTAATTAAATTGTAACTGAAATATTCCTTTTAAGAAGTTTGTTATGTGATTATCTTGAACTGTATTTGGTTAGAATGGTTAACAAGCACACACGCACAACATGGGTGATGACAGGTTTGGATTAACTAGCTGGTTAGAGTTATGGACTTTGACATGATTGGATATATAGTTTGAGTATCATTGATATCTTTGAGGCCTGTTGCTATATATCATACTAATTTATTACTGGGTTCGTATGTATATTAGGAAGTAGATCATGCATATGCATTCATGTAGTTGCGTTAGGTTGTTTATTTTTAGTTCTTTTGTATTTTTGCTTGAGGACAATCAATGATTTAACTTTAGGGGTATTTGATAAGTAAGTTTTATACATACTTATCCGATAGTTATTACTTGAATTAGTTGCTTAAACCTATGTTTCTTAGTTACTTTTCTAACATTTTATGTTATTTTGTAGGATATGAAATAACATTGGCATGAAGAAGCAAGGAAAAGCAATTCGAACATCTTTTTGTTTAAAATATGCAAGCAAATACAAGAAGGGAAGATTGCAAGGCTTTTAACACCACGTTGGTTGCATTTTCTTGGCTTAGAACTTGGATTATACTTTAGATCTTCTTCTTAGCTTTTCGAAACATCTTGAATCATCCCAATCGGAGTTCGGATGCGAGAGTTATGGCCTTTTTATCAACTAAGATCAAAGCTAAGAGTTCTCATGCTTTCAATTTTCATAGCATCTACTTCAAGATCGATTTCTATCTTCATCCGGCCAGAATATGTCAATTCTCGAAGAATAAAGGTTGTAGAGCTCGTTGAGATCTTCGATTTGATAGATGACAGGCCCCGTAAATCCTCTCGGATCAAAAGTTATGGCCGCTTTTAGCGAGGAGGATCTTTGTGAGCAGAACATACCCGGTATTGAAATTTGGATCTTATATACCCTAATACGGTAGAGGTGAGCTACTAAAATCGATTAAGCGACATCATAGAAAACCAGTGCTGGCTATTTGCAAGGTAACACCCGGTAGGAAATTTCAGAAGCGACGAGAAAAAAGTGGTCAGAATTTGAGTTCAAGAAGAATTGGTTTGAGCTGTTTGATTCAAGGACTTCAAAGAGGACTTAAAGACATATAAAGAGGCATATAAAATGAGGAGAATCACAAGGATTAAAAGAGGAGGAGGGGGTTCCATTACATTAGATTAGAGTATATTAGGCCAAAACCTTAGTTCTTATTAGTTTTGGAGATTGATGCAACTTAGAGACCATTGAAGATCAAGAGCATGAGCTTGAGGAAGATGGAGATTTGCTGACAGTAGATTTATTCTTCACTCTTCTTTTATTTTTGTCTTTTAATGTTTATTCAATTGTGGATTCTTAGTTTCAATTCATTAATCATGAACTAAATCTTTTGTTTAAGATTACAATGGAGCTTATTGCATAGTTTATTTTAATATGCTTTTTGTTGACGTCGGAATTTTTATTTGTCCCTTTTCGTTACTTGTTCTTTGGTGTTCTCATGTTAGGTGAGATTTGTTTGAAAAAACAAGTGAAAAAGGTCTGACATGTGTAATGTCGACGATTTGACTGTAAGAGTCGCTAGTTGGTGTTTTTAACTGGTTGCATCAACGCAACCGAGAAAAGGTTTGCACATTGACCCAGTGATGTAACACTGCTAAACGGGTCTGTGAAACCAAGATTCATTTGGGTTCTGGGGCTTGATTATGTGGAGGGAAGGTGTTAGACACCCCCCAACATCCGTGTTGTTACTTACGGTGATGGCCACTTTTCAAGAAACTGTTATATGAATGTGTATGTGTGTGTGTGTGGATCAATGTGCAATTTATTTGGAAGTAGTGTGAGGCCTCGTTCGCACTTATATTCAAAGGGTTTGCATTTGTGTAAAATTCAGTTTTAGCAAGATATAACAATGAGGTTTTGTAAAAAGAGGTTTTTCAAACCCTGTACTCAATAGTAATTGAGACCTTTTCATACTTTCATTTTATTATGAAATGTTCGGCTTGTTTGCTTTTATTTTTGAGATACGAGATATCTTTGAGAAAATAATATACAGCAGTGCCAAACTCCTCATGGGCATGATAGCCATCTAAGGAAATTCAGACACCATAAATAATGTACAAGCTGCTTACAGCTGAAAATGTCCATCACGGGAATCGAATCTAGATTCAGTAGACTGAATATGTGATCACATGATTCCTAGGCTCACATGATGCCACAGTTTATATGAAAAATAGTAAGCAATTATATATATAAAAGTTATAAATATATATATATACAGACATGATCAACCACCATGAAGCACCTCCTTGGGGGATCGGAAATGTAAATATATAAAAGTGGTAAATATATATATATATAGACATGATCAACCACCCTGAAGCACCTCCATGGGGGATTAGAAAAGTAAATAAAGTTGTAAAAGACGATCAATCGCCACAAAGTAAACTCGGTGGGACTAAATGTAAATAAAGCAAAGAAAAGGCCCCAAGTAAACTCTAGACACACATGAAATGTAAATATAAATATATATATATATATATATATATATATATATATATATATATATATATATATGTGTGTGTGTGTGTGTGTGTGTGTGTGTATATATAAGCATTATGTCGACTGCATGCGATGAGCACTGGATTTTACATCCAGAGCGTTTAATATATATATATAAGCAAGTAAACGCTTCAGATGTAAAATATATCTTTTACATCTGGAGCCTAAATTTTACATCTGGAGTGTTTACTTGCTTATATATATAAGTATATATATATATATATAAGCAAGTAAACGCTCCAGACATGAGTCTAGGCTCAATCAAGGCATAACTCGATAATGTTAGTCCATATATAAATATATACATATATAAGTATATATATACAGACAGAAATTAAAACCACGGACCGAAGTTCGGGCATACACACATAACACGACTCTCAATGTGAAGAATAATGTGTGCAAAGATGAAGAAAAAGGCTTTATAGAGTGTGAGAAGGCTTACAATGGGCTGCCAAAGCAGGCTTCTATGACTCTAGATGGATAAACACTAAGCTCCCACTAGTAAAATATAGCTACATGTGAGCTAACAGGTTTTTAAAATGAGAAAGTACTCAATATGGGGTGTGTATAGAGCAAATTGGACAGGGCTTCCTCGCCTTTTTTCTCTTGAATATGGCCACCCCAAGCCATCTATTTATAGAGGGGTGGTAGCAGTGTACTTCATGCGGTACATGCAGATGCATGTGCACTTCGTGCGTGATGTGATGTCACTTCGAACTTGCATAACTTCAATTCGAGCATCCGAACGAGGTGTACAAGACCTTCTTCGGACTGCTTTTGTCGAGAGTTACGCCATGACATGGGATTAGAGGTTGTACGAAGTCATGAAGAGGGGACCGTGCCCATGGTCTTCAAGCTTCAAATTCTATCTGGTGTGCTGCCACATGTAATAGTCACTTGGGATTGGAACTCCTTGGCTCTTATGGGACATCATTGTATATATGTATGAAGTGTTCAGACGGCCCGCAGGGGTTAAGGTGGCAAGACAATAGTTTGACTCCTCAACGGGGTTATCTCCGGTTTAAGCTGATAGCAGACGTTGCTAAGGGTTACATCTGAGATTGGACTGCTGCAAGTGTTTGAATTATGCAAGGTCATCTGTAAGTGTGCCTGTCTTCCAGGTGTTAGCTCCGGGTCTTTTGTATGAGTTCCTCGGTAGGAGGTCTGAGATTGAAGTTGATCGCATGCATTTGAAACAAGAATTTCTGGAGTTATTATCGGAACTGTAACAACATTCATTGGGGTTATCTTCGAGGTTGGAATTGATATTCCCGGTGTGTGTTCTGGGGTTGAGACTGAACTTCTAGTAGTATCCGGAATGGATGTGAACTGTCTTTCAAGGTTATCTCCAAAAGACGAATCTGCCTTCCTGCAATGTTAGTAACAGGCCTACATAAAATTTCGAGTGTCTAGACTTCTTTATCAATTATTGTGATCTATCGTTGTGAATTATCTATTATGATTTGGACTTAATTGCTTAATTGCCTAGCTAACAATTACCATGATAATCTATATGAACTCGAAAGATGATGTATAGATTTAGATCTGAGCATAATAGCTTATGTTTGTGTTTTCTGTATGGCGTTGGAATACATAAATTATGTCTAGGATAGAGATATACCTATACATCACATGTAATCTGAATAAGAACTTGTTCTTAAAATCCTTTATAATTGTAATTCACATAGAGATATAGTGAATTAGTTAATTAGGGCGTTCTTCTTAATTCTTTTATCTGTGGATTTAATTTTATTTGAGTATGATGCATTGAAAGATGGTCATATTTACTTATGTGTTCTTGATTAACAATTCAGAATAGTTAGCATAATTGATAAGAAGTGTATTAATTTAAATAAATCAATAAGTGAAGTTGTGATCTTAAATATCCATAATCTGATTTGTAATTAGTGGTAATTATAATTAGTTTAATGAAATAATTTACTTTATAACATTAAATTGATTGTTTAAATAAAATTAGTTTGATTAAGAGTTAGTAATTGGTAATTTGTATTAATAATTCCTCATGGCAACGATACTTTACTTTCACTTTATTACTTATTGACCACATATGCTTGAATGTTGTGCGTAATTAGATTTTATCAAACAAATTTTCGGCTGTCCAGATGTCAGTTAATCCTACAGTGATTTGACATCATATACGTGACGCAAAAATCTGTCAAAGGTCAAGGAATTGCGGATCAATTGGTCGTCGCACCTTCAGGGGATTTCAAACCCTTAGAAACATATTTCCTCGATGAAGGGGAAATGGCAGTTCAACAACATCATACGTACAATGTATGTCATACATGGAAGATATATTTTGATGGAGCTGTAAACACGAAAGGTTCTGGGGTTAGAGCAGTTCTAGTATCCGGTACGGGGGAGCAGTATCTCATTGCCATCAAATTGCAGTTTGTCAGCACCAACAACACAGCTGAGTATGAAGGTTGTACCATGGGGCTAACTTTCCCAATCAATGGGCATCAAGAGATTAACTGTCTTTGGAGATTCTGAATTGGTGATCAGACAAACCACGGGAATCTATCACACGAAAGAATTACATTTACTGCCTTACCATTGGAAAGTTCTACAGATGGATTCGGAGTTTGAAGAAGTATCCTTCCTCCACATTCCTAGGAGTAGGAATGATTTTGCGGATGCACTAGAAACTTTGGCCTCCTTGATTCATATACCTGACAAGGAAAACATGCCAAGCATTACATTTGCCCTGCAAAAGGCTCCATCCTATGGGAATTATATTAGAGAAGTATTGGATAAGCTACCTCCCGTCCAACATCCTTGGTATCAGCATATCAAGGAGTACATACGAGATGGATCTATACCCGCTGAGGCGAGCCCGACTGAAAGAAGGAGGATCCATCGACTAGCTATGAAAATCTACCTGAGCGGAGATGCACTCTACAAAAGAGATGCAGAACTAGGGATACTCAGATGTCTAGACAAGGACCAAGCTCAGAGGCTCATGGATGAGATCCATGGTGGATTATGTGGCCCACACATTAGCAACCCTATAATTGTGAAAAAGATCCTCTGGAAAGGGCATTACTGGCTCACTCTCAAGGCTGACTGTGATGATCACGTCAAGAGATGTTAGCAGTGCCAAATTCATGGGAATATTATCCACGCCCCTCCGAGGGAGCTCCACAATATAAGTTCGCCTTGGCCCTTCTCAATGTGGGGAATGGACGTGATCGGGCCCATCGATCCCAAAGCCAGTAATGGGCATAGGTTTATCTTCACCATGATCATCTACTTCACAAAATGGGTGGAAGCAACCTCCTTCCATAGGGTTACCAAAGAAGTCATCATTGGTTTCATCAGAAACAATGTCATTTATCGATATGGACAAACAAAGGTTATTATATCTGATAATGCTAAGAACCTCAACAACAAAATGATGGAGAAGTTATGCAGTAAATTCCACATCAAACATCTCAACTGCGTCATCTACCGTCCAAAGATGAATGGTACTATTGAAGCGGCTAATAGCGGCATCTCTCCCATTAAGAGCTTCAAGGCCCTAGCCTGATCTCACTCAAATGTTATCAGATGACGACTCTGCTCTAAATAATATGTTGAATGCTGGATCGCAATAACACTCGTACTAGGAGAATCTACAAGAGCTACTGGCCAACCAGTGAATATCTCCTCCTCGATTGGAAGATCAATGTCCTCTATGGGCTCCCCATCATCAGAATCAATTCCTGACACTATGGATACTACCGTAGTTGATGCAGTCTCTATCTCCATCCATGCAGAATACTCTATCAAACAACCCAGATGGCTAACATAAAACTCAGCTAGCTCACGCTGATCCCAACATGCATACACCCTGGATATGTCCTCTGCTGACAAATAGCGAGAACCCACACACTGACCTAATGCCCCTCACAAGGATGGAAGTCCTAAAATTGGTCGAACTATAACATCACAGCCAGTGGGTGGTAAGTAGTCATGCCCCTCAAACCAGTCAAAGGGAGATAATCCATGCCAGGTGCATGAGTAATAAAGTTGTAGGGTGAACTGAGCCATGTACACAGCAAAATGCAAAACGGGTCTCCGATCCTTGCCAAGAACACTGACTAAGATGCAGGGTCTGTACACTCTGTTGATTGAAAGGAGTAAGACATGGCTATCTCATGGGTAAAATAGTATCCATGCCACACGTACAACATGACTGAACTACATATAAATACCCCTAAAGGGTGGGTGCAGCAATATGTGGCCGATCTTAATGTCTCTGTCATGATCATCTGCACAACGGTATGACCCTCCCTGAGAGCTCTCACTGCCATAATCACGTCAATGTCAATCTCATCCATATACCGGGGCATATACACATATGACAATTCACACAGCATGAATACATCTACTCGGGCTACACGACACTGATCCTCCAACGTGGTGAAATCCTCGGAGTGTAGTGCATAACTGTTCTCTGAGCAAAATTTATCTAGCAAAAATGTTGGGATACCACATGACCAGATGTAATCTCATCCTGTACTACTCTACGCCTCAACCCGGTGAGGGTCATAAACCATCGGCTCATATCACCAATGGCCATCTGAGCGGAACGTCTATCTAAGGGCAAAGCTATTAATCGCTCGTACTCTTCTAATGTGGGAGTCAACTCCTGGATCCCAAAGCGGAAAACCTGCCTCTCTGGTATCCAATGCTCCAGCATACCATCCACAAAGCCTATAGGAACCTGGAACATCAGGAGGGTTAGGGAATGCTATAATAACTGATCTACAACCACCTTGTCTGGAGGTGACAAACTATCATACCATGACCTCAAGCAGGAGGCTACCAACACTGGTGGAGTGTGGTCAATGTGGCAAACTGTCGAGGAAGATATTTGTATGGGCCGTATCATAAGACCATCTAGGGGTCAATACTAAATATCTCTGGACATACATATATATGCATAACATGATACATGCATGATAAACAATAGATGGAAATATGATGTGGGGAATAATAGTACATACATTCCTAAGTACATCATCATCTAATACATTATCTCTATACACCTAAAAATACAGGGAAATGGGGCACAGCCGCCTAGCAACTAACAAAGGCCTATCAAAAGATATAGCGAGAATGGGGCACAACCACCCAGTATCTAACAAAGGCATATCAAAAGATATAACAAGAATACACATTAAAATAAGATAATGGTGTCCATGTCTACATCATCAATCTTGTCCACCTGATATAACTCCTTCTGAGTCACTAGATCTCCATCAACGGGGATGTCAGGCCTATACAAAAGAATGTTCTGCACCGGAAAAGCCATATGGGTCACCTGAGGGGCCAGCGCCTGAGCTGGAAGGATCAAAAGTATCTGCCTCTGAAGGATCTCTGCCCAAGTTCCGGATGAAAAAATGTGCCCAGTCCAACTACCGAGTCAAGATATCAATCTATGTCAAATGGGTCAGATCTCTGACACAGGCCATCCAATCCGTCATCATCATAGATATAGGAACCATATCCCCCATAAAGCCCAGGTGGAGCAGGTTACGGGCTCGGACGATAATGACGGGGGACAACCAATGATAGAACATCTCCTGAATATATGGACCCTCTGATAATGTAAAGCTGTCAATACCCATCAATGGGATATCATTGGCCGGTGACTGCGACACAGGCCAATAACGCCTGGCAGGAGGCAAGATCAGTACACGAATCTCTTCTGTAGTGCTCCTAATAGCACACTCTCTTAAATAGAGCTCTCATCCTCCATCTGTAAAGAGAGGAATCCTGCGGGTGGACATCACGTACTCGACACATGTCAGGTATCCATCCTCAAATCCAATCACCAAGTGTTCTCCAGAGTATGGAATCCATGTGATAGCATCTGCTGTCAACAATTCCAACTGTAGGCGACAATGGGTGAAACCCTTTACTAAAGGGACCTCCACTAGTATATAGTGATGCCATCGCCGTCCTCGTGGATAGGTCTCTAAACATAACAAACTCATACGATGCAAACATGGGAACCTCTCATAGGCCCAAAACTACCAACACAAAGTTAAACATCTGTTGTCAGTCAACACTCTAAACCTGTACATGGGAAATCAGAAGAGAAATACTCACCAACAGAAATGGGTAAAATCCTAGCCAAGCCTCTGTCAAGCCTTGTGAAGGCATGCACATACCCCTTAGGAAATAGGCAAAGGTATAAAAGCCCCATTCATACTCTCCAATACAGTCCACCTCCCGAGTGGCGCTGACTAAAGTGAATGACATCGTGGAAGAGTTATATGATATGAAGCAGCCCCTAATGATCATCAGGAACAATTGTTAAAGAATGCGATCTCTGACTCTCACATTAGCGGGCATGGGCTCACTCAACAACCCACTCAAGGCATCCACGCTCAAAGGACCTGTACGAACTGTCCTACCCTTGAGCGCCTCAGCTGGGACTCCTAAAGAGAATCTGATGGCAGTCGGGGTAATATTTACCATGCATGGAACTGGCGCCCCTCCTAACTCCATACCAGTGATAAACTGCCAATCCATCAGTGTCATCATCACCTCATAGTCTAACAGATGGAGAGACTGAGTCTAGTAAAACCAGCGCTCAGACAATGCCCTGAGGTAACCCCAGGGACAACGACGGGGAAGGATGGAAAAGAACACCTCAAACCACCAACCATGCATAATCTCTTGGTAATCTGGATGTAGAGCTTGATACAGACAGTGTATGCTGAACTAATTCCTTCGAGGCTGTGTAAAGTCGGGAACCTGCATCACAAAGCAGATCTATATCAGTACTTTTGCTCGTCATCAATAGGAAATAAGGAAGACCAAATCCAGCTTTTACCTCGTTTGTATGCAAGTAAACTGAGGGGTGTCGACTCAAATCATCCAGAAGCTCTGGAATCATCACTTGAATGCCTAGGAAACATAAGCAGCAGGAGCGAGGTCCGCAACTGATACATCCTCCTCCTCCTCCTCCTCCTCAACATCTGGTACTTCAACCCAAAAAGGACGAATCACCGCTTCCGCTAGACGACGAGGCTGTCTAACTGAACGGGGTCGAGGCACATCAGAAGCCCTCCTCCGCACACCAAAAGTGGTCCTGCAAGAACTACTCGGCTGATCCGGATCCATATATACCTGGACAAAAGTCTCCAAACCACCTCAGAAAGGGTGTGGTAAATTCTAACCTAGAGCTTTTTTAAATGCATTTTTATGATTATATACATGCATGCATTACATTAACATACGCCTACGGTAGAGTTAAAAATGCATATTTACCCAATGCCTACATTTTGGAAAATTTTTGCTAGAGTCTCCTCTATAAATAGGACTATCCACATGCATATAGGCATGACTAGGTGGCCATTTAGTAGCACCTATGACGCCCCCAAATTCAGGTACTTGAAACCCGAACTCGGTGCCTCACGATACCATTTCTATGAGCGGAATAATACTAATAATAATAACAATAATATAGATACTAAATTTAATTTATATAAATCAGAGTATAAATCCCAGGTACGCGACCTTTAAATATTCCTTACATCATAGATAATAAATATCATTGTCTTAATAAACTTTAACTATTACACAGAATATTATAAAACTCATTCGAAAAGCTTTCCTTTCCCCTTGTTCTTGCCTGATCCTTCGAGTTGATCATACTTAGCTGAAAACATTTAAATTGAAAGCAAGAATGAGCATTTGATTGCCCAGCAAGTAATAACAACAATAGATATTAGCTGAAAGAATTAAATATTTTCTTTAAATGCCACTTCTATAACGAATCAACAGTTGTGAAGTAAGCTGAACCAATAATAACAACATATCAATTCTATATCAAATTTTTGAAACTACGTACTGACTATAACTGAAGATTATTCGACAGACTATGAAC
Organism: Panax ginseng; assembly: GCA_020205605.1. NCBI lineage: Eukaryota > Viridiplantae > Streptophyta > Magnoliopsida > Apiales > Araliaceae > Panax > Panax ginseng. The sequence continues at coordinate 65,210,699 of CM035134.1, read as the reverse complement.
ATTGTGTTCTATTTTTGAAAAGGTTAAATAAAACTTCATCTATAACCGTCATAACTAACAGGCACGAGGGGTGATCAGCCCGTTATGCCTTGTATTGATCAATACTACATGAAAGAATGATATTATCATTCATCTTATCCACCTTAGGTGCACAAAAGTTTTCCCATGTTTGGGATGTTCATACTTAGTCGGGAATCTAAACCAAAACAATTCGATTGGATAACAATAAAGTTCTATCGTGTTCAATAATATTTCTAAGCTTGTGTCTAGCCAAAGAAAATAGCTTAGACGGCTTTGAAGTCAACGTATACATACTGGAAATTAATAAGTATGTATCAATATGTGATTAAATACAATGATTATTGAAGTGAGGACACTTGCATAACCATATCTAGATTATGCAATAATACTATGTTGATAAACAATGATCGGATAACTTAAGAATTTGTATGAATATGAATGATTGGATACATAATTGATAATAATAGAATTAATAATCTAGCACAATAATATGATTCTGAAATTTTCTTACTCACGTCCATTGCATAAAGTAAATACAAAGGTAGGATATTTGCCTGAGATGCTACTTACAATAACGCAACTTAGTTTTATCTTTTATACCGAAACCTATCATTAATAAAATCATTTGTTCGATTAGAACAATATATCATAACACATAGTACTGCTATTTGCAGTCAACACATAACCTAATCACATTGTTACATAGTTTAACAGCCATTGGGTCACAATATTTTTGAAACATTTCGGTGTACCGACGGCTTTATCGGGTAATTATTGAGTCTAAAACTCTATTCTGTATTTCAATAACTGTAATTATCAGTCATAATATTTTTAAATGACTTATAATAATTTTTTTAAAATAATTATTATCATTTATCATGATTTTTCAAACATCGGTATCATTATTAAATGATTTAAATATTAAATAAGTCAATTATCATTAATATTTAATTAATATTAACTTATTAATGAAACCATTGTCAAAATATTAAAATTATTTATAATAACTCAAAATTATTTTTAAAACATTTTGTTACCCTTAAATGATTTTTAAAATATTTAAAATCATTTTTAAATGATTACCATTAATATTTAAATATTAATGTATTATTCACCAAAATATTAAAAGTCATTTATTATTACTTAAAATATTTTTAAATCATCTATATCCTTTTTAAATAATTTTTATTCAATAAAACAATTTTAAAACTATTTATTTAATATAATTATTAAATAACTCTAATATCGTTTAACATTAAATTATTAATGAAATTTACCTTCAAATATTAACTTAAAATAATTTTGTAATTTTTAGAAATTATTTTCTATTTATAAATGATTTTTATAAATTAAATTAATTAATTTTAATAAGTCATCTTTAAAGCCCTTTGGCGACAGAAAGTGTCGCCTTAGGTGTTCTTGAGGCTCAAGAACATTCAAAGTCAGTGTTCGAGTAGCCTACTTTGACCATGTGTAATTCACTATCTAAATTGTTTGTGGACTAGTTATTGACTAAATGTTCTAGTACATATGTAAAGAGTACAAGTTCATAACAATTTCTAGACCAAATCATAAAACATGAGCAAGATCTAAGCATCGAACATCTTTGTCAAAGTTGTTCATCAAGTTTCTGGAACGCTTTGAAAATATGGTCTTGGCAATCAACGACCTTGGCGACCTTTATTCAAGTCAATATGTTCATGTTAAGTGTGTTCTAGGCGTCGGAGTCGTGTAGACAAACTTACATGGTACATGTTTTGATTAATGGTCAAGTCTAAACATCATCAACAACAACAAAGATCTAAGCTACAAAAAATCATATGTCAGAGGTTGTTCTTCATTTTACGGGTTGCCCGAGAAATGAAGAAACGATTCAATCTCAACATATTTGGGCTTGCACTACTACTTGTTCATGTGATGTTTTTGTGATCTAAGAGTTTTATATTATAGCTAGCATGCAAGATAATAGATCTATTACGGAAAAAATAGTATAACAACAACGAGATCTAAGAGATATAGCTCTGTCAAACTGTTGTCAGAAACGCGTTCTTGAAGATTTTAGGATTTCCAGAATCTTCATCCGGGCAGATCGGTCAACCTAGTTTGACCATGATTAATTTTCATTATGTTCATGATGTTAGTAAAATGAAAGTATAAATGTGTAGTTCTAATGTCAGGCTACAAGATAAAAATTATAACTTGACCAAAATGTAAAACAACAGTAAGATCGAAAGCTTCAAAAATGACTGTCAGAAATTCAGGGTTTATGGGTTACCCAGAAACTCAGAATTTTTGATCGGTCAACTCACTTTAACCACCCATAATTTGAGTTCTAGATATGATCTGACCATGATTCAAGTTCTAGAACAAAGACCACATGGCATATAACAGATCCATAATATAAAACACACATAACACTTAACACAGAAAGATCTAGAGGCTCTGACATTCGTTGTCAGACAACATTTTTAATCTTTTTCTAGATTTTCAAAAACTTTAATTTCGAGTACTTAGATGTTATGGATCCCCTATGTGCCAACCCAGATAATCAATATACACTACATACTACATGTTTTAACATAAAAGTCTAACATCTAACATAGGGTTCAAGAACAGATTTTATTTAGGGTTCATACCTTACTATGAACAAATTTTCGTTCCTTGGCTACTGATTTGCTATGTGAGTTAGTGGGGCTTGATTTGGGGACTGAAACACCTTTGGATTTCATGGGTTTTAGAGAGAAGGTCTAGATTGAGTATAAGTGTATGAAGGAGCATTTCTTTTGATTTTCTCTCTCTTTAAATCTATCTAATCTTTGATGCAATGAATTTAGATGTTAGTAATGGCTGAGAGCTGGAATTTATTAGCCCCTAGCTAGACTAGGTTAATGACTTGTCAAGATTTGGCAAGATTTTTTTAGCAATAATTCCAAGAATAGGATAAAAATGGTAATTAGGTCATTTTGCTAACAATTTTAAATGGTATTCCTGTCCATGGTACTTGAATCTACGGTTTAATTACTAGATTTTAAACCTTAAGGTTTCCCAAATAATTTCTAGGGTTTTAAAAATTAAGTTTAAAGTGTAATAAAATTTTAATTAGAACTTACTAATTAAAATTAGGGTTTTTAAATAGAAATTAGGGTTTTAAATAATTAGGGTTCCTTAATATTATTAGGGTTCCCAAATTAACAATTCAATTTATTAAAATAATAATTAGGGTTTCTAATTTTAGCAATTAGGGTTCCTAATTAGCAAATTAGGGTTTCTAATTTTAATTAGGGTGTTCAAATATTAATTAGGGTTTTCCTAATTAACATAAATTCTATAATATGCAACATAATTCATATAACACAATTTCTGACCGATCTTAAACTCCAGTTTTGAGTTTCCAAGTTAGGGTTTAACGAATTAATATTAGGGTTTTGACATTATACACCATAATTGACCAACCATTAACAATACTTACATTCAGTACATATTTATAGTACTGAAATAAAAATAATATTCTAATATTATTCTCATTCCTTGTTCTAAATCCAGAATTAGGGTTTGAATTTCATATATAATTTATCTTGCATATATAACCTTATTAATTAAGTTATAATTATTACTTAATTAGTCTAAAATTAATTCATATAATAAAATAATTATTATAATAAATCTATAATCATCTCATATATTATTTAAATAATATATAATCATATTTTCATGGAAAATAAATAATAAAAATATTTTTCTACAAAATTAATTACTATAAAAATATAATTTGTAATGATTAATAATTCTAAAATTATTTATAATTATTCAGGTAATAAATATATTTTTATTTATCATACACATTACTTGGCACATTTTCCCACCTTTAAAAAAATTATATGCAAAATTTCTTATTTATTTATATAGAAAATATCGGGTTATTACATTCACCATCCCTTATAAGGATTGCGTCCCCGGAATCACCGTTTTAAAACTTATACATACAAGGGTACATAGCATACGCAATCATTGCAAGTAGATCTCGAGGCTCTGACATTCGTTGTCAGACAACATTTTTAATCTTTTTCTAGATTTTCAAAAACTTTAATTTCGAGTACTTAGATGTTATGGATCCCCTATGTGCCAACCCAGATAATCAATATACACTACATACTACATGTTTTAACATAAAAGTCTAACATCTAACATAGGGTTCAAGATCAGATTTTATTTAGGGTTCATACCTTACTATGAACAAATTTTCATTCCTTGGCTACTGATTTGCTATGTGAGTTAGTGGGGCTTGATTTGGGGAATGAAACACCTTTGGATTTCGTGGGTTTTAGAGAGAGAAGGTCTAGATTGAGTATAAGTGTATGAAGGAGCTATTCTTTTGATTTTCTCTCTCTTTAAATCTATCTAATCTTTGATGCAATGAATTTGGATGTTAGTAATGGCTGAGAGCTAGAATTTATTAGCCCGTAGCTAGACTATGTTGATGACTTGCCATGATTTGGCAAGATTTTGTTAGCAATAATTCCAAGAATGGGACAAAAAGGATAATTAGGTCATTTTGCTAACAATTTTAATGGTATTCTTATCCATGGTACTTGAATCTAGGGTTTAATCACTAGATTTTAAACCTTAAGGTTTCCCAAATAATTTTTACGGTTTGAAAAATTAAGTTTAAAGTGTAATAAAATTTTAATTAGAACTTACTAATTAAAATTAGGGGTTTTAAATAGAAATTAGGGTTTTAAATAATTAGGGTTCCTTAATATTATTAGGGTTCGCAAATTAATAATTCAATTTACTAAAATAACAATTAGGGTTCCTAATTAGCAATTAGGGTGTTCAAATATTAATTAATAGTAATCATTTTTAAATGATTACTATTAATATTTAAATATTAATGTATTATTCACCAAAATATTAAAAATCATTTATTATTACTTAAAATATTTTTAAACCATTTACATCCTTTTTAAATAATTTTTATTCAATAAAACTATTTTAAACTACTTATTTAACATAATTATTAAATAACTCCAATATCGTTTAACATTAAATTATTAATGAAATTTACCTTCAAATATTAAAAGTTATATTTTACAACTTAAAAAATTGTTAAACTATTTATTTTCATTTAAAATGAATTTTATAAAATTAAAATCATTTTTGATCAATTTATTTATGTTAATTATTAAATAAATCTAATATCATTAATATTAAATAATTAATGAAATTTGTCTTAAAATATTAAAAGTTATATTTAATAACTTAAAATATTATTAAATACCTTTTATCATTTAAAATAATTTTTAATACAATAAAATCATTTTTAATTAATTTATTTAATGTATTTATTAAATAAATAAAATATCAATAATATCCAATTAAATATTAATATTTATGAATAATATGTGAAATTATTAAAAGTTCATTTTTATAACTTAAAATAATTTTTGTAATTTTTAGAAATTATTTTCTATTTTTGAAGGATTTTTTGAAATTAAATTAATTAATTTTAATAAGTTTGTCGCTAAAGCCCTTTGGCGACAGAAAGTGTCGCCTTAGGTGTTCTTGAGGCTCAAGAACATTCAAAGTCAGTGTTCGAGTAGCCTACTTTGATCATGTGTAATTAACTATCTAAAATGTTTCTGGACTAGTTATTGATTAAATGTTGTAGTACATATGTAAGAGTACGAGTTCATAACAATTTCTGGACCAAATCATAAAACATGAGCAAGATCTAAGCATCAGAACATGCTGTCAGAGTTGTTCATCAAGTTTCTGGGCTGCCCAGAAAATATGGTCTTGGCCGGGCAACAACCTTGGCGACCTTATTCAAGTCAATCGGTTCATGTTAAGTGTGTTCTAGACGTCGGGTTGTGTAGACAAACTTACAGGGTACATGTTTTGATTAATGGTCAAGTCTAAACATCATCAACAACAAAGATCTAAGCTACACAAAATTATGTCAGAGGTTGTTCTTCATTTTCTGGGTTGCCCAGAAATGAAGAACAATTCGAGTCGGCATATTTGGGCTTGCACTACTTGTTGTTCGTGTGATGTTTTTGTGATCTAAGAGTTTTATATTATAGCTAGCATGCAAGATAATAGATCTATTACAGAAAAATAGTATAACAACAACAGATCTAAGAGATTTAGCTCGGTCAAACTGTTGTCAGAAACGCATTCTTGAAGATTTTAGGTTTTCCAGAATCTTCATCCGGGCAGATCGGTCAACCTAGTTTGACCATGATTAATTTTCATTATGTTCAGGATCTTAGTAAAATGAAAGTATAAATGTGTAGTTCTAATGTTAGGCTATAAGATAAAAATAATAACTTGACCAAACTGTAAAACAACAGCAAGATCGAAAGCTTCAAAAATGACTGTCAGAAATTCAGGGTTTATGGGTTGCCCAGAAACTCAGAATTTTTGATCGGTCAACTCACTTTAACCACCCATAATTTGAGTTCTAGATATGATCTGACCATGATTCAAGTTCTAGAACAAAGACCACATGGCATATAACAGATCCATAATATAAAACACACATAACACTTAACACAGAAAGATCTAGAGGCTCTGACATTCGTTGTCAGACAACATTTTTAATCTTTTTCTAGATTTTCAAAAACTTTAATTTCGAGTACTTAGATGTTATGGATCCCCTATGTGCCAACCCAGATAATCAATATACACTACATACTACATGTTTTAACATAAAAGTCTAACATCTAACATAGGGTTCAAGAACAGATTTTATTTAGGGTTCATACCTTACTATGAACAAATTTTCGTTCCTTGGCTACTGATTTGCTATGTGAGTTAGTGGGGCTTGATTTGGGGACTGAAACACCTTTGGATTTCATGGGTTTTAGAGAGAAGGTCTAGATTGAGTATAAGTGTATGAAGGAGCATTTCTTTTGATTTTCTCTCTCTTTAAATCTATCTAATTAACTCACGTCCATTGCATAAAGTAAATACAAAGGTAGGATATTTGCCTGAGATGCTACTTACAATAACGCAACTTAGTTTTATCTTTTATACCGAAACCTATCATTAATAAAATCATTTGTTCGATTAGAACAATATATCATAACACATAGTACTGCTATTTGCAGTCAACACATAACCTAATCACATTGTTACATAGTTTAACAGCCATTGGGTCACAATATTTTTGAAACATTTCGGTGTACCGACGGCTTTATCGGGTAATTATTGAGTCTAAAACTCTATTCTGTATTTCAATAACTGTAATTATCAGTCATAATATTTTTAAATGACTTATAATAATTTTTTTAAAATAATTATTATCATTTATCATGATTTTTCAAACATCGGTATCATTATTAAATGATTTAAATATTAAATAAGTCAATTATCATTAATATTTAATTAATATTAACTTATTAATGAAACCATTGTCAAAATATTAAAATTATTTATAATAACTCAAAATTATTTTTAAAACATTTTGTTACCCTTAAATGATTTTTAAAATATTTAAAATCATTTTAAATGATTACCATTAATATTTAAATATTAATGTATTATTCACCAAAATATTAAAAGTCATTTATTATTACTTAAAATATTTTTAAATCATCTATATCCTTTTAAATAATTTTTATTCAATAAAACAATTTTAAAACTATTTATTTAATATAATTATTAAATAACTCTAATATCGTTTAACATTAAATTATTAATGAAATTTACCTTCAAGTATTAACTTAAAATAATTTTTGTAATTTTTAGAAATTATTTTCTATTTATAAATGATTTTTATAAATTAAATTAATTAATTTTAATAAGTCTGTCACTAAAGCCCTTTGGCGACAGAAAGTGTCGCCTTAGGTGTTCTTGAGGCTCAAGAACATTCAAAGTCAGTGTTCGAGTAGCCTACTTTGACCATGTGTAATTCACTATCTAAATTGTTTGTGGACTAGTTATTGACTAAATGTTCTAGTACATATGTAAGAGTACAAGTTCATAACAATTTCTAGACCAAATCATAAAACATGAGCAAGATCTAAGCATCAGAACATGCTGTCAAAGTTGTTCATCAAGTTTCTGGGCTGCCCAGAAAATATGGTCTTGGCCGGTCAACGACCTTGGCGACCTTATTCAAGTCAATATGTTCATGTTAAGTGTGTTCTAGACGTCGGGCTGTGTAGACAAACTTACATGGTACATGTTTTGATTAATGGTCAAGTCTAAACATCATCAACAACAAAGATCTAAGCTACAAAAAATCATGTCAGAGGTTGTTCTTCATTTTCTGGGTTGCCCAGAAATGAAGAACAGTTCGAGTCGGCATATTTGGGCTTGCACTACTTGTTGTTCATGTGATGTTTTTGTGATCTAAGAGTTTTATATTATAGCTAGCATGCAAGATAATAGATCTATTACAGAAAAATAGTATAACAACAACAGATCTAAGAGATATAGCTCTGTCAAACTGTTGTCAGAAACGCGTTCTTGAAGATTTTAGGATTTCCAGAATCTTCATCCGGGCAGATCGGTCAACCTAGTTTGACCATGATTAATTTTCATTATGTTCATGATGTTAGTAAAATGAAAGTATAAATGTGTAGTTCTAATGTCAGGCTACAAGATAAAAATAATAACTTGACCAAAATGTAAAACAACAGCAAGATCGAAAGCTTCAAAAATGACTGTCAGAAATTCAGGGTTTATGGGTTACCCAGAAACTCAGAATTTTTGATCGGTCAACTCACTTTAACCACCCATAATTTGAGTTCTAGATATGATCTGACCATGATTCAAGTTCTAGAACAAAGACCACATGGCATAGAACAGATCCATAATATAAAACACACATAACACTTAACACAGAAAGATCTAGAGGCTCTGACATTCGTTGTCAGACAACATTTTTAAATTGTAGCTAGCATGCAAGTCAACAGATCTATTACATAAAAATAGTATAACAACAACAGATCTAAGAGATATAGCTTGGTCAAACTATTGTTAAAAACGGGTTCTTGAAGATTCTGAGTTTTCCAGAATCTTCATCCGGGCAGATCGGTCAACCTAGTTCGACCATGATTAATTTTCATTCTGTTCGTGATCTGAGTAATATGAAAGCATAAATGTATAGTTCTAATGTCAGGCTACAAGATCAAAACAATAACTTGACCAAACTGTAACACAACAGCAAGATCAAAAGCTTCAAAAATGACTGTCAAAGATTCTGATCGGTCAACTCACTTTGACTACCCATAACTTGAGTTCTAGATAAGATCTGACCATGATTCAAGTTCTAGAACAAAGACCACATGGCATAGAACAGATCCATAACATAAAGCACACATAGCACTTAACACAGAAAGATCTAGAGGCTCTGACATTCGTTGTCAGACAACACTTTTAATCTTTTTCTAGATTTTCAAAAACTTTAATTTCGAGTACTTAGATGTTATGGATCCCCTATGTGCCAACCCAGATAATCAATATACACTACATACTACATGTTTTAACATAAAAGTCTAACATCTAACATAGGGTTCAAGATCAGATTTTATTTAGGGTTCATACCTTACTATGAACAAATTTTCATTCCTTGGCTACTGATTTGCTATGTGAGTTAGTGGGGCTTGATTTGGGGACTGAAACACCTTTGGATTTCGTGGGTTTTAGAGAAGGTCTAGATTGAGTATAAGTGTATGAAGGAGCTATTCTTTTGATTTTCTCTCTTTAAATCTATCTAATCTTTGATCTGATGAATTTGGATGTTAGTAATGGTGAGAGCTGGAATTTATTAGCCCCTAGCTAGACTATGTTGATGACTTGCCATGATTTGGCAAGATTTTGTTATCAATAATTCCAAGAATGAGACAAAAAGGATAATTAGGTCATTTTTCTAACAATTTTAATGGTATTCTTATCCATGGTACTTGAATCTAGGGTTTAATCACTAGATTTTAAACCTTAAGGTTTCCCAAATAATTTCTACGGTTTGAAAAATTAAGTTTAAAGTGTAATAAAATTTTAATTAGAACTTACTAATTAAAATTAGGGTTTTTAAATAGAAATTAGGGTTTTAAATAATTAGGGTTCCTTAATATTATTAGGGTTCCCAAATTAACAATTCAATTTACTAAAATAATAATTAGGGTTCCTAATTAGCAATTAGGGTGTTCAAATATTAATTAGGGTTTTCCTAATTAACAAAAATTCTATAATATATATAATTCATATAACACAATTTCTAACTGATCTTAAACTCTAGTTTTTAGTTTCCAAGTTAGGGTTTAACGAGTTAATATTAGGGTTTTGACATTATACACCATAATTGACCAACTATTAACAATACGTACATTTAGTACATATTTATAGTACTAAAATAAAAATAATATTTTAATATTATTCTTATTCCTTGTTCTAAATCCATAATTAGGGTGTGGATTCTATATCTGATTTATCTTGCATATATAACCTTATTAATTAAGGTATAATAATTAATTAATTAGTCTCGAAATTAATTCATATAATAAAATAATTATTATAATAAATCTATAATCATCTCATATATTATTTAAATAATATATAATCATATTTTCATGGAAAATAAATAATAAAAACATTTCTACTACAAAATTAGTTATTATAAGAATATAATTTGTAATGATTAATAATTCTAAAATTATTTATAATTATTCAGGTAATAAATATATTTTCATTTATCATACACATTACTTGGCACATATTCCCACCTTTAAAATAAAATAAAAAAAATTATATTCAAAATTTGTTATTTATTTATATAGAAAATATCGAGTTATTACAGCACACCTGCCCATAATCATAAACATCCTATATACATGATAACATCAAAGTCACAATCCATAAGGGTAGCCTAATTACCAGGATTACTTTGCATTACTACCTTTTGCTCATTTGTCCTCAAATAGGATAAGAAATAGCAGAAAAAGATACCAATTTGATTGTTTCAAAAGCTAATTTTTTTCATATTATTATGTTCAGCATGGTTAAATACTAACATTTATTATGTTGATTTTTTTATCAAGTCATATAATCATGCATTTTCACTACTATGTGTTTGGATGCATTTCATGTAATTAGTCATTTTCCAACGGAGAAAAACTGGAAAAGAAGACATGCATACGTTACCAGGGCATTGTAGAACACTTGTATGGTGACAGATTTTGCAGAAAGACGCCAAAACTCGGCAGATCTGAAGAAGAGCTCTCAGATTCTCTTTGTGTCGCAGCTTGAAAATAACTTGTGAAAGCAACATGCAGCTTAAAATCACCTATGGTTGGTCATAAGTGTACCTGCGGCTCCCCTAGGTGGGGCACACCCCTCCGACTCAGTCCATTTCGAGTTGCAAAGGTGTCTCACAAGTTGAAAAGACCAAATCAGGAATAAAAATGCTACGCGATTGAGCGTAAGAGCCTGAAGTCCTAGTTTTCACAGACCAAATTGTCTACATGTTACTCATTGGTATTCGCCTAGACACAGGGTTCACTATACCGATGATCGCAGCTGTTGCAAACCACATTCGGCAATAACTCACAAAGGTCCGATGTCGTCAGTTCTTAGTCATAAACATTTCTCCCCAGCGAAAACTTAATACAATTTATCCTTATATATACACGTCAACGAAGGTCAAGTAACCTTTACATCATCAACTGTTGGCAGTTAAACACAATTAAGCGTCGGGAACCATCCGACAATCTTATCTGCTGATGTATATTTCAACCAGAGTCAGGCAACCCTGACAACACAGACTGTTGGCAGTAACTCCCATAAAACACTGGAAAGTCCTAGTGATACAGAGAAGAACATCCTCATTGGGGAGGACCGATGATGGAATATGTTATATACATTGTCAACAGACAAAGCTCTATTCCTTAGATTCTCTTGTACATAAAAGATACATCCTCAGTGGAAAATCTGTAACAGGGATTAAGGACTTTTGTGATAACCCCAATATCAACATCCTGGAAGCTTTGGATAACACGTCCTAACATTTTATCAGAGACATCAGTGATAACTATAGTCCCCATCAGGAGTCATGGGAGCAAATAATCATCACATCCCGTTGGAAAATGATCCAACAAACCACATGCATCATACATTTTGCATCATGCTGTTGTACATAGCATCATGATTAACTCGTCGCATTTCAAGTGTCTAGTGTTCATTATCCTATTCATGCCATTGCATTGCATGGATATGATAAAGAGGGGCATCTATAGACACTCAAATATTTTAATTCATGTTACTAACATTGCAGGAGGGAAGAACAGTCTTCCAGAGATAACCATGGAGGTCAAATCAGCTCAATCTCGGCACAACACTGGGAGTTTCAGTTTTAACCTCGAAGACAACACCGAGGAATACAGTTCCAGTTCTAGAAATAACACCGGAGAGAGAAGTCATATCTCAGAGATAACCCCGAGATATGCAGTTCTAGTCCCAGAAACAACACCTGGAGTTTCAACATCAACCTCAGAGATGACCTCGAGGAGTGAAGTTGCAGTTCTGGAGATAACCCCGGAAAAGCTCATTTCAACCTTTGCAATCAGCTTCAACCTTGGAGATAACCCCGAGGCACTAAGTTCCAGACCCGGAGATAAGACCGGGAGGTCAGGCACACCTCAGAGACAACCCTGAGAACATCCAGTACTTGCAAAAGTCCAATCTCAGAGATAATCCTAGGCATCAATTGCTAAATCAGCTCAAACCAGAGATAACCCCGGTGAGGGGAAAAATCGTCATTTTGCCATATCGATCAGACATTGTGCCATCTCAACAACATTTCAACATACATTATACATAGAAATGTCCTACAAAAATAAATGGCTTCAATCTCGAGTGACTACTACACAAGACAACACACCGGATAGAATGTCGAAACAGGTCTTTACTACACAAGACAACACACCGCATGATCTTATCTTCCTGACTTCGTAAAACCTCTAAACCCATGTCATTGTGTAGCTCTCAACAATAGCATGTCGAAACAGGTCTTTACACCTCAATTGGATGCCCGAATTTAAGTTCTGAAAGTTTGAGCGGACATCACATTATATGTGTGTACGTACTTCGAGACTGCGGGACCTACGGTGCCTGGGGCACCCCGAGCGCCACAGGTGCACCTGTAATTGCCACATGTACACCTGCGACTCTCCCCTCTATAAATAGAGGGCTTTGGGTGGCCATTTTACATAGAGAAAAGGCAAGGAAGCCATATCTAATTTGCTGTGTACACACTATAAATTGAGTGCTTTCTCATTTTAAACACTTGTGAGCTTATACATTGCTATATTTTACCTGCGGGAGCCGAGTGTTCATCCACTTAAAAGCTATTGAAGTCTTCTTTGGCAGTCCACTGTAAGCCTGCTTACATTTCTTAAAGCCTTTATCCACTATTGTGCAGACACAATTATTCACGTTTACAGTCGTGTTGTGTGCGTGTGCCCGAACTTCGGTCTGTGGCTTATTTATTTATTTATTTTGTATAAAAATACTTATATATATATATATATACATTTATGTCAGGCTTGGAGTTTACTTCGTGGCCTTTTATTGCATTATTTACATATCGTCCCGTTTGGAGTTCACTTCGTGGCGGTTGATTGTTTTTACTTCTTTATTTACATTTCCGATCCCCCATGGAGGTGCTTTGGTGTGGTTGATCGTGTATATATATATATATATATATATATATATATATATATATTTACCACTTTTATATATTTACATTTCCAATCCCACATGAAGTTTACTTCGTGGAGGTCGATTGTTTGTATATATATATATATATATTTACAGCTTATATATATATATATATATATATATAACTGCTTACAACTTTCATATAAATTGCGGCATCATATGAGCCTAGGAATCATGTGATCACAGATTCAGTCTCTTGAATCTAGATTCAGTTCCCGTGATGGACATTTTCGGCTGTAATCAGCTTGTAAATTATTCACGGTGTTTGAATTTCCTAAGATGCATCTCATTCCCACAAGTAGTTCGACACTGCTATGTATCTTATTTTCTCGAAGATGCTTCGCATCTCAAAAATAAAAGCAATCAAGCCGAACACATAATAAAATGGATGTATAAAAATCCTCAATTACTATTAAGCATAAGGGTTTGAAAAACCACTTTTATAAAACATCATTGCGATATCTTGTTAAAATTGAACTTTTATACAAATTCAATTTCTTTGTATATAGGTGCAAACGAGGCATAACACTACTTCTAGATAATTGCACGTTAACCCAAACACACATACATTCATATAATAGTTTAATTGAAAAGTGGTGGTTATCGTGGTAACACAGATGTCGGGGGGTGCCTAACATCTTCCCTCTGCATAATCGAGCTCCCGGACCTTAACGAATCTTGGTTTCACAGACCAGTTAAATAGTGTTACATCACCTGGTCAATGTGCAAACCTATTCTCGGTTGAGTTAGTGCAACCATTTAAAAATACCAACTCGCGAATCTTACAGTCTAATCGTCGACATATACATGTCGGACCTTTTCATAACGTGGTTTTTCAAACAAATCTCACCTTACATGAGAACACCAAAAGACAAGAATAGAAAAGGGAGAATAAAAATCCCGATGTCGACAGTTTATACGGGTATTCGTGGACCCTGAGTAGACTGGTGTAGTTCTTTAAGTAGAAAAGCCAAATCTGTAATTTGTTTGCTTAATCCTTCAAACTCCTCGCGAGAGACATAAGTAGGACTAGACTGACCAGATGAAGCCATGCTTGGCTATAGGCTTGTTGCCTTTTTGAATTTTGAACGGGTAACAGGCCCAATTGTTTCACTACAAAAACTTATATAGTTTAGTCTTAGGGAATGTATAAATGTTTACATGCTATGCGATGTATCCATTTTAGGAGTATTATCCTACAAAACGGATGTTAGTTGTTTATAAGAACAACATGTCTGGTTTTAATATGCATGTACAAATATTCCTTCATATTTTCCATTACAATGAGATTGACATGGAATGAAATTACAAGTAATTGAAATGGGAAAGTATAAAAAGACTTCCCTCCGTGTTTGGTTTATCAGAGCCTGACCTATCTTAGGTTTACCCTCGCGGCTTTCTGGCATGAAGGTTCCCAGATCATTGTAATTTACTCAACGGGAATTTAATCTTGTATTTTAATTGGAGTAAATCTGGGTGGTGCCTTCCCTTAGCCTCGTTGGAATTAGTCTCCCTACGAGTCTAGTAATCAAACACCGATAGGATAGCCTCCTGATGGAGGGACCACACAACATACATTCACATACAACGTGTCTCACCATATGAAAATGATGACATGTATGAAGCACTAATATCACATGCAGACATAAAGCATTAAGTGCATGAATTAAATGCATTCGTACACATTCATTCAAATGTAAATGCAAAATCCACATATAAGCATATAACAGTTTTTAAAAGTTTGTAGTAGCGGCTTAAGCCCTCTTACGGGAAGTCCCCAGCAGAGTCTCCACCCGTCGACGTTGGGATTTTTATTTGTCCCTTTTCTGTTCTTATCTTTTGGTGTTCTCATGTTAGGTGAGATTTGTTTGAAAAACAAGTTAGGAAAAGCTCCAGCATGTATATATCGACGATTGGACTGTAAGAGTCTCCAGTTAGTATTTTTAAACGGTTGCACCGACTCAACCAAGAAAAGGTTTGCACTTTGACCACGTGATGTAACACTGCTAGACTGGTCTGTGAAACCGAGATTCGTTAGGGTCCGGGGGCTTGATTATGCAGAGGGAAGGTGTTAGGCACCCCCCGACATCCGTGTTACCACGTTGACTGCCACTTTTCAATTAAATAGTTATATGAATGTGTGTGTGTGTGTGTGTGGGTCAATGTTCAATTATCTGGAAGTAGTGCTATGCCTTATTTGCACTTATATACAAAGGGTTTGAATTTTGTATAAAAGTTTAGTTTTAACAAGATATAGAAATGATGTTTTGTAAAAGAGGTTTTTCAAACCCTTATGCTCAATACTAATTAAGGCCTTTGATACTTCCATTTTATTATGTGTTCGGCTTAATTGCTTTTATTTTCAAGATGCGAAGCATCTTCGACATAAATAACGTACATAGAAGTGCCGAACTCCTTATGGGCATGAGAGTCATTCAAGGAAATTCAAACACCGTGAATAATTTACAAGCTGATTATAGCTGAAAATGTCCATCAAGGGAACCGAATCTAGATTCAGGAGACTAAATTTGTGATTACATGATTCCTAGGCTCACATGATGCCACAATTTATATGAAAGCTGTAAGCAGTTATATATATAAAAGATGTAAATATATATATACAAACGATCGACCACCACGAAGTAAACTCTATGGGGGATTAGAAATGTAAATATATAAAAGTTTTATATATATATATATATATATATATATATATATATATATATATATATATACGATTAACCACCACGAAGCATCTCCATGGAAATTGAAAATGTAAATAAAGCAAGAAAACAATCAATCGCCACTTAAGTAAACTCAAAGTGACTAAATGTAAAGAAATCAGTAAAAGGCCACAAAGTAAACTTCGGGCCTGACAGAAATGTAAATATATATAGATAAGTAATAAACACTCCATATGTGAATCCAGGCTCAATTGAGGCATAACTTGATAATGTTAGTACAAATATATATAAATATATATATACAAAAAGAAATGAAAAGCCACGGACCGAAGTCTGGGCATACACATGCAACACGACTCTCAACGTGAATAATTGTGTGTGCACATTAGTGGAGAAAGGCTTTAAGAAATGTAAGAAGACTTATAGTGGACTGTCAAAGAAGACTTCAATAGCTTTAAATGGGTGAACACTTGGTTCCCACTGGTAATATATAGCAATATATAAGCTCACAGGTGTGTAAAATGAGAAACCACTCAGTTTATAGTGTGTACAAAGTAAATTGGACAAGGTTTCCTCGCCTTTTCTCTATGCAAAATGGTCACCCGAAGCCCTCTATTTATATAGTGGGAGCCGCAGGTGTAACTACGGCTGCCCGAGGTGCCCCGAGCTCCGCGGGTCCTGTTGTCTTGAAGTACATATAAGCATGCAACGTGATGTCCGCTAGAACTTTCAGAACTTTAATCTGGGCATCCGATTGAGCTGTATAAAACCTTTTTTGGAGTGATGTTATCGAGAGCTAAACAATGACATGGGATTAGAGGTTGTACGAAGTCAGTAAGATGGGACCATGCCCTGGGTCTTCAAGCTTTAAATTCTATCTGTTGTGTTGCCCTATGTAGTAGTCACTCGGGATTGGAGCTTTTGGTTCTTGTAGGACATTTCTGTGTGTAATGTATGTTGAACTACTGTTGAGATGGTGCATATGTAGGATCAAGGTGGAAAAATGATGATTTTTCCCCTTACCAGGGTTATCTCCGATTTAGGCTGATTTAGCAGTCGTTGCTAAGGGTTATCTCTGAGATTGGGCTGCTGCAAGTGCTGAATGTCCTCGGGGTTATTTATGAGGTGTGTCTGACCTCCCGAGGTTGTCTCTGGGGTTAGGACTGAGAGCCTTAGGGTTATCTCTGAGGTTGAAGCTGACCGCAAAGGTTAAAATAAGCTTTTTCGGGGTTATCTACGGAACTGCAACTGCACTCCTCAGGGTTATCTCCGAGGTTAAAACTGAAACTCCTGGGGTTGTCATCGAGACTTGAACTAGATATCTCGGGCTTATCTTTGAGATGGAAAACTAAGGATTCCGGGGTTGTCTTCGGAATTGAGCTGATTTGACTCCAGGGTTATCTCTGGAAGACGATTCTGCCCTCCTTTAAGGTTAGTAACAGGAATGCAAAATTTTGAGTGTCTACGCCTATTAGTAATATATCATCAACATATAATACAAGGAATAAAACAGTGCTCCCACTAACATTCTTGTACAGACATGGTTCATCCTAAATTTTGATAAAATCAAACTCCTAAATTGTCTCATCAAAATGGATGTTCCACCTACGAGAAGCTTGCTTTAATCTATAAATGGATCGTTGTAGCTTAAAGACTTGATTAGTTCCAACCTTTGAAACAAATTCCTCTAGCTATGTCATATAAATATCCTCCTCAAGTTTTCCATTATGGAAGGTCATTTTCATGTCCATCTGCCAGATTTCTTAGTCATGGTAAACTGCAATCGAAAACAAAATTTGAATGGACTTGAGCATCACTACTAGTGAGAAGGTTTCATCATAATCAACTCCTTGTCTTTATTTGAAACCTTTTACGGCCAGTTGGGCCTTATAGGTCTCTACCTTGCCATCTTCTCTAGTCTTTCTTTTAAAGACCCATTTACACCCAATAGGCTTAATGCCTTCAGGTGGTGAAACTAAAGTCCATACCTGGTTTTCATACATGGAGTCCATCTCATATTTCATGGCTTCTTGCCACTTCTCTGGGTCTTTACTACTCATAGAATGTTCGTAATTCTATGGATCATCATCATTTATGATTTTTACCTCATCGTCATTCTCTATGACAAATCCATACCTATTATGTATCTTCGGTACTCTTCCAGATTTACGAATAGGGTGTGTTACAATAGGTTCTTCCACTTGGTTAGGTAACTGACTTTGATCTGTAGTATTTTGTGGTTCTTAAACCTCTTCAAGATATATCTTATTCCCACTGACCCCTTCAAGGATAAAATTCTTTTCCAAGAAGGCAACATGTTTCGCAACAAACACCTTGTGATCAGTTGGATGATAGAAATAATACCCTGATGTTTCTTTAGGGTATCCCACAAATCTACACTTATTGGATCTAGTCTGCAGCTTATCGTTTTCAAACCTTTTTACATAAGCTGGATAACCCCAAGTCTTAACATTCTTAGGATTTGGTTTCCTCCCTGTCTATAACTCATATAGGGTCTTGGGGATAGATTTTGTAGGTACCTTATTAAGTTGGTATGCAACCGATTTTAGGGCATATCCCCAGAAGGAAACTGGAAGATCGGTAAAACCCATCATGGATCAAACCATGTCAAACAATGTTTGATTTCTCCTTTCAGAAAAACCATTGAGTTGTGGTGTCCCTGGTACAGTCCATTGTGAGATTATACCCTTTTCTTTGAGACAATCAAGAAACTCAGTGCTTAAGTATTCACCACCTTGATCTGATCAAAGAATCTTAATACTTTTGCCAGTTAGTTTCTCTACTTCACTTCTAAACTCTTTGAACTATACAAAAGATTCAGTTTTGAATTTCATTAAATACACATATCCAAATCTTGAGTGATCATCAGTGAATGTAATAAAATAAGAATACCCTCCTCGTGAAGTCGTTGTCATAGGTCCACATACATCTGAGTGTACCAATGCTAATAACTCTGTAACTCTTTCTCCTTTTCCACTAAAAGTAGATTGAGTCATTTTTCCCATGAGACAAGATTCACAAGTTGGATATGATTCATAATCAGATAGCTCTAGGAGCCCATCTTTATGCAACATTGATAATCTTGTTTCATTATATGACCAAGTCTACTATGCAACATATAGGTATAATTAACATCATCTCTTTTCCTTTTATTAGTTTGTTCAATTTTAAGTATATTTTCATGCAAGTCAAGTACATAAACTCCATTTTGCAAATTACTAACACTATATAAAACATTATTATTATAAATAGAACAACTGTTGTTCTTTATTATAATGTCAAAACCATCCATATCTAATACAAAAATTAAAATAATGTTTCTAATGATATTCGGAACAAAATAACAATTATTTAAATAAATGAACATGCCCGTAGGCCACTAAATAATAAGTCCCTATAGCTAATCCAGCAACCTTTGCTCCATTTTCCCACTCATAGGACGACCTCATCCTTGCTCAGCTTTTTACTTCTGACCAGTCCCTGCATATTATTAAATATGTGAGAACCACAGCTGATATCCAATACCCAAGTAGAACATTGACTTTCAAAAAAATTAATTTCAATCATAAACAAACCTTGATTAGGATTCGAAGCTTCTCCAAGCTTCTTCTGCTTTTGCTCCGCAAGATAATCCTTCCAGTTCCTCTTCCAGTGACCCGGCATGTTGCAATAGAAGCAAATTCCTTTGCTAGCTGGATCAGGTTTCTTTTGATCCTTCACTTTTGTCGTACCCTTATCTTTCTTGGATTTCTTCTTTTGAGAAGATACCTTGGGCCTCTTCCTTTTCTTGGAAGAATCATCCACCAGTAAAACATGGTTCTTCTATGATGGGAAGTGACCTTCAGTAGTTTTAAACATGTTAAGTAACTCAGGCAAGCTAACATCCAACTTATTCATGTGAAAATTTACAAGAATTTGTGAGAAGGTGTCAGGAAGTGACTGCAAGATCAAATCTTTACTCAACTCCCCATTAATGACGAACCCAAGGTGTCCAAGACGTTCAATCAGATTGATCATCTTTAAGATATCAGTCTCAACGATAGTACCCTCGGTCATCCGAGATCGGAAGAGCTCCTTAGATATTTCATATCTAGCAGTCCTACTTTTCTCACCATAAAACTGTTGCAGGTGCAGTAGCATAGTAGGAACATTCTTGGTTTCATGCTAACGCTGAAGTTCGTTACTCATGGATGCCAATATGATGCATTGAGCCACATATGCATCATCCTGCTACTTTTTAAAAGTAGCAATCTCTTCCTCAGAGACAGTCTCTACAACCTTTGCAGGTACGGGCGAATTTAGGACATAAGAAATCTTTTCAGCAGTGAGAACAATTCTCAGATTCCTTAACAAGTCCGTGTAATTTGGTATGATCAGTTTGTTAGCATCAAGTATACTACGCAGTGAAATTAGTGAGTGTGACATTTTCAGATTTCTGCATGTGAAAAATAACATTTTAGCAAACATTCATTTAATTAATTTATTTTACAAAAATAAATTAGGTCTTATTTTATATTGGTATCTTCCACTATTTTCTTCAAACTATATTACCTTCATCTATATAGTTCGAAAAAATCTAATTAAAGTTTTTGCTAGTGAGAATAAGGATGTCATTTCAAATATATATAGCCTTTTGGTGACACAACAAACTATATATAAATAAATAGGTAGACAACTCCTTCTCTATTACATCATCATGTAACTCCTTATGGTTTGCCTCTTGGATTATTTTGATCAAGTGGTGGCACATTTGAATCAAAATTATCTAAGTTAAGTCCAACCTAGCACTTCCATATATACAAAAAAGAAAAATATTGTCCTTGTGGTGACGCAACAAAAAAATATTGTTCAATTTTCAATATAAGCATCAAATGTGATAAATTAACATATTAATACTTAATACTTGCCTTGGGGCGACACAACAAACTCATATTAAATATTTAATACTCTATTAATTTTATCATTCTAGAAGGCGACGTTCGATATTCTAAATATATTTGAACGCTTAAGACTTAATATAATTTCTTTGAGGGGTTTGTTATTAATTGTCTCATCTTATTTAGCGCACGCGCGCGCGCACACACACACACACACACACACATATATATATATAACTAGCATGCATATTATAGAATATTATATTCTACCTGGATTGATTATCGACTTTTAATCTAGTTTGGTTCACTAGAGCCACCAAGTGAACCAAAAAGGTCAAACCCAAGGGTGCAGGAATAAACATTTAAATATAACTGTTACATTTAAACCAGGACTCCATTACAAATGGGTTTTCGAGCGCTCCTTTCTCCTTGATCTTCGGTTCTTCGAGAAATTCTAACTAATCCTATTACATAAATTATTTAATTTAAATAGAAACCTTGATCAACAGTCAAGGGGAAGTACATAGGAGAGAGATAAAATTTACATCAAGAATAAAACCATAAAAGATGACATACGCAAACCCCATTTAATAAAACCCATTCGATCAAGTATACAACCAAAATAAATTCAATCACATTGGTCAATAGTCCATAATCAATCCCATTTATTATTATACATATCACCATATGTATCAATAAATAAAACATTCATCTTATGAATTAAAATCATTCCATATATATATCAGTATCATTTGATGGGCAATTTTAAGTTACATAAAATCTAATTTCAAGATTAAAATAAACTCTTTATTTTAATTATAAAATTATTAAAAATTATTATATATATATATATATATATATATTAGTTAACAGTGAATAACCAAATCACACATCATGCATTTGAATAATTAAAACAATTCATTGTTAACTATTACTTATATATAATATAATATAAATCGAAGTTCATGATTCATCTGTTAACTTTGTAAAATCAAATCAGTGTAATAATGAGATAACACTTCGTGATTTAATAACAAGTTTAGCGAATTGATTTCGGCTTTTTCTTTTTTCTTTCTTTTTTTTAAAAATAATTTTTATACAATAAATTATGCCCAATAAATTATTCAAAATACATACATATACATATATGGAATCAAAGCAATAATTCACATAAAGTTTTTCTCTAATACCACTTTAAGGTTTTGTGAAAATCAAAGTAGCAATCAAATTGCAAAATAAGCGGAAGCAAAGTAAAATCAAATTTTAAAATTTTTCACAAACGAAATACCCAGATAATCTTTGTGACGCCCCCAAAATTAGGAATACATCACCCATCTTGGGTCGCCAGATACATGATACAAAATACAAATACAAACTAATTATACAACGGTTATGTAAAATATGACAAAACATATGCTGTAAGTTTTAATACAAATATTGTCATCTAGACAATATCCACATTCAATGGAGTCCTCATTACATTTATTATTACACTATTTCACAGAATAGTGAGGACTACTAATGCACCATCTAGGACCATCACTCTGTTCCCCGACTAGTCACAGCTCCGTTCTCATTTCCTGAAGAGAACAATGAAAGAAAGGGTGAGCTCAACTAGCCCAGTAAGAAATATTATAACTAAGATAATGCAGAATAAATTATCGTTAGCCTTCAACAGTGTTAAACTGATACAATACAACAAACATCAAGTTTAATTGCAGCGGAACAAGCAATCCATTAGAAGAGTCAAGTAGAGAATAAAGTCTACTATCTCCTATAATTTAAAAGGTTTTTCATCACTTTTATCGCTGAGACTCAACTCAATAAATAATCCACATCATCAAATCATCCTTGTACTACAGGCCAAGGATATTCTTTAGTATCACGACCATGAATTATCCATGCACTACGGGCCAAAGATAATCGTGTTTTCATCAACGGTCCTGATCATGCCATAAAATAATTCATCTTTGCACCCTTGGCCGAAGAGAATCCATAGCCATAATCAAACCAAAAATTGTCCATCAATGCATTACGGGCCAATGAGGACTTTTTACACATCATTTATTACATTACGGTCATGATTATACCGAATAATCCCTGGTCATAATCATACCAAGTCCATCTATGTACTACATGCCACATATAAATTTCAACATAATATAAACATGAGGATGATGAGAATGACATAATAATTCAATAAAACAAGTTCAAGAATTAATTTATCCAGAAACTAATAACGTCCAAATTGTCAACATGATACTTCTTTGTAGAGTAAAATTCAAGAATGCTCAGAAGAATATTTCCATGAAAAGATACTGGTTGAAGCGCAAATATCAAGGATATTCCACTAATTTCATGGAGTATAGAAGTCAAAACTTTAACCAACTCAATATAATAAAGAATGGAATAACAAAAGAAATCACCGAACTGCGATAGGCCGCGACATCCGAGTTATTCCAATGAGAATAATAAAGACGGAACCAGGTCTAGCGTAAAACGCATGCATGTGATATATTCTAACGGAGAATAATAAAGAGCGGAACCAGTCCAAAGATAAAGCGATGAGATATGATATTCCAATAGGATAATAAAGAATGAAATAACTGAAGAATTTCACCAAGTATAGGGTAGCCAGATATCTGACTTTTTCCAAATGTAATAATAAATAATGGAATAACAGAAGAATTTCACCAAGTATAGGGTAGCCTGCGTATACATGTTATTCCAACAAGATAATAAATAATGGAATAACAGAAGTTCTCTTCATAAATATAAAAGAAATAATACCCCTTACGAGTACAACAAATAATATCCCTTACCTTAGAAAGAAGAGTACTGGATATAGGATTAGTGAAGTAGCAGAACACTTTTTTTCTTTCTCTCTATAGTTTCTCTCTCTAGAGTTTCAGTGAATTCGTAAGAAATAATGAAGGAATGTGCTTCTATTTATAGAAGAATGGACTGCATAGTAACTTATTCATGAACGGTCCAGATTGATTTACTTTTAATCGGACGGTCCAGATTTAAAGCAAAATCTTTTAAATAAAATATAATATATTCTATTTATAATCTAATAAAATGAATAACTTTATAAAATTATTCTGTTTTATATAAAAAGATTTTACTATGCAGGCACTATGCAACACTATGCATAATAAAATATAATATATTCTATTTATAGAATAACTTTATAAAAGTATTTTGTTTTATATAAAAAGATTTTACTATGCAAAACAATATGCATAATAGAATATACTATATTCTATTTATAGAATAACTTTATAAAAGTATTCTGTTTTATATAAAAAGCTTTTCTGTTTTATTACATTAATAATATCAATAAAATAAAATTGAGTGACTTATCACGTAAGCATTAATAATCAATACTGTGTGCTGCTATGCAACCACGCGTATTACTGTACTTTTACTACTGAGTAGTTCAATAGTTTTAATGGTAAAACTTCCGCCGTTATTTTCATAAAAATATTTTTGTCGTTTTCTCAATCCGAAAATAATTCTGTTGTGGGGTCCACCAATGATTGTACCGTCGTACGGATATTCCCTGACAAAAAGAATATTCCCCGATCAATCGAATATAATATGACAACTTGCATACTTTGAAAAATTTATAAAAATTACCCACAACTATAACATTATATTAAATCCACACCATATTAAAAAATTTATTTCGAGAAAATTAAATATTTATTCATAAAATCTAGGGTCTCACAATCTCCCCTCCGTATGGAATTTCGCCCTCAAAATTTACGTACGTACCTGGTATGCCGAACAGGTGAGGATACCTTGACTTCACTTTAAATTCTAACTCTTGAAGTATAACCTTTGAGCGTCGAGTATGATCCTTCTTATCCAAGATTTTAACACGTATCTCCTCATACGTTAAATCTTCTGCTATCTCGTTCGGTTCTAAATTAATAATGTGGTTCGGGTCGTCCACATATTTACGTAACATCGATACGTTAAAAACGTTATGAACACGCGACATACGTGACGGTAAAACGAGTCTATAAGCCATAGTTCCTATTCGATCGAGGATTTCAAATGGGCCAATTAAATCGAGGGTTGAGATTTCCTCTCTTCAGCAACTCTTGCTTTTAAAATAACGCCCTCTTAAACCTTCTTCATCACATTTATCAGCTCCGGGTGTGTAGCTTGAGCGGCTTTAACTTTATCGATTAAAGTCGATTCTACTCGTATATTCATTATTTTCACGTGGGTTCATATATTCGAACTTGTAAACGCATACGATCTTCTACTCAACACGTCAGCTATCACGTTCGTTTTCCCACGATGGTATTGAATGGTACGATCATAATCTTCAACAGCTCGAGTTAACGTCTTTGGCTCATTATACGTTCGTTTTAAGTAAAGAAATATTTGAGGGTTTAAGAAATGGGTTTTGTACTAGGGTCAATACAAAATTTCGATTTCACGCTCTGGGGGTAGGCTAAGAAGTCTTCAGGAATACGTCAAGAAATTTATTAACGATCAAAATATCATTCAAATCTATGACCCTCATCCAAGACTTGGATATTACGTCACATTGATACCTATCAACTTGCCATCTTCATTCACGATGTCGCCTACAGAATGTCTGGCTTCGGTGCATTCCACACATCGAAGTCAACAACGAAAGGATCGGGGCTCTTTACTTATGGCTTGATATGAGAATGATTGACTTTAGTGGTTTGATTGCTTGAATTCGCATAACAGGTTGGTTAGGAGTATGAAAGCTAATAACCTTACAAAAAGCATGATGAGTAGTTAACCAATCGATTCCTAAAATCATATTAAAGACAAGTATTTTCAAAGAGATAAGATCGACAGGTAATGTGAAAGTGTTAGTTTGAATCAAACAAGATTTATAAACAGTGGAGGTAACGAAGGTTTCTCCCAACTGAGTTTAAAAAGATATATCAAAGTCTAACTTCTCCGAAGTTAACTTCAAACATTGAACACAACTAGGTGAAATAAAAGAGTGAGTAGAACCCAGATTCAACACTAACACGGTATAGACTTCGCAAGAGTTTATGACTAACATACCCGTGATAATTTTATTCTAGTTCCTCGTCACGAAAAAAAATGCTCTCTTAAACTACCGGCTTTGGCTTGTCTAGGACATCCTTTGGCATCACTATCCCAGCTGGACTTGACTTCACCATACGACAAAATCGAGCTAGGTGACCTTCTCTTCCGCAATTAAAACACGCTTTGGATTACTGCGTACAGTTTGGACGGATGTGTCCCTCCAGTCCGCATTTGAAACATACGACCGGTGGTCGTTCTTCTTCCTTTGAAATGGGTGCTAGTGCCAACGTCTTCACGTCATTGTTGAACCTTTTCTTCTTGAAATGTCCATTCTTATTGTTTTGGCCATGATTACCACCGAAGTGGCTACCATTTCTGGCATATTGATTACCTCCATGCTTATTGTCACTGCTTTGATGACTGTTATCACCCCAGATTATCATTTTTTACCGCTTGCTCTCTTTGGTTGGGTTGACTCATTATCGCGCTCCAATAACTGAGCCCTATTAACAACATCTGAATACAAACACAATTTATAAGAGATAAGATATTGGTGTATCTCAGGTTTCAAACCTCTTAGAAACATTCGCGTCATTCTCTCCTCATTATCAACCAAATGGGACGAAAATCGGGACAACTCGGCAAACTTGGCTTCGTACTACGACACGGTCATGTTATTTTGCTCCAACTTGATAAACTCGCCCTCCTTCATGTGATGAATACTTTTGGGAAAGTACTTGTCATTGAACAACTCTTAGAACTTCTCCCAAGACATCTTGAGTGCGTCAGGCTGGGTACGTTTTACAGATTCCCACTAGTAATCTGCCTCTTCACGCAACATAAAGGTGGCGAATGGAACCTTTTACTCCTCTGAGCATTCCAAGACATAAAATATCTTGGTGATCTGCTTTATCCACATCTCTGCCTTAAGTGGTTCTGGCTTTCACAAAAACTTCGGCGGTCACAGCTCCATGAACTTCTTAGCAGTGACCAACCGTGGGTTGCCATTGTTTTCACCTGCATTATGAACAGCAGTCCCTCTCGTTTGGTGTTGCATGAATTGCATAAATCCTATGAACATTCCATCGTTCATCATCTGGTCAGTGTTGTTGTATGCTTGAGGATTGTCGCCTTCCTGATACACATTATCCTGATTATTGATCTGTGGAGACTCAACGGTCTCCTGTGCTCCATTGATGTTCTCAACATTCTCGGATGCCATTTTTAAACACTACCACAAAACAAGGGTTAATTAACATATCACATATTATCCCTATACTCTGACCGACCAATTAAATATGAAATAAACTTAGGTAGGTCATACTAGCGAAGGAAATCCCCGTCTCTCCCCTCCTAGTTCTTGTCTCACATCTCAGCCAGTGATCATATCCCTAAGCTTTGATACCAACTGTGATGCCCACAAAATTAGGTATACATCACCCATCTTGGGTTGCCAGATACATGGTACAGAATACAAATACAAACTAATTATACAACGGTCGTGTAAAATATGACAAAACATATGCTGTGAGTTTTAATACAAATATTGTCATCTAAACAATATCCACACTCAATGGAGTCCTCATTACATTTATTATTACACTATTTCACAGAATAGTGAGGACTACTAATGCACCATCTAGGACCATCACTCTATTCCCCGACTAGTCCCGCCTACGTTCTCATTTCTCAAGAGAACGGTGAAAGAAAGGGTGAGCTCAACTAGCCCAAGAAGAAATATTATGACTAAGATAATGCAGAATAAATTATCGTTAGCCTTCAACAGTGTTAAACTGATAAAATATAATAACTATCAAGTTTAACTGCAGCGGAAAAAGCAATCCATTAGAAGCGTCAAGTAGAGAATAAAGTCTACTATCTTCTATGATTTAAAAGGTTTTTCATCACTTTTATCGCTGAGACTCAGCTCAATAAATAATCCACATCATCAAATCATCCTTGCACTACAGGCCAATGATATTCTTTAGTATCACGACCACGAATTATCCATGCACTACGGGCCAAAGATAATCGTGTTTTCTTCAACGGTCCTGATCATGCCATAAAACAATTCATCTTTACACCCTTGGCCGAAGATAATCCATAGCCATAATCATACCAAAAATTGTCCATCAATACATTATGGGACAATGAGAACTTTTTCCACATCATTTATAACATTACGGTCATGATTATCTTAGAATAATCCCCTAGTATAATCGTACCAAGTCCATCTATGCACCAGGTGCCATGATGACTTTCAACATAATATAAACATGAGGATGATGACAATGACATAATAATTCAATAAAACAAGTTCAAGAATTAATTTATCCAGAACTAATAACGTCCAAATTGTCAATATGATACTTCTTTATACAAGAAAATTCAAGAATGCTTAGAAGAATATTTCCATAAAAAGATCTTTGGATGAAGCACAAATATCAAGGATATTCCACTAATTTCATGGAGTATAGAAGTCAAAACTTTAACCAACCTGAATATAATAAAGAATGGAATAATAAAAGAAATCACCGAAGCTTGCGATAGATCAGCCTTACAAAAAGTTATTCCAACAGAATAATAAAGAGCGAAACTGAGTCCGGCGAAACGCATGCATGACAGGATATTCCAATAAAATAATAAAGACGGAATCAGTGCCGTGTAAAACGCATGCATGTGATATATTCTAATGTAATAATAAAGACGAAACCAGTCCGGTAAAGCTAAGCAGATATGATATTCCAACGGGATAATAAAGAATGAAATAACAGAAGAATTTCACCAAGTATAGGGTAGCCTGCATATACAGGTTATTCCAACAGAATAATAAATAATGCAATAACAGAAGAATTTCGCCAAGTATAGGGTAGCCCGCGTATACATGTTATTCCAACAGGATAATAAATAATGGAATAACATAAGTTCTCTTCATGAATACAAAAGAAATAGTACCCCTTACGGGTACAACAAATAATATCCCTTACCTTAGAAAGAAGAGTACTGGATATAGGAGTTGTGAAGTAGCAGAACATTTTTCTTCTTTCTCTCTATAGTTTCTCTCTCTAGAGGTTCAGTGAATTCGTAAGAAATAATTAAGGAATGAGCTTCTATTTATAGAAGAATGGACTGCATAGTAACTAATTCATGAACGGTCCAGATTGATTTACTTTTAATCGGACGGTCCAGATTTAAAGCAAAATCTTTTAAATAAAATATAATATATTCTATTTATAATCTAATAAAACGAATAACTTTATAAAAGTATTCTGTTTTATATAAAAAGATTTTACTATGCAGGCACTATGCAACACTATGCATAATAAAATATAATATATTCTATTTATAGAATAACTTTATAAAAGTATTTTATTTTATATAAAAAGATTTTACTATGCAAAACACTGTGCATAATAGAATATAATATATTCTATTTATAGAATAACTTTATAAAAGTATTACATTTTATATAAAAGCGCTTTCGCATTTTATTACATTAATAATATCAATAAAACAAAACTGAGTGACTTATCACGTAAGTATTAATAATCAATATCATGTGCTACTATGCAACCACACGTATTATTATACTTTTACTACCGAGTAGTTCAACAGTTTTAACGGTAAAACTTCTGCCGTTATTTTCATAAACTTATTTTCGTCGTTTTCTTAATCCGACAATAATTCTGTTGTGGAGTCCACGATGATTGTATGCGTCGCATTTAATATTCCCCCGACAAAAAGAATATTTCCCGACCAATCGAATATAATATGACAACTTGCATACTTTGCAAATATTATAAATATTACTCACAACTATAACATTATATTAAATCCACACCATATTAAAAATTTTATTTCGAAAAAATTAAATATTTATTCATAAAATCTGGGGTCTCGCAATCTTTTATGCATATTATTAATTAAAACGAAGAACAAGAAGATATGGAATCATACCCTTGTAGATACGAGCTTGCACAAGTACGAGTTCAACTCATACTTCTCTGCGATCTACTTGAATCTCTGGGTAGATTCCTTCCTTTGATTAATGTTAGCCACCCAAGTTTATGGCATCTGAGGTGATTCACCAAGGAAGAAGAATTTTCAAGAAGAAGGGTGTATTGGCTCAAACCCTAGTTTTTCCTATCTATATAGAAAAAGGGGCGTACTCTCTTACTTTTGGAGTGGCGTATATATTTGATATATGATATAAGACTAATCTTATAAAGATATCAGGTAACCCTATTTAATATAATAAGGTATTATTTATTTAATTAAACTACTTTAATTAATTGGGCTCCATAATCTTATTAGAGATAATTAATTAAACTCCCTTAATTAATTTTGCCTCCTAATCCTATTAAGAATAAATGAGAATACTTATATTAAATTAATTCCTAAACTCTTTTAAAAATTAAAATAATAATAATTGTAATAATATTAATAGACTCCTCTTATTAATTTATATTTAATATTTCCTAATTATTAAATAATAAATATTTAGCTATTTAATTTATTCTAACATCATAGATTAAATTAAATAAACTTAACGTATTATTACGATTATGTCATTAACTTCTTAAATAATTATTCTTCCTTTTATGGTGTGACCTTTTAGGTTCTCCATATTAAACCGGTTGTGAATAAATCAATTAGAACAATTATAATCTTATATAGATAAATAAATTAGAATATTAATTTATTTAAATAAATAACATTTATTATACAATAGGGATAAGCCTCCCTAGCGATCAATGACTTTCTAGATAATATATGTAAGACCCCACTTTTTTATGAATAAAGATTTTTTTTCTCTAAATATTATTTTGAATAGTAAGGTGTGGATTTGATATAATACTATAGTTATGGTGATATATGCAAATTTTGCAAAGTAAGCAAGTTGTCATAAAATATTCTTTGGTCAGGGAATATTCTTTTTGTCTGGAATATTCATACGACGACACAATTATCGGTGGACCCCACAAAGGAATGATTGTCGGATATAGAAAGCGACAGAAATAATATTTTTATAAAAATAACAGCAAAACTTTTACCGTTAACTGTTGAGATACCCAGTGATAAAAGTACAGTAATACGCATGGTTGCAAAGTAGTACACGATATTGTACAATATCTCTGATTATTTATGCTTACGTAAGAAGTAACTCAGATTCATTCAATAATTGCCACAGTAGTTGCAGCATAGTATCTCATATTATTGATTCAATTATTGTCACAGTATCATCTGCACAATATTATATATTATTAAATCAATAATTGAGATGACATAGTTATTCATATCATTATTTGTATTATTGACAATGTCTAGAAAGTTCTGTCGAGGAAAGGGGTTAGGTTATTTAATTGCGCGCCAATAAGGAGAAATCCTTATCGGAAAGCACCCTCTTTCCTGGAAATGATCTGGTTGTCAATATTGTGAGTTATAATATTAATGATGAATAATTGTTGAAAGATTAAAAATGTGTTTATTAAAGATAAGTGATTTATGATAAATATGTAATTAATTTTTGATATAAAAGAGGGGTTGTCATGAAGTATTTGTTGAAAGTTTGGCTTATTACATGGACCCCCACTAACTCATTTTTCAAAATCGCCGGTAGAAAGTTGTCTCAGTTTTGTTTTATTATTATTATAATAGAAAACTTTTTATATAAAACAAAATACTTTTTATACTATATATTAAGTTATTCAGTTTATTAGCTTATAAATAGAATATACTATATTTTATATAAAGTTTTTATTTTATTAGAATATTTTATTGCACAATAATTAATAGTAAAAATCATAAAATTCTATGAATTCACCGAATTCTTTGCACCCGTGAATTCTTAAATATTGTCATGCCATTCTCCTATAAATAGGATGCGTAGTTAAGAAATAAAAATCACACCAGAATCATAGAATTCTTCTTCTATAATATTATGCGTATTTCTTTCTAGTATAAGGATACTTTGAGTATAACAAATAGTGCAAGTTTTCCTCGAGAATATCTCTGATATACCAGTAAGATTTTCTCTCCTACTAAGGTAAGGGGTATTATTTATTTCATCTTCGTAAGCGATATTATTTTTTGTGTTCGTAAGGAATATTATTTGCGTTCAAATATTCGTAAGGAATATTATTTTCGTTCAATATTTGTAAGAGATATTATCTTCGTTCAAAATTCGTAAGGAATATTATTTTCGTTCAATATTCGTAAAAGATATTATTTTCGTTCAATATTCGCAAGGAATATTATTTTCTTTCATACTCTATTGTATGTAAGTGATATTATTTCATTTCATACTCCTAAATCTACACTTATTTTGATAAGTATTGCTTCTATTATCCCTGAAATTAGTAGAATATCCTTGAATTTTGTGTTTCATCTAGTATCATTTCATGAGAATATTCGTCTGAACTTTCTTATTAAATTTTAATATTTTCATTTGGGGTACTATTCATGTGGTACTATTCACTCGGGTACTATTCATTCGGGTACTATTCATACGATACTATTCATGGGTACTAATCATACGATACTATTTATGGGTACCATTCATACGGTACTATTCATAGGTACTATTCATACGATACTATTCATAAATATTGTTCTCAACAAAATTTAATTTTCTTTTATGTCCAAACTATTTTTGATACATGAATATCATTCTTGAATCTTACTCCACAATTAGTTATCATGTTATAAATTAAATTATAATCTCTAATATTTATCCTTGATCTCACTTGATTGATTCCTTATATCATTGTCATCATCCTCATGCTTATATTATGGTGAAAGTCATATTTGGCCCGTAGTGCATGGATGAACTGTTGATTGGTATAATTATAACCAGAAATTGTGTATTGGTATAATCATGACCTGTAATGTTACAGACAAATGATGTGGTAAAAGTCCTCTTTGGCCCGTAGTACATAGATGGACAGTTATTTGGCATGATCATGACCACTGGTGATACTAACGAATATTGATGATGAACTTTTAAATCATAGAAGATAGTAGACATCTTGATCATGATCTACTTAACTCTTCTAATGGATTGCTTATTCTGCTGCAGTTGTTGATCTAAAATTTGTTGTCTATTGTATTCTATCATATTTTTCTCTGTTGAGGACTAAAGATAATTTGTTCTACATTATCTTAGTCATAATATTCTTTACTGGGCTAGTTGAGCTCACCCTTTTCTTTCATTGTTCTCTTCAGGAAATGAGAATATAGTTGGAACTAGTCAGGGAATAGAGTGATGGTCCAAGAGGTTGTTATAGTAGTCCTCACTATTTTATAAAATAGTGTGATAATAATTGTAATGAAGACTTTATTTGAGTTTGGATATTATCTACGAGACAATATTTGTATTAAAACTTACAGCTTATGTTTTGTCGTATTTTTCATAATAGTTAATAGTTGTATAAATGAAGTTGTATTTGATTTTTGTACCATGTATTTGACGACTCAGAATAAGTTGTGTGGACCTATTTTGGGGGCATCAGAGTTGATATCAGAGCTTAGGGATATGATCTCTAGCGGAGATCTGAGGCTAGAACTAGGAAGGGAGAGACGAGTAAATCCTTCGCTAGTGTGTCCTACCTAAGCTTATTTGTTATTTAATTTGTCAGTCAAAATATAAGGATAATATGTGGCATGTCAATTTCTTTAATTAACACTTGTTTTGTGGCAGTATTTAGGAATGACATCTGAAAATCAAGAGATAAACTCATATAGAGTTTTAAGTGATGAATTAAGAAGATTCATTTAAAGAATAAATAGAGGAGTATAATATCTTGTTATAACAAATATTTTAATTGGGAGTACTCATTAAGTTATTAATCTTCATTGTAGGATGTCAGGTGAAGAAGAACTTAGAGATATCCATGTGATGAGTGAAGAATTATTAGTTGCACCCGAGCTAGTCGCAAAGGTAGCAGCTGAGAGTGAGAAAGAAGAGGATCCTGAGGAGGATTTATTAGAAGAATTTTATGATCGAAATATAGAACTGCAAGATCGTATTCGTGAGTTAGAAGAGCAGGGTGAAGAATGGCAGGCGGTCTTGGAACAAAGGGATGCAACAATTAAAGATTTTTCTACCCGATATGTGATGATTGAACATAAGCTTTCTTTGGCAGAGTATATAATAATAGAGATGAAATCTGAAATGCAAATGTCAAAGATTATCTGAAAGAAGAAACATTTGAATGAGTGAAAATGGAGGATGCATGTGTAAAAGTCGCACGATGCGTTGATATTGTAGAAAGGGAAGTCCGATCCAAGAAGGCTAAAATAGATGATATTTATTTCTCTTTTTGGACAGCAATTGGGAGAACCCAACATCGAGTTTTGAATTACCCTGTACAGAGCAGTCAACCCCAATTCGATATGGATCGAAGATTAATGATTCAGATCATGGATCAGGAGTACGACGAAGCAGTTGAGGGTGGAATATACCCTATAGAGAAGTTAATTCTAGCGGTAATAATGACACCAAAGGCTATCCCGGACAAGTCAAAGTCGGTGGTTCAAGGGAGAGCATTTGTAATGACATCCCAAAAAGTGAGGAACCCGAATGAAGTATAACGGGTAAGTTAATCATAAACTCTTGCAAAGTCTATACCTTATTCGATACCGGTTCTTCCCACTCTTTTATTTCACCTAATTGTGCTTAATGTTTGAACTTGACTCGTGAGAAATTAGACTTTGAGTTATCGGTTGAAACTCTGTTAGGAGAAACCTTCATTACATCCACCATTTATTAATCTTATTTGATTCAAATTGACACCCTCAGATTACCTGTTGATCTCATCCCTTTAAAAATACTTGTATTTGATGTGATTTTAGGAATCGACTGGTTAACTATTCATCATTCAAACCTGTTATGCGAATTCAAGCAACCAAACCACTAAAGTCAATCATTGTCATATCAAGCCATAAAGCTATTCATTTATTGAAACATGAATGTCAAGCTTTTTTATCCCATGTCACGGATTTAAACAAAAATACATCAGATTTGAATGATATTTCTATTGTTAATAAATTTCCTGACGTATTACCCGAAGAACTTCCTCACTTACCCCTAGAACGTGAAATCAAATTTTGTATTGACCTTGAACCCGATACAAAACCCATTTCCAAAACTCCATATTGAATGACTCCTATAAAACTTCAGGAGTTAAAAACCCAACTACAAAAGTTGGTACCCGAGCCTCTATCTGGTGACTTCTTTTGTTGAATACACTGAAGCCAAACTCTCCATATGAGACACCATATTTGTGCGGCAATAAACTGATAGGTGCTATTGTGAGGTGTTATCTAAGGTTGGGATATGAGTCACAGTTGAGAACAACCTAAGTTAGTAATCAAAATACGTAGCTTTCTAGGCTTAGTTGGTTATTATCGAAGATTCGTGGAAGGATTTTCTCGAATCACCACTCCATTAACTCAGCTGACCCGTAAAGATACAAAATTCAGATGTAGCGAGGAAGGTGAGAAGAGCTTCTAATAACTCAAGAGGAAACCCATTTCAGCGCCTGTTCTGACAATACCATCTTGGAAAAGCTAACGTAGTAGCTGACACGTTGAGTAGAAGATCATATGCGGGTACGAGTGCGATATTTTCAAACACAAAGACCCATTTCGTATGACTTACAAATGATGGAGATAGAGTTAAAGAATCTAGGGACTTGTAGACACTCGAAATTTAGCATTCCTGTAACTAACCCTGTAGGAGGGCAAAATCGACTTCCAGAGATAATCCTGGCATTTAAGACATCTCAATCTCGGAGACAACCCCGGGATACTCAGTTTTCAATATCGGAGATAACCCAAGATACTCAGCTTGAGTCTCAGAGATAGCCCCGGGAGTTTCAGTTCCAAACCTTGAAGATAACCCTGAGGAAAGCAATTCCAATCCTGGAGATAACCCCAGAATAGTCAACTTCAACCTCGGAGCCAGCCACGAGGCACCCAGTTCCAACCCCGGAGCAAACCCTGGGAGGTCAAACACATCTCAGAGATAACTCTGAGGATGTTCAGTACTCAAAGCAACCTAATCTCAAAGATAACCCTGAGCAACGACTACACCATCTGGACAAAGCCGAAGATGACCCTGATGAAGGGCAAAAATGTCATTTTGCCACCTCGATACTATATTCACGTCGTCTCAACATCATTTCATCCACATTCTACATAGAAGTGTGCAACAAGAACCATAGCTCAAAATCACAAGTGACTACTATGCAAGACAGCACATCGGATAGAATTTAAAGATTTGAAGATCTGGTCATGGACCCATCTTCCCATCTTCGTATAACCTCTTATTCCGAAAAGGTATAGAACGCCTAAATCGGATGTCCAGATTGAATGTTATGAAGGTTTGAGCAGATAGCACGTTGCACGAGTGAACGTTCTTCAAGACGACGGGCCTGCAAAGCTCGGGGTAACCCAGGCAGCCGCAGGTAGACCCGCGGCTGCTGTAGGTGGACCCGCGACTCTCCCTCTATAAATAGAGGGATTGGTGTGGCCATTTTAAGTAGAGAAAGAGCGAGGAAACCCTATCCATTTCACTCCGTACACACTTCTATAGTGATCCAAACTGAGTGCTTCTTTTTTCTAAACATTTTAAGCTTGTGTTTTACTATATATTGAAATTTAACCGGTGGAAACCAAGTTTTCATATGTGTAAAGCTATCTAAAGTCTTCTTGGCAGCCCACTGTAAGATATTTCAAATTCTTAAGCTTTATAATACTTTTTTATATATATATATATATATATATATATATATATATATATATATATATATATATACTCACGTTGAGAGTCGCATTATGTGGGTATGCCCGGATCGTCGATCTGTGGCTTTTTCTTGCTTATATATATATATATATATATATATATGTGTGTGTGTGTGTGTGTGTGTGTGTGTGTGTGTGTGACCCCCCAAAATTCGGGTTACTTGACCCCCGAGTTTGGTGCTCACGATCCACAATATAATTAACATCTAACTACCCATTTATTGATGAATAAAATATTACATCGCATTAACTGATATAGTTAATACATTCGTCCCAGGTTATCTAACCTTTATATTACAAGCATAACCTTTAGATATACAAAAAGGTTTAACAAACATAACATAATAATAATGTTAATCATAATTACTCTATCACTATGCCTTTGCCTTTGTTCTTCACAGCACCTCCTGCCACTTCGTCTCTAGCTGAAAAGTTTTATTTAGCAAGGGTGAGCAACAAATTTGCCCCGCAAGTTAAGACATACAATGAATGTATAAGAATCAAGAATAACAGACTATCTATTTAGATAGAATAACACCAACGTTTAGAAAACTTTGAAATAGTGGAATAATTTGTTCTTCTCTGACCAATCTTCTCGCAACCTATGAAACACAATAGCTCAATAATGAAAGGGTACAACACTTTCAAAGTTTTTACGATATTCGATTGAATAATAATTTAGAAGTATTCTCCAAAGTTTAAGCTGAAGAATCTCAAATGATCTTGAAATTATCTTCTCGAGTAACTATCAAAGATTTACCTTGATATACCCAAATAACAGGATAAAAATATTTTCCAGAATTACGCTGAGTGATTATAAAGGATCTTGAACTTCTCTTCTCGAGTCACTATCAATGATATACTTTGATATACCCAGGTGTATCAGTTAACCATAAAGATTAAGTCATACTCCTCCGCAAGTACTTAGAGCAGCCAACTCGTTGTACCCTATATTATGCATAATACTTACACGCGCGTAAAGGCCGAATATACGACAAAATATGTCCTCTTTGTATAAAAGGTTGTTCTTCTTAGTCTTATAATCAAAGTTTGATTTATAACAACGAAATATAATGATTTCAATATCTAATCACTTTCTCGATCTAGCCGAAATAATTAACATCGATTTGTCAATAATAATTGAATTCTCTTCTCGAACCTATTAAGTTCTAACAAATATCGTCTAACCAGAATAATTGGCTAAGACATATCTCAACACGATTCGACAATAGACAAGAATTATTTATACTGTCAATAATAGCTTCTAAGGATGTAAGTATCCAACAACAGTTATTCTCCAAGTATATTTTTAGAATCACAAATTCAAATTGAATTAATAAATATGCACTAACTGCGAATAATCAACAATAATTCTCAGACGTGGTCTAATCAACAATAATTAACCACCATAATAATTAAACAAATATAACTCAAGGTTGAGTTAAGAAAACTTGCCTTTCGCGTTGACTACTGCTACATAATATACTTATCTAGGTTCGTAAGATCTATAATCAACAATATCGGTCTCACAATTAGCACAATAATTCACAAAACATAATACTGTAATTCACAGTCAATTTTTCTCCCAGACACAATACCACATAGTCACATCAGTGTTTATAACATATATAAACACTTATCAAGTCTAACTAGTTCGGTATGGTTGGACTCAAGTCTATTCTCGGTGTACTGGTCACCCTATCCGAAAATTAACAATTGTATTGTCAACTAAACCTGGTCTCAAAGCTTCAATATTATTTTAGATAAGTCAAATATCGTTTATAATATTTTTCGGAAGCTTTTAATAATTTTCTAACAATTATTATAATTTATAATAATTTTTCAAACACGAGAATCATTTTAAATAATTTAAATACTAATAAATACATCATCATTAATATTTAATAATATTTAAAATATTAATGAAATATTTGTCAAAATATTAAAGTTATCAATAATAACTTAAAATATTTATAAATGACCAATATTCTACTTAAATGATTTTTTAAAATAATTAAAATCTTCTTTAAATCATCACCATTAATATTTAAATATTAATGAATTTATCATCAAAATATTTAAAGTCATTAAGTATAACTTAAAATATTTTAAAATCATTTTCTCATTTTTAATTGATTTTTAAATCAATAAAATCATTTTCCCATCATTTATTTAATTTAGTAATTAAATAAATCTAATATCATTAATATTAAATTATTAATGAAAATTCTCAAAAAATATTAAAAGTTATATTTTATAACTCAAAATATTTTTAAACAATTTATTCTTATTTAACATAATTTTTATAATACTAAAATCATTTTTCTCT
Source organism: Panax ginseng (assembly GCA_020205605.1). Taxonomy (NCBI): domain Eukaryota; kingdom Viridiplantae; phylum Streptophyta; class Magnoliopsida; order Apiales; family Araliaceae; genus Panax; species Panax ginseng. The sequence goes on along the minus strand of CM035134.1, from coordinate 65,171,184 downwards.
AATTTATTTAATATACTAATTAAATAAATTAAATACTATTAATATTAAAATAATTATAAATATTAATGAAAAATATCCAAAATTATCAAAATTCATTTTTTCATAAATAAAAATAATTTTTAAAACCATTTTTGTAATTTTTAGAATTTATTTTCTATTTTTAATCATTTTTTAGAAATTCAGAAAATTAAAATAATTAAAATCGTCGTTGTAGCCTTTAGTTACGCTTTCTGCCGCTGTAGGTGTTCATGGGTTCAAGAACACTGACAACAGGCTTAGCAAGGGCCTTACTTTGACCGTTAATGATTCTCAGTTAATACTTGATCTGGCCAATCTAAGACTCAAATCGTATAATAGGAATGTAACACTACAATCTGAAACCATCATCTTGATCATATAACAAACAAACAATGAGATCTTAGCCTCCAAAGTCGTTGTCAGAGTGTTCCTGGGTTTTCTGGGTAACCTAGAAACCCAAGCAGTTTCGAGTGCCCAGTTTCTTGCTCGATTTCCTTTAAGTTCTGTTCATTACTTAAGTGTTCTAAGGCTTTAAACATGTTATTCTCATGTCATAGAACATATATATAACAACAGATTAGTCCAACAACATCACAATATCCAGATTTAGTTCGGTCAAAGGCTGTCAGAAAACTAGTTCATTCGTTTTCTGGAAATTCCAGAAAACATAAAACGTGATCGAGTAGGCCAATTTGACCAGCCACTCCATTCGATCTATTGCTTGTTTAAAGGATCTAAAGGCATGGATCTAAAGTCCATATATCAGGCTACAAACTAAATACAATAACATCATCAAATCACTTAAAAACTGACAGATCAAGGCCTTAGAAAATCTTGTCAAACAGTGTTTATGGATTTCTGGGTTACCCAAAAATCACTCGGTCATGGTCGGTCAACCAATTTTGACCAACAATATCTTATAATGTGGACATTGAATAACTATGACTCCACTTCCAGATCACAGTTCTCATGTCAGACTACAAATCTAAAACATAAAACAATAAAAATTATAAATAGAGAAAGATATAGGGCCACTGACAATCACTTGTCAGACCACTAGCAGTGTTCTTGGGCAGTTTTGAAAATTTTTACTTTTAAGGCACTTTGATGCTATAGATCTATAATAGATCATCATATATCACCATAAAACATCCTTTAGCACAAATCTAAACACATAAACACAAATATTTTCTTAGCATACAAGATCAAAAGGTGAGTTAGGGTTTATACCTCTCTTGTCCGATCCTTGATCTTTGTTCTCTCATACTGATCTTTGTGTTTCTAGGGTTTATTTTGTGACTGAACTACTTGGGAATTAGGGGTTTGGAGAGAGAAGAGGTTTGATGAGAGCTAGATAGAAAATAAGTAAAATACATGAACTTTCTCTCTCTTAATCTTTTATAATACTTAGATGCAATGAATTTTGCTAACACAGCTGATGAGCTAGGCTGATTTGTTGGAGTTTATAAGCCATAAGGTCAAATTAGTTGGTCACCAAATCTTATTTTGGCAAGATTTACAAGTTAACTCATTAAAGAATGTAAAAAGGGTATTTTGGACATTAAACATGAAATTTTAATGGAAATTTAGACATTTGTCCAAACCCTTAGGGTTTAACCCTTAGGTTTTACAACTTTAGTTTTAAAAAAATTCAAATTAAGGTTTTTAAAATAGAAAATCAAGATGACAAAAATATATAATTAGTGTTTCCTAATAATATTAAAGGTTATCAATTACATTAGGGCTTACTAATTAGGATTAGGATTTCCTAATTAGGGCTTAGGGTTCCCAAATTAAAAATTAGGGTTTTTCGACATTTATTTAGGGTTCCTAACTGTATGTTAGGGTTTCTAAACATAATATTAGGGTTTCTAATCCCTTATTATGGTTTACTAATTTTAAACCATATCCGATCAATCATTGATCAATAACTCTATAAAGTACAAACGCGTACTCATCAACACAATTATTAAAATTGTATTTTCTATCGTATCCCTATCCGAACTTAGGGTTAGGGTTTTAATTTTTTAGTTAAGCACAACTCTACTCTTATTTCTCAGTCAATACTCAAATTGACTAATTCTCAAAACTCGTATCACCGATACACAACACAATATTGATAATTAATATACATATTAATTAAAATAAAAAAAAATTATTCGTAAAATTTAGAATATTCGAAATCCCGGGTTATTACATTATTCCCTCCTTATAAGGACTTCATCCTCGGAATCACCTCTTTCTTACACCCTATAATCTTTTAAAGTTGTATTATCAATTCATTTTTATCAATACAATATTAATTTATTCCTTATATTCTAACCTGCGACTTGGATCTATAAAAGAAAAAAATTCACAACATACATTTATCCAATATTACTTGCGTAATTTAAATATTAAGCGAAATCGTTACCTGTTTCCACCTCTTGAGCAGCTACTGCATCTTGCGCCATCATGATGAATGTACGGGCCGTTGGTTTTCTTTGTTGTGCATGTCCTTTAATCACTAAGGTTCTGCTACCAGGTCCCGTATTGACACTTTTCTTCTCCACATTCCTCTTTGGACAGTTTCGAACCATATGATCAGTCGATCCACACGCAAAATAACCTAGTATCTTCTTTGGATTGGGACAATTGGGTGACATGTGTCCCTCTTGATCGAAGTTATAGAAAACCCCTTTCTTCTTCAGATAAACTCCCGAATTGTTCTTCCCACAAGTCACACATGGCTCCCTCCCTTTCTTATCCCCTTCTGTCTTATTACCCAACTGGGTATTCTCGCTCCACTTTCTTTTGTTTTAATTGCTACCATAACTACTACCTCCTTAATTTGTCTTCTTCTATATCTCCTGATTATAACAGGATGTAGCTTTGCTTCCCCCTTCAGCAATTATCACTTTCTCCAACAAAGCCGCGAACGTATTAATCTGCAAATGACTATATTTTTGTATATACCCAACTTCAACCCGTTCTCAAACATTATCGCCTTCTGTAATTCTGTATCCACCTAATGAGGTGCAAATCTCACTAATTCATTGAATTTAGCAGCATATTCAGACACCGACATGTTCTCCTACTTCAGTTCCAAAAACTTAACTTCCATCTGAGCTTTCATACTCGACGAAAAGTAATTCTCAAAGAACAACTCCTTGAATCTTGTCCAACTTACCACAACTGTACCAGCTCTCGCCTGATTAGTCTCCTGCCAATAATTGGCTTCTCCCTTCATCAAGTATGTTGCAAAAGTTGTCTTTTGCTCTTTTGCCACTCGCACAATAATGAATGTTTTCTCTATCACCTTCACCCAAGTTTGGGCTTCAATCGGATATGTGGTTCCTTTGAATTCTGGGGGTCCTACGGCTTTAAAGTCTTTGAAGTTAGCCAATGTATCGACTGGCTGATTTCTCGCTCTTGCTACGGGAGCTCTATTTCCCATAGCTTGGGCTAGCATATCCACAAAATTCTGCATCGAGTCCGCTTGACCTCCTTCATTATTCACTGACTGCTCTTCTCTTTGACTTCGATTCTATCGTCTAGGCGGCATGATCTGATTTAAATAAAAATCTTACATTAATTCTCTTTCTCTACACAAATTCTTAACACAATAAGAATTCAACACATATTTCTCATATAATCGCATATTTATTCAATTAGTACATACTACATTTAGTACCTAACACATATTACTATCCCATTTTAAATATATTTTGGGATTAACCCACACAACTTTACACAAAAAGTTACAATTTTCCATTCACGCATAGCTATTCCTAGTTCGTCAAACTTACCACAATTATATGAGTGTATGAACTTATCCTAGTCAGACCATTGGCGTCCATTCGCTAAGGGATTCAAAACATTTCATATAATTATAAGTCATGAACTTACCATAAGTATGAGTTTTAAGAACTCACAAATTAATCTTATATACATTTAGAAAATAGAAATTACATTCATACAAACATATATATTTACATATGTTCACACATCATTCTCGATATTACAACCGTTAATATCACATCATACTACCAAAATATACTACTGCTTATATCTAAGTTATCTACTGTCCACTCCCGTCACCCGTATTCTTTTTGTTGGGACACTTGTTGAATCTGTGACCCGTTCTCCCACATGAAAAACACTTCCTCATATTCGGCTTAAGAAAATATAGGGAAATATGTCCTTCCTGCTTATAATTGAAGCACACGTTCTTCCACATCATGCACTCTCCTACGTGAGTCTTTATGAATTTAATTGATTATTTATGTGAGTAAGCTATGTGAAGGTCGTTCTATGGCCTAGAATGTGTGGATGAGGTTAGTATTCTGGCTTTGTGCTTGAACTAATTGTTTTGAATTTTCAAGACAAAAATAAAAGTTTTCCGAGAAATTTTCGTAAAAACACTATTCATCCGTTTTTGCTAAGGAATTAAGTTTGAAATTCTGAGAAATGCGTAATGATAGAATATGAGGACGAGATGGAATATTTAATAATATTTCATTTATGGCAAACAAAGTTTTTGCCTGCGGACTTAAAACCTAAGGGTTGAGAAGAATGATTTCCGAGAAGGAAATGTGAGGCATATAATGAATTACGATAATGATTATGCGCGTATGTTATATGAGTATGATACTATTTAGTATATAAGTATAATACTGAGATTTAATATGAAGTACAATACGATATTGTACGAGTACTATATGAAGAGAATACGTGAATTATACGTGTAGAATACGATTGGTGTAATGGACTTAGAGTTAGGACTTAGTATAATCAAATTGAGTTGGATTATATCAGGCCCAAGTTATTAAGTGATCAAACCCAAAGAATTATGAGTTAAAACCCAATGTTAGAATTAATTAAGCTCGATCCAAGAAATTGAACCGTGGGTCAAACCGGTGGGTCACCGAATGGGTAAAACCAATGGGGCAACCCATGGGGATGACCCATGGGCATGTGGGCCAGCCACTTGATGGCAAAGTAAAGGGAACTACTTGATCACCAAGTATTTTACTTGCTGATGAAGTAGTAAATAGTAAGGAGGTAGGGAGAAAAAACTATTTTACCCTCCATTTTAATTGCCTATGAATAGAAAGCTTAAGTTGGTTATTTTTGGTTTTCCAAGAGTCATTCAACTTATATTGAGAGAGAGAAAGAGCTAGACTTAAGCCATCATCTCACCTTGAAGCTTTTCATTAGAGATTTTAGCAAGAACACTAAGATCGTAAAGGTAATATCCACTTAATAATAATTTTCCATCTGTTTTGATTTCTTTGTTATAAAGAATCATAAATTGGTGGAGCATGCCTCTTATGGAGGAATAAGGATGGCTTGTAATATATAAAACCATTATAAGTCATGTGTAAATGAAAATCATAAGGTTTTACGTAAGTTAAAACCGTAGGAAATATTGAACTATGAACTTAGTTGTGAATGGACAAATTGAACACCGTCACTATTAAGATATTTGCATCTTGCTTGGTTAGGATGTAGATATGAAATCAATGGAGTGTTCCATTTTTTTTGGCTTATAGAACATTAGTATCGAAGTTATGGCAAATTTTACGGAATTAGACGTTAAACGTTAAAAACGTAGAAATTCCGGATTAATAGTCAAAAGTTTCCGTGGGACTTGAAAACGTTGGTTTTCAATGTCAACACGTGAGATAGGGTATTTAAGAGTCGTGGGCTCAAGAATCATTGGATTCTGACTTAAAACGAAGAAAACGAGTATTGAACGCTAAAAAACGTTTAACGAACGCTCGAAAATGAACTTAGAAGTGAATTTTGAGTTAACGAATTCGGAATTATAAAATTCTTATATGAACGCGTAGAGTATATAATTTATGAGTTGTATGCTTTTTAACGGACCAAATCGGACTTATAATGAAGAGGTTATTAAGCCGGGAAGTTCACTAAAATTTTTGTCTTTAAAAATTTTCTAGTGCTGAGTTCTGGCGCCGCGGCTCCAGACAAGACTTAATGTGCCGCACCGCAGCGTTGGAACAATTTAATGACCTATTGAAGAGTGGCGCCGTAGTGCCACTCATATGAAGGAGCTTCCCACAGCGCGAATGGGATTTAGTTATCAGAATGGCGCCATGACACCATTGTTGTAGAGCAAGGTACAGGCCGTGGCGCCGAGGCAAGGCATTTGTTAGAACAGTTAGGTTTGAACTTCAATTGTTCCGAGACCTATACAAGTTGAGTTTATATACTTAATAAGCGTACTAAAACTATTCCTACATTACATATACTAGTGTAAATGGTGTGTAATTTGGAAATTGTACACGAATTATTAGTATGGTAACGAAGAACACGAAGTGTTAATAATAAACAGTGAACGGTAATCGCCATTGATACTTCACCAATGACGTTTGAGTTCGATTAATAATATAAGAACGTTAACAAGCCGAGATGAAGGGTAGTAAGTAGAATTGAAATTATTAATGAAATAAAGTCAACTAAGACATAGAAGAGAAAAAAGTTGGTAGAAACAATGTGATTGATTGTTTGGTAGCTAATTACAATGTGCTATGTCAATATATCATGTAGATTCTGTAAAGGCTGAGAGCAATCGAATAAATTATTTGAAGACGCTTGAAGGCAAGTTTTCTTAACACTTATCTAACCTTTGAGTTAGTCGAGTTTTCTTTGATTCATTGTACTGAGTTGCATGAATGATTTTAAAGAAAGGATCAATGCCAGTTTTAACTCGGCTAGACTATTCGTAAGAGATAGATTGATTTGTATACATATCTTTCTATATTGAAATGATAACGATATCCTATGCCAAGTATTTGGTACAGATTCAAAGGTGAGGTTTGCCTATGAACAAACAAAAGTATTTTTCATCGTTTATACGATGGGCACGCGAGTTTACCAAAACTTAAATGTAAATACGTGTAACGGATGAATGTTGATCAACATAGAGTACTATAGGCTGATCACCTAGAAGTGCTCGTAAGTAATGCCGGATGTACAACCTTAGTGCTGTGATGTCCTTTTTAAGTATAAAAATAGAAAACTACATGACTATGACACAAGCTATTATATACTTTGGGAATTGAGATTATTAATTGCTGAGTATTGATTTTAGTAATACTTCATGACTATTTGTTCAGTTATAGAAGAGTAACATATAATTCACGAATGTGATATTGATATTATTCTTTGTTAAACTTGTTGAGCTTGTTATGCTCACTTCTTACGTGAATTATATGATTGCAGTTAAAGCCGAGCATACTAAGAATGCTAAGAGAAATAAGGGCAAGGATAAGATGGATAGTTAACCATCTTGTAATAGAGTAGTATGATTGTATGTATTATACTTACGAACAACGAATGATGTAATCGGTTTATAAACCTGGGAAAGGATTTCACTTTGATTGTAATAAGAAGATAGTAATTACATTCATTATATTGTGTTTTCAATGGAATGATTGTATAGTTATGAGTACCGTGTAGCACCATATGTCGGGTTGGAAGATACCCGAATTTGGGGACGTCATAGGTTGGTATCAAAGCATTAGGTTATAAAACTTAAGGGGGGGAAGAACCTTAGGCTAATAACCTCGTAAGGAAGGTAAAGTCTGAAGAAAGAAAATTTGAGTCGAATGCGTTAATGAAGTATTGAGAAAACTCAGTACCGAAAGATTTAAAAGATTGAAATTAATTCTAAATAAATTAAATGTGATTTGTGCCTATACTATTGTCTATTATGTACTAATCAACGTGTTATGTGATTTGTAGATGTCAAACGATAGCTTGATGTATAGAGACATTCACGTGGTAAGCGAAGAGTCAGTGAACCAAGTGGAGATATTACCTATGCCAGTGGCGGAGGTACCGGTAGTTGTTCTAGAAGATTTTGATCCAGAAGAGTACATTTCTGGGGAGGATTACTCTAAGGAAACAATGGGAATAGTGTCATATCTGAATATGATGATAGATGTGGGGGAGGGATTCCCATAGCACCTAGGGTAGCAAGAACAACTACCTTTAAGGAATTTAAAAGTGTGGGTCCGCCAGAGTTTCGAGGAACGATGGACCCATTAAAGGCCAAGACATGGGAACAGTTCAAGAAGGTATTCTTCGAGAACTACTTCCCTACTAGCATGCAAGGTAGGATGGAGATTAAGTTCTTGGAACTTAAGCAAGGGGATATGACAGTTCCCCATTACACCGCTAAATTTAATGAATTAGCGAGATTTGCTCCACATCAGGTGGATACAGAAGAGAGGAAGGCTCGTAGGTTTGAGCAGGACCTGAAACCCTGGCTCTACAGTAGGATTTCAGTGTTTCAGAGTGCTTCCCATGGGACCATTCTGGAAAAGGCAATAATAGCTGAAGGTGGTGGTCAGGCGTTGTCTCAGTACCATAAGGAAATGAAGCATAAGAATAAGAGTGAAGGAGGAAATAAGGCAGAGGTTGTCAGCGGTAGTGGAACTATGCCAAAGAGGAAGAGCTTTAACCCTGGTAATACTGGGGTGAAACAAGAAGATCCTAAGCGTAGGATGGAGGCATGCAAGACATGCGGAAAGACTCATTTGGGTGTCTATTTAAAGGGGAAATCAGTTTGCTACAACTGTGGGTAGGAGGGGCATTTATCACCCAACTGTCCTAACCCTAAGAAAAAGCATGGGTGTTTTTTTTGTGGATCATTGGACCACATGGCAAAAATTGCCCGAAGAAAGGGTTAGAGGGAAATAAGCGTTCTGGTAGTGGTAAGTTAGCCATTACTGGACCAACACCATCTGTGGGTAGACCCTTAGCCCATACATTTAAAATGATTGTCCAAGACATGGTTGTATCATCGGATGTAGTAGCAGGCATCATTCTAGTCAATGAAATAAATGCTTATGTGTTATTCGACTCGGGTGCTACTTGTTCTTTTATATCATGTGAATTTTCTAAGCAATTAGGTTTAATCCCTGAAAAGTTAGTAATACCTTTAGACGTTAAGGTAGAAAACAAAGAGATAATCCCCATTGAACATATTCATAAGGATTGTTGCGTAAATATTAGAGGGAATAAGTTATCGGTAGATTTGATACCGATAAGGTTAAAAGAATTCGATGTAATTCTTGGTATGGATTGGTTGATTAATCATAAGGCTATAATAGATTTCCATAGGAAAAGTGTGAACCTTTGGCTTTCTAAGAGAACCAAGGTCACCGAGACACTCTTGTTATCTGACAATGACACAAGCTAGAAAGATGTTAAGAAAGGGGTGTGTAGGTTATCTGTGCCATGTTGTGGATACCAAAGAGTGGGTGCATCCTTGGATCAGATACCTATAGTTCAAGATTTCGCGGATGTATTTTCGAAGGAGTTACCACGTATTCCACCAGATAGGGAGGTTGAGTTTGTGATTGATCTGTTACCGGGTACGACACCAGTTTCAAGGGCACCATATCAAATGGCGCAAGTTGAGATGAAGGAGTTAATGGTTCAACTATAAGAACTATTAGACAGGAAGTACATTCAACCGAATGTGTCTCCTCAGGGAGCACCGGTATTTTTTGTAAAGAAAAAGGATGGGTCATTTCGACTTTGTATCAACTATCGAGAGTTGAACAAATTAACGATTAAGAATAAATACTCGTTGCCCAGGATCGATGATCTATTTGATCAGTTGAAAGGGGCAAAGTATTTTTCTAAAATAGATTTGCGTACGGGGAATCATCAGTTAAAAGTAAGGAAAGAGGATGTACCTAAAAAGGCGTTCAGAACTTGTTATGGTCATTACGAGTTTCTGTTAATGTCGTTTGGGTTGACTAATGCGCCAGCCGCATTTATGGATGTGATGAACAGAGTGTTCAAACGGTATTTGGACAAGTTCGTCATCGTGTTCATTGATGATATTCTAGTCTATTCTAAGACGTCAGAAGATCATGCTGAATATTTAAGGATAGTGTTGGAGACACTACAGAAGGAAAAGTTATATGCAAAATTCACAAAGTGTGGATTTTGGCTTGAACGAGTGCAGTTTCTAGGACATGTTTTTAATAAAGATGGCATTTCCGTGGATCCAGCAAAGGTAGAAGCAGTTAATGAGTGGGAGCAACCGAAAATGCCAACTGAGGTTCGGAGTTTTCTGGGGTTAGCGGGATACTATAGAAGGTTCATCCAAGACTTTTCTAAAATAGCTAATCCACTAACAAATTTGACGAAGAAGTCGGTGAAGTATGTGTGGACTGAAAAGTGTGAGAACAGTTTTCAGGAACTAAAGAAGAGGTTAAGTGAGGCACTTGTATTGTCTTTGCCAGATGATATAGGGAATTTTGTAGTGTATAGCAATGCTTCGCATAGAGGACTGGGTTGCGTGCTCATGCAGCATGGCAAAGTCATTGCGTATGCGTCACGTCAATTAAAGGATTATGAGAAGGCATATCCTACTCATGATCTAGAATTGGCAGCTATAGTTTTTGCCTTAAAAATATGGAGGCATTATCTATATGGTGAGAAGTGTGAGATATATACGGACCATAAAGTCTGAAATATATCTTCACACAGAAGGAGTTGAATATGAGGCAGAGAAGGTGGTTGGAACTAATAAAAGATTATGATTGTGATATCTTATATCATCCGGGGAAAGCAAATGTAGTAGTCGATGCGCTAAGTAGGAAGGGTAGAGAGAAACTGTCAATGTTAACGGCTCAGAATGAGTTAGTAACAACAATGGAAAGGATGGAATTAGAGGTTAAATTACCGAATGAAGCAGAAGAGATCTTATTTTCCATGGAGACTCAACTGACCATAGTGGAACATGTTAAGGAAGTGCAATTGAGCAACGAGGAATGCGAACATATGAAGAAGAGAATAGAAGATGAAAAAAAGACTAAGTATAACCCTGATAAGGAGGGAATACTTTATTTTGAAGGAAGAATTTGGGTTCCAAATAATCCCGAATTAAAGGAGGAGGTAATGAGTGAGGCCCATAGTTTGAGATACTTAATATATCCTGATAGTACGAAGATATATCAAGACCTTCGTCAGAACCTTTGGTGGCCGAACATGAAAAGGGAGATAGCAGAATATGTTAGTAGGTGCTTAACTTGTCAAAAAGTTAAGGCTGAACACCAACGAATGAGCGTGTTGTTGCAATCATTGAAAATTCCAGAGTGGAAATGGGAGCACATCACAATGGACTTTGTGGTAGGACTTCCAACAACAAGGAAAGGATATGATGCTATTTGGGTGATAGTGGATCGATTAACGAAGTCGGCTCATTTTCTACCGCTAGGAGTTAGGTATAACCTAGACCAATTAGCTAATCTTTATGTCAAGGAAATTATTTTAAGACATGGAGTACCTTTTTCGATTGTGTCAAATCGTGATCCACGATTCACATTGAACTTTTGGAGAAGTTTGCAAGAGAAAATGGGAACGCAGTTGAGATTGAGTACGGTGTATCATCCTCAGACGGATAGACAAAATGAACGAACAATTCAAACGCTTGAAGATATGATAAGATCTTACGTTATGGATTTCAAACGGAGTTGGGACGACCATCTACCGTTGGTGGAATTTGCGTACAACAATAGTTTTCACGCTAGTATAGGCATCCCGCCTTATGAAGCGTTGTATGGAAGGAAGTGTCGAACTCCAGTGTGTTGGGATGAAGTGGGTGAACGTCAGATGTTGGGACCTGAGATGGTACAACAGACGGCGGACATGGTAAAGCTAATACGTACTCGATTGGTAGCGGCTCAAGATAGGTAAAAGAAGTATGCCGATCCTCAAAGAGAAAAGAGAGAATTTGATGTAAGGTCTTATGTCTTTCTGAAAGTATCACCTTGGAAAGGGAAGATACATTTTTGAAAGAAAGGGAAGTTAAGTCCAAGGTTTATAGGACCTTTTGAGATTTTAAGAAGGGTAGGAGAGGTAGCTTATGAAGTAGTTTTACCTCCAGAAATGGAACGTATTCACAATGTGTTTCTTTTTGTTGGGACACTTGTTGAATCTGTGACCTGTATTCTTTTTGTTGGGACACTTGTTGAATCTGTGACCCGTTCTCCCATATGAAAAATACTTCCTCATATTCGGCTTATGATAATGTAGGGAAATATGTCCTTCCTACTTACAATTGAAGCACACATACTTCCACATCATGCACTCTCCTACGTGAGTCTTTCCACACTTGCTACAAACTTGTTTCTTCTTCGGGTTTGAATTTTTAGAACTATTACTTTCGTGATCCCTCTTTCTCTTATTCTTGCCTTTCAGCTTGACTGTTCCCTCTGATGATCCACCACCTTCAATCTTCATCCTTTCCACCCATGCCTTCAAATCGTTTCGTTCTTCGGTCATCTCGCGTAATGCCCTTTCTATCTTCCATAACTCCTCTAAGAGAAATACTTTACTTCGGAGTTCTTGTACTTCTGCGGATACTTGATCTTTTTCTCCAACTTTAGTCTTATTCTCTTTCTCCACCTTAACTTCTTCGTACTTTTCGTCCTCATCACCACTCAGATACATCTCGAGATAATCATCATGATCACTCCCCAGATTCACCATGGGTTCATCTTTCCCCACTTCTTCAACTGACTCGCTTTGTGATGGCACCTCGATTCGCAGCCTGTGGTGTGTGACAAATTACCAGCATCTCCGTACTTACTTCATCTTCTCCTGACATCCTACAGTCAGTTAAATAACTTGATTAGTACTTCACCAGGACAAAATTCTCACACTATGTGTCAACATATCTTACTATCGATACGCTTCGGTAATCCCTCACTTAGTACTCTAGATGAGTATTTTCTATCTCGCTTATGGTTATAATCCTAGAGTTTCCCCCCCTACTTAAGGTTTATAACCTACAGCTTTGATACCAACCTATGACACCCCCAAATCCAGGTTACCTGACCCCCGAGTTTGGTGCTCACGATCCACAATATAATTAACATCTAACTACCCATTCATTGATGAATAGAATATTACACCACATTAACTGATATAGTTAATACATTTGTCTCAGGTTATCTAACCTTTATATTACAAACATACCCTTTAGATATACAAAAAGGGTTAACAAACATAACATAATAATAATGTTAATCATAATTACTTTATCACTATGCATTTGCCTTTGTTCTTCACAACACCTCCTGTCACTTCGTCCCTAGCTGAAAAGTTTTATTTAGCAAGGGTGAGCAACAAACATGCCCCTCAAGTTAAGACATACAATGAATGTATAAGAATCAAGAATAATAGACTATCTATTTAGATAGAATAACACCAATGTTCGGAAAACTTTGAAATAGCTGAACAATTTGTTCTTCTCTAATCAATCTTCTCGCAACCTATGCAACACAATAGTTCAATAATGAAATGGTACAACACTTTCAAAGTTTCTACGATATTCGATTAAATAATAATTTAGAAGTATTCTCCAAAGTTTAAGCTGAATAATCTCAAATGATCTTGAAATTATCTTCTCGAGTAACTATCAAAGATTTACCTTGATATACCCAAATAACAGGATGGAAATATTTTCTAGAGTTATGCTGAGTGATCACAAAGGATCTTAAACTTCTCTTCTTGAGTAACTATCAAAGATATACGTTGATATACCCAGGTGTATCAGTTAACCATAAAGATTAAGTCATACCCCTCTGCAAGTACTTAGAGCGGCCAACTCCTTGTACCCTATATTATGCATAATACTTACACGTGTGCAAAGGCCGAATATACGACCAAATATGTTCCCTTTTTATATAAGGTTGTTCTTCTCAGTCTTATAATTAGAGTTTGATTTATAACAACGAAATACAATGATTTCAATATCTAATCACTTTCTCGATCTAGCCAAAATAATTGACATCAATCTGTCAATAATAATTGAATTATCTTTTCGAACCTATCAAGTACTAACAAATATTCGTCTAACCAGAATAATTGGCTAAGACATATCTCAACATGATTCGACAATAGACATGAATCATTTGTATTGTCAATAATAGCTTCTACGAATGTGAGTATCCAACAATAGTTATTCTCCAAGTATATTTCAGAATCACTAATTCAATTTGAATTAATAAATATGCACTAACTGCGAATAATCAACAATAATTCTCAAACGTGGTCTAATCAACAATAATTAACCACCATATTAATTAAACGAATATAACTCAATGTTGAGTTAAGAAAACTTGCATTTCGCGTTGACTACTGCTACATAATATATTTATCTAGGTTCGGAAGATCTATAATCAACAATATCGGTCTCACAATTAGCACAATAATTCACAACACACAATAATGTAATTCACAGTCAATTTTTCTCCTGGACAAATACCACATAGTCACATCAGTGTTTATAACCTATATAAACACTTATCAAGTCTAACTAGTTCGGCCTGGTTGGACTCTAGTCTATTCTCGGTGTACTGGTCACCTTATCCGATAATTAACAATTATATTGTCAACTAAACCCGGTCTCAAAGCTTTAATATTATTTTACATAAGTCATATATCATTTATAATATTTTTCAAAAGCTTTTAATAATTTTCTAACAATTATTATAATTTATAATAATTTTTCAAACACCGGAATCATTTTTAAATGATTTAAATATCGATAAATCCATCATCATTAATATTTAGTAATATTTAAAATATTAATGAAATATTTGTCAAAATATTAAAGTTATCAATAATAACTTAAATTTTTTTAAATCACCAATATTCAACTTAATTGATTTTTTAAATAATTAAAATCATCTTTAAATCATCACCATTAATATTTAAATATTAATGAATTTATCATCAAAATATTAAAATCATTAAGTATAACTTAAAATATATTTAAATCATTTTCTCTCATTTTTAAGTGATTTTTAAATAAATAAAATTATTTTTCCATCATTTATTTAATTTAGTAATTAAATAAATCTAATATCATTAATATTAAATTATTAATGAAATTTCTAAAGAAAAATATTAAAAGTTATATTTTATAACTCAAAATATTTTAAACACTTTATTCTTATTTAACATGATTTTTATAATATTAAAATTATTTTTCTCTAATTTATTTAATATACTAATTAAATAAATTAAATACCATTAATATTTAAATAATTATAAATATTAATGAAAAATATACCAAATTATCAAAAGTCATTTTTCATTATTTAAAATAATTTTAAAACTATTTTTGTAATTTTTAGAATTTATTTTCTATTTTTAATCATTTTTCAGAAATTCAGAAAATTAAACTAATTAAAATCATCGTTGCAGCCTTTAGCGACGCTTTCTGTCGCTGTAAGTGTTCTTGGGCTCAAGAACACTTACAGCTGGCTTAGCAAGGGCCTTACTTTGACCGTTAATGATTCTCAATTAATACTTGATATGGCCAATCTAAGACTTAAATCGTATAATAGGAATGTAACACTACAATCTGAAAGCATCATCTTGGTCATATAACAAACAAACAAGGAGATCTTAGCCTCCAAAGTCACTGTCAGAGTGTTCTTGGGTTTTCTGGTAACCCAGAAACCCAGGCAGTTTCGAGTGCCCAGTTTCTTGCTCGATTTCCTTTAAGTTCTTGTCATTACTTAAGTGTTCTAAGGCTTTAAACATGTTGTTCTCATGTCATAGAACATATATATAACAACAGATCAGCCCAACAACATCACAATATACAGATTTAGTTCGGTCAAAGGCTGTCAGAAAACTAGTTCATACGTTTTCTGGAAATTCCATAAAATAGAAAACGTGATCGAGTAGGCCACTTTGACCAGCCACTCTATACGATCTATTGCTTGTTTAAAGGATCTAAAGGCATGGATCTAGAGTCCATATATTAGGCTACAAACTAAATACAATAACATCATCAAATCACTTAACAACTGACAGATCAAGGCCTTAAAAAATCTTGTCAAACCCCGTTTATGGATTTCTGGGTTACCCTGAAATCACTTGGTCATGGTCGGTCAACCGACTTTGACCAACAATATCTTGTAATGTGGACATGGAATAGCTATATATGATTCCACTTCTAGATCACAATCCTCATGTCAGACTACAGATCTAAAACACAAAACAATAAAAATCATAAACTGAGAAAGATCTAGGGCCACTGACATTCGCTTATCAGACCACTAGTAGTGTTCTTGGGCAGTTTTGAAAAAAATTACTTTTAAGGCACTTTGATGCTATAGCTCTATGATAAATAATCATAGATCATTATAAAACATCCTTTAGCACAAATCTAAACACATAAACACAATTTTGTTCTTAGCATACAAGATCAAAAGGTGAGTTAGGTTTTATACCTCTCTTGTCCAATCCTTGATCTTTGTTCTCTCCTAATGATCTTGGTGTTTCTAGGGTTTATTTTGTGACTGAAATAATTGGGATTTTTGGAGGTTTGGAGAGAGAAGAGGTTTGATGAGAGCTAGATAGAAAATAAGTAAAATACATGAACCTTCTCTCTCTTAATCTTTTATAATACTTAGATGCAATGAATTTTGCTAACATACCTGATGAGCTAGACTGATTTGCTGGAGTTTATAAGCCACAATGTCAAATTAGTTAGTCACCAACTCTTATTTTGGCAAGATTTACAAGTTAACTCATTAATGAATGTAAAAAGGTTATTTTGGACATTGAACATGACATTTTCACGGCAAACTAGACATTTGTCCAAACCCTTATGGTTTAACCCTCAAGATTTAACCCTTAGGTTTTACAACTTTTATTTCTAAAAATTTTCAAATTAGGATTTTTAAAATAGAAAACTAAGATAACAAAAATATAATTAGTGTTTCCTAATTATATTAAAGGTTATCAATTACATTAGGGCCTAGTAATTAGGATTAGGGTTTCCTAATTAG